>VWZW01001241.1:479990-565928 GCA_013397115.1 Edolisoma coerulescens
CTGACCCGCCCCGCGGCCGCGGGCGGTGGCTCCCCCTCCCGCCTCCGTCCGGCGCATGCGCGCGGTCCGGGACGTCACGGCGCGGGCGGGGCTGTCCCCCGTGTCGGGGGCACGTGGGAGAGGCGCCCGCAAAATGGCAGCGGGGGGTCCATGTTGTGTGTGAGGGCAGCGCCCCGCCGGCGTCGCCTGCTGCCGCTCTGGGTGGGATCTCTTGGGTTGGAAAAGACCTCAGAGATCACCGAGTTCAACTGTGACCGAACACCACCATGGCAATAGACCATAGCCCTGAGTGCCACGTCCAGTGTTCTTTAAACGCCCCCGGGGATGGTGACTCCACCACCTCTAAGGGCAGTCCATCCCAATGTCAAATCACCCTTTCTGTGAAATAATTCCTCCTAATGCCCAACCTAAACCTCCCCTGGCACAGTTCAGGACTATGTCCTCTCATCTTTGAAGTCTTTAAATTTAATTTAGTCATTTGCACAGCAGGTGTGACAGAATTCATGGTGAGGAAGTGTGTCCCCTTCCCACGCACTGCACTCAGACTCCCAGCAGTGGGGTGTGTTCTGTCTCTTACAGCCATTCCCTGCCTGAGGAGTGCCAGCACAACCCAAACCAGCTGTACTCCAGAGGCTTTAGTCACTGGGGAAGACAGTGGAATATTTTGGGTGGACAGAAGCCCCTCTGTCTCTTGCTACCCACAAAAGTGGTTTCCACATGGACTGTCGTGTATCTTCCATGGGCCCACCTCTGCTTTCAAATAGGACCTGCAACAGTACTGACTCTCCCTGAAGTCCTCAGAAGCCCAAGACAGGGACATTGGCCGTGCTTCCAATACAGAGAGGCTTTGTTGAAAACGAGGAAAGTCCCAGTGTTCATTTCTTAGGGACTGAACGCTGGGTCTTTGTTTCCTCCAAGACTCAGTGCAGGCTCCATGCCATCCCACGTAGCTGTGATAGTCACTTTTCAGGCTGCAGCTGCACTTTAATGTGCTTTGAAGCAGGTAGTTCTGTGAATTGCAGAACCAACAAAGCCTGGTTTTGGTCTCGTAATTGGATTCTTTGATGACTGACAAGGCACAAGTTCTAACTGAAGCTTTTCCCCTAATTGGTGCATTTGTAATGTCTCTTTTCATTCTGGTTCTCTTAAGCCTTTTAAATCTCTAGTTTGTACTGTGACCTTTCCCTCTGCAAGGACAAAAATAAAGTCTGTCTCCTGTATTTGGTCTCTTATTTTCATGAACCCTACATGAGTTCTTGGTATTTTAGATCTCTGCAAGGGACCTTCATTCTTCTCATGGCTTTTTAGCAGAGGTTTAAACCTGGCTCACCTGCTTTTCCCTTGATCTTTCAGACAGGCATAGTGGCTGTAGGTAGGCACGGGAACAGAGTAGGGCTCATTCCCAAGGATCATAAGCAGAGGGAGACTGCTCTTTCTGTGTCCTGAGGTCAAATGCCCTGTTTGGAAGAGAGATGTGCCAGTGTATCCTAGGCAAATGCTCTTGTTATCCAGCTTTGGATAATTGGAGGTAATTGCTTTTTAATGCTTTTTTTTCCCCTGTGAAGCTTATCCTCTTTGTGTGAATGATTGATTAAATATTCACGGAGACAAAAATAGGTGGATTATAAACTCCAGTCTTTAGGACATTCAGGCGGTATATGGGAGATACCAGAGAGATACAAAACGACAAATACTTGCTGCACAATTCTTATCTGCATGTTCAGATTGTGGTATTTCTGACAGAGAGCAGTGCAGTGAGGCAGGAGTCAGGATACAGATCTGCCACAAACTGGGGAAAATATTTTAACCACAATGTTCTTGGTCTGCCCCAGCCATTCCTATGGGTTCCCTGTGGCCAAATTGTGCTGTGAATGGGCCTCTGGGAACAATGTCTTCTGGAACAGTTGGTGGGGGAAGATCATATGCAGGAGTCTTGTTCTGGAGCTTCCATTCAAACTGAAAAACCTGGAGGGTGAAGTCGAAGCTGTCAGAGTCTGCAAGTGCCTACATGATTCTAAGTAGTACTTAAATGCAAATTCCTGTGTGATCTCGGTGCTTGTAAGGATAGAGAGCAGGGGACCCCTGGGGAGGGGACTTCTGGCCATCACGATCTGGCAGACCAGGGTGTCGAGGTCTTCACAAGAGTTTCCAGTGGCTTAGGGTCTGCTGTGCTCTATTCGAGCGGACTTGGGTGAGACAAAGGCGCTTTTTTAAGAAGAGAAAGGGGTGTCAGTAGATGAATTTGTTCTGCTTACATTTTCAAGTCATGCTGTTTTTCCTTCAGTGTAAAACATCTGAAGAGTTTTCCATGAAAAAATTATTTCCATAATAATTGCACTTTCCTGACTCAAAAGGTTTGCACAGTGTTACTACGTTAAGGATTGTGAAGTACTCACAAGGGAAACATTTCAGTCGTTGGACAGACGGACAAATTGATATCGAAGATCAGATTATAGGGCCCCAAAGCTCACAGAGGTACTGTTACACATGTTGTATTACCACAGGCTCAATGAATACAAAGTACAGCAAAGTTATAAAGTGATTCTCTTCTAAAATGCCTACGTGAAGAAGTACCTTCTTACACAGCACGTAAGATTCTTAGGTGCATTTTGACTAATTTGACTTGATAGGCTGAAGTAATTTTTACTGGTTTTCTTGCTTGTTAGACCTCCAGAATAAAAATACCTTTGAGAGAAGAAGCTGGGTACTGCTCCTTCCTTTTGAATTGACAAAATTGTATTCTAGGTTTTGGATGCTTATAGTGAACAAACCGAAAGATCAGTTGGTAGCTGTCCTTAAAGGAAAACCCTGTTTTGGGCATCAAAGTTTGGGTCTTCATATTGGGCAGTGGTGCCAGGGAAGGAAAGCTGTGGACTCATTCCCAAGACTGGCAGCTAGGAAAGCTCTAGCTGTGTGTAAGTGTGGACAGAAGTTGCTTGAAACAGTAAATGAAGAACCACCTGAAGTCACTTTTCAAAGAGCCAGTACACTTCACAGGCGCTGAAGCACAGTGAGTCTGATTAACAGCTTGTCTGCCACTTCAAAAGCAGATGGTGTGAAAACGCAGACAGGATATAAAGTTTGATCGCAATAACTCAAACTAATGAGCAGTTCATGCCGGTGCGTTCTGACTGAGAAGCAGACATCAGAGTTAATAGTAAAAGATTAAAATCCTCAGAAGTGCTGGCGGGTACCTATGATATCAGCAATAATAATAGTCTTGGATGACAAGCATTCCCGTGGATCAAAAGGAAAACAGGATACCTGTGTGACTTAACTTATAATTTCAGAGTCATGCAAGAGGTTCTTCAAAATTTACAGTAGGGAGAAGCTTGAATTTGCAGCATTTAGTAATTAGGAGGGAAGATAGAACAGGGAGTTGCAGAGCAAACAATGAAATGAATGAAAAGGATAAATGAGAATCTTCCTGGGTGTGAGAACTGGGAAGCTTGTGAAACAATTAGTGGATGTGTTGGATCAAGGGAGGTTAAAGAGAACAATTGAGAAAAACTTTGTTTTTTCACACACACTTTCAGTTTTGAGGCTTTTGTATTCCTGTCCTTGCGTGCATTCTGGTTTTTACTATGAAGCAGCTTTCAAAGATTGAGAGTTCACAATGAGAAATATTGGACCAAACTAATAATTTTAAAACATAATATGGTATACCTCCAAGAATTCTGGAGAACTTCAAGTGAGAAGTAGTGGGGCATCTTGGCTTCTTGGATTAGGAAAATATGTGGTCTCTCCTAGAAAGCTGCCGTGGTACCAGGGCTTCAGAGAACACAACACAGACTGTACCCACAATTTTAGAAAAGGTGCTAGGGATGAATCAGGGAAGTAGAATAGTGAAGCTTTTATCTGTTTCTTGAAAGCTGGTTGGAATGGTAATTAAAAATATGTCAAAACACCTGGAAGATGCTGATAACTGAGATTAATTCTTTAAGCAAAGAGTATCTCATAAATCCTCTTCTCAGTTTTCGGGATGTGTCAACAAAGAAGTTAATAAAAGAGAAACATTTAATCTGATATGTTTAGATTTTTAAAAGGCCTTTGAGACTGCTCCACAAAGGCAGAATCTTGATAGGGGAAAAAAGGGATTACTAATGGAAGTCACTTTGGGGCCTTATCTTGTTTCATATTTGAATTCATGGCCTTGGCATAAATAAAAAGAGTATTTGGATGAATTTGCTGATGGCACAAGGACAGAATGATCAGGATATTTTAAATGAATACTGAAAGATGGATGAAATGAAATCTTGGATGAGATTTGAGTATGCAAAATTTACTACCATGGATATAGGGACTAATAACTTTTGTTCCTGGGAACTCATCAACTGGAAATGAGAGAGAAGGAGAAAAAAGGATCTTTTGAGTATTAGCTGGTCACACACCATGAACTGCTAAAAGGTAGATGGTATACAGAAAAGTATCAAGAGAATATTCTACGTAAAAGATCTCACAGAGAATATTGTGAATAATTCTGATCATTCATTCTCAATAAAGATTGATTCAAATGGAAACAGGTGTAATAATGGCTTTTAGGATCTTCTGGAAAATGAAGATCCTACCACCAGAACTTTGGTTTAAAAACTTTGCCTAGTAAGTGAAGGCTGGGATCTGATGGCTGTCTTCACAAGAGACACACTTGATGGTAATCAACACATAGGAGAAGGAGCTTTTAATTGGGAGGATGCTACAAATTTAAGGACAAATACATTGCCCAAACTGAGGATGAACAGTAGGGAAAAAATTCCAGAGTTAATTAAGGACTTTCTAAAATGTCCTTTCCTAAGATGACCCATACAGGGAAGGTGACTGGGCAGCACAACAGTATTTGAAATTCAGTCTCAACAGTGCAGTTGCAAGGGCTGATGTTTCCCTTGTGGGGTTTAAATTAACCCTATAATAATCATAGGCATGAGATTTCATCACCATTGTGGACAATGTTGTATGAATGCTCTGGAGACGATACAGAAATCTGTCCTCAAACAGGAGACTTCAGGAAATGGTGACATGAGTGACTAAGGCATGTAAAAACTATGAGACACTGAAAAAACTGAGATTGCTATTTTGAAAAGGAGAGATACAAAAGTAAACAGATAGTTTATAAAATAATTGCTATAGTAGGAAAAGTAGACTTAACTTCTGTTCTGCCTGTATCATATATGTGAGAACAAACGGACCATTCAAGGAAACTGGGAAGTGAAAATTGGGAAGCACTTTTCCATATCATGACGTTACAGTGGAGAATTCATCGCTGAAGGAAGTGGTTGAGCCAAATGCTTCACTAGCTTTCAGAAAAGCCTGGAAATTTATATAGCTCTCATGAGTGTCTAGTGTTGTCATCAGTGACAATACCATTGGGGCAGGAGTATTTGCTAGGGTTATGTCCCCACAATCTGTTGAGAGGTTCTGAGGGGGAACATCCTGGCTACAGATGCCAAATTGTCTGTTAGGTGACTGATGCCCAGGAGAGACAATAGCAAAGAAGGTCCCAAGGATGTGTGAGTCACACTGAAACATAACTGAATTTAAAATGAAGATACAGAGCTCAAGAAGGGGACTGACTAATGTTTCCTTTCATGGACAGTCATCTGCTGTCCTACGCTTTCACTCAGCCCGAGGTGGAAATGGGAAAAGGAAACAGCCATTTAACTCTAATTTAATTCACTTTCTTGTCTGAACTATTCAAGCTTTCTGATCAGTCCACATTTGAAAGCACAACATATTCCTTCAAGTGGTGTTTACCATTGACCAGACATGATCCTAATTAGTTGCAGGGTTTCTTGACAGTATTGCTAATTATGTTCTAAGGTTGTTGGTTTATAGGAGTAGCCAGGATCAGATGCCCTTCTGTCCAAGGAATGAGGAACTGGGACAACTGTGTTCCTGTGCATAATCAGAAGATTTTTGTCTCAAATGTTTGAGGAAACACAGAAAGAATAGAAGGGGGGAAAACTATTTATAAAGGCTTTTGTGAGGTTTTCAGTGCATTTCTGAATGGCTGCTGTCTCAAAAATACTGTCCCCTTCTTAAGGAGTCTGTGTCGGAAAGAGAGATTACTTGATACCTGGTAACAAACTGGTAGGAAACATTTGTAGGGTCCCTAAACACCAGGCTTGGTTCAATCTGTGGGCTTTGAGATCTTAATGTGACTCATTCTTAGTCCTTCTTAAAAATTGGTATGAGCCAGTAGTTCTGCTCTGGGTTGCTTAAAATGGCATTGCTGAGGTTGTGGCATGCAGTTGGGGATGATGCAAAATGTTCAAAGGTAAGTTAGTCTGCAGCCTCTGGAAAAGT
Organism: Edolisoma coerulescens; assembly: GCA_013397115.1. Taxonomy (NCBI): domain Eukaryota; kingdom Metazoa; phylum Chordata; class Aves; order Passeriformes; family Campephagidae; genus Edolisoma; species Edolisoma coerulescens. The sequence continues at coordinate 486,291 of VWZW01001241.1, forward strand.
TACTGTCAGCAAGATGAGTAGCCATGTACCCAAAATGACCAGCTCTGGCCTGGAAGACTAGTTTGCCATTTGTATCCTATTGGATTTAGAACACCTATTCTTTCCCGACTCCATCTTTGTATTGATTTTTGCCATATGCAAGCCAGTAGGTCAGGGATGCAATGCAAGAGGTATTTCCCAGTATTTCCTCTTCAGTTCTTGGTAGGCAGCTTTAAGATTTAAGGAAGCTCTCCTTTCCACCTGTGAAAGAACGTGGAGATCTGTTGATGAAGCTCTGGGAACAAGGAACCCTATGTTAAGCACTCAGAGTAACCTGGCTTTGTTTCAAACCAGCATTGCCTTTGGTTCTTTTAGGGAGACTTCATGTCTGGAATCAAATCAATGGGAGTTGTGGGGAAGAGCACAAATGTTGTGGAGCAATGCACTTGACCTATTAACCAGTGCTTCCAGTAACCTGGATCCTCAAAACCAGCAACAAGCTCTAATTTTCTGAAGGCAAATAAAAAAAGAATAAATAAACTTGACTCTGTCATCATAGTGAATCAAACATTACATGTAGAGACACGTTAGTGAAAGATGGCTTTGAACCCAAACTGCATTAGTCTCTTGACCTAAATTATTTTGGTACAATGCACAGACCTGAAGTAATTGGGCCGCATGAAAAGTGAACATAGTGTTGATAAATTGTCTCAATGCCCACTCAGAGAGTAAGGCTCACTCTGGCAATAGATTAAACTGCTTTGGTTTTGAGTCTGCTGGGCATGGAGTGGCCATACTGTTAAACTCTTATCCTCTCTAAGAGTCTGGCTGCAGGCAGACTTCCTTCTGGAGCATTCCTTCCCATGTGCTGACTTCTAAACTGTGTACAGAACTGTAAGGACAATTTCTAGTGGGCTGCTAACTAAACTTTAAACATCAAATTTTTGGTGGGGAACACTCCCAGCCACCATTTCTTTTACTAGTGCTGTTGTGTAACCAGCTAATCTCTTTCACAAAATAGTGTTCAATGACTGAAGATCTGTTCCTGGCCTAAATTGTAAAAAAACATTAGCATTCTCAATAAAATCCTGTGTCTATGAAGTTTCTAGAGGTTCCTGTGTCTTTCAGACCCATGTGATTCACTGCCACCATAGGGTGGTGGGATGGTGTTTCCTCATTTCGGAGCAGAGTGGTGGACTGACAGGTCGGTTGGGCTGCCTACATTTGTGGTGTGACTCTCGAGTGCCTGCCTCTGCTCTGTGGCCTGAGGTAACAGTTGGGAATGCACTGAACATGAAGATGAAACATGAAGCTGCAGAGAACTGGATGAGAAAATCACTGCCAGTTACAAGCCCTTCAAACACTCAACCTTCCTATCTTGAAAGTGGGTGTCAGAACTGATGCAGAGAATAAAAAAATAAATTAACTAAAGTGAAGGATGTTTGCACCAGGGCTTTTCCAATCAGCCCCTGTTGGAAGTGGGGCTGCTGCATTGCAGAATTCCTTTCTGGGACCATGCTGAGGGTCACAGTACTGCCAGATACCACAGAATCCTTCTGCTTTTGGTTTAATGTTGTGAGTGCAGCTTCTGCTCACTGCTGTCTCTTGGGATCTAAATAAAGGATTAAAAGCAATGCCTCAGCTTCTGCAGGGGAGGGCCTGTTTGGGCCCTCACCCACATCCTGTCTGGCGAGCAAGAGCAGACACAGGGGACTGGGTCAAAACCAACCTACAAGAAAGATGAATAGCACCGAAACAACATCAGTGGCCATCACTGGTTTTGTGTGGCAAGGGAGGGTTCAGCTCTGAGCTGGGGCTAGTGAAGGAGCTGCTGCACTTCCTCAGATTATTTCACATGGAGCAGAAGCTGATGCTGGAGCACCAACATGGAGCTGGAGTGTGGCTGGCTGCTCCTGGGATATCATCAGCTAAGTTACTTGGGAGTGACAAGATGTCATGAGTCATCCTTGCCTGTGGGAACAACAGAGTGGGAAACTCTCTGTGGGCTCTCTGCCTGACTGGTAAAGGCAGTTTGTTGGAGTTTAGGCAACACAGTCATGAAGGAGGTTGGGTGGTTCCAGCAGGCAGATGTGGCTGGGCTGGAGCAGGGAACAGGGGCAAGAGCAAGACTGGCATGAGGGAAGGTACAAAGGCAGGGCTAAGCATCAGTGGGAGCAACAACCAAAGCAGGATTACAATCAAATGCCATTAGGATGTCCTGCTTCTGCATTGTCCGTGCAATCCAATGGTTTGGTGCCCTCCTTAAAGGGGAAGGAAATTATTCTGTACCAGAGAGCAGTGAATTGACAAGAGGGTGAATTTGTGGCTACCTTCAGAAATGCTGGTGCTGCAGTGTAAGTCAGGCTCCAGCAGAAGCTGCAACAGTGCCCACAAAAGGAACGTGTCAGGGCAAACCATCTGATGAGAGAACTCTGCCTTTCATGAGGCCTCTGCCCCTAGGCCAGAGATGGGATGGGGCCCTGGGCTAGACAGAGAGGGAGTCTGAGGCTGGCTTCTGGTTCATATGTTCCTCGATAAGCAGGGGTGCAATCCTTTAAGGAGATTTCTGCATCAGCCAGATGGGGTTGGTAATTGTACATTCATTAACTGACCAACTGTGGATGATTCATTCAACAACTTTCAGAGGCAGAGGGAAGATTTCTAATTTAGGGTGAGCTAAACTGCAGGGTTTGGAGGTTAGGAGAGTCCTGACTTCAGCACGTGGAGTAGTCAAGAAAATTGCCAGTGTTTAATTAAAAACTGTGGAGAACATTTGCAATGGCAGGTATAGTCTGAAATCTAGATATCAAAACAAATCAAATCTAATCTAATAGCGTTAACATTCTCCCCTGTTCCCTTTTAAAGCGAGGAGATTTTGATGTGGCCCAAGTAAAGACCCGTGGAATAAACAGAGTCACAGATTCATTTAGGTTGGAAAGGATCTCCAAAACTATCTGGTCCAACCTTTGACCGATCACCAGCTTGTCAACTAGACCATGGCACTAAGTGCCGAGTCCAGCCGTTTCTTTAACACCTCCAGGGATGGTGACTCCACCACCTCCCTGAGCAGCCCATTCCAATGGAGGAGAACAAGCCCCTCTCAGAGAATAGCAGGGCGTGGATCTCGGTGATTTGTCTATACTTCCAAGTGCTCTTCAGTTGCCACCAGATGGCAACAGAAATCCGTTTCAGCCGGCAGGATCCTGCAGAGACTGCTCAGTTCCAGCTGCTTTCCAAAAAAGACAGAAGCTGACGTGATTTTGTCGTCACTCGTCGCGTACGCGATGGCTTTCGATGAAGTCGGACCCCTGAGGACAGCGAAGGAGTGGTGACCGGCGAGCTGAGGCTCTGCTGGCCAGTGGTGGGCTGTGGGCACGCAGCCCACAGCTGTGGGCAGCCCCTGCTCACGGTTCAAGAGGAGCGAGGATGTGCCAGCCCACGCTGCAGTCAGCCTCTGGTGGCTGTGCAGATGTGATCCCGGTGACCCAGAAACAGAAATAGCTGGGGGTGAATGCAGGGCAGGCATTGAGAGAGATGATCAGGCTTTGAGAGAAGCGCCATAGTGGGGAGCAGTGCAGTCCGGTTCGGGGCAGGGGACGGCGGACGAAGGGGGGTGCAGGGCTGCTCAGGCACGCAGAGCTGGCAGACTGAGTCAGGTGGTCACTGATGTGGGATTTAGCCTCACATCAAAATTCGTTTTCTCTGGCAGCCTCGGTCATCGTTTTGACCTCAGATGACTTGAGCACGGTTGCCATGGGAACGGGATTGCTCTTCCCTCCATCCCCTCCACTTATTGTCTCTGAGAAGCAGCTAGAGGTGTTCGTCAAACACTACCGTAAATCAGCCATCCCCCCGTGCCCTCTGCCGCTAAGCGGCGGGGGGGCCTGCCTGTCTCTGCCCTCCTGTTCTGCAGCAGGTAAGGGAAGCGCTGCCAGGTCTCAGCTCTGCTTCCCCCTGCTCCCAAGCATGAGCACACACCGCTTAGCAAACCCCGCCTGAGTGAGCGGCTGAGCTGGTTTCCTGGAGCAGCAGGCACATTTTTTTTATCCTTTAAATAAGTGTCAGGATACATCACTGCACACCTCACAGCCTCGGCTCAGAAGCAAACGGCATCAGGAAGCTAAGTGACGGCAGGAAACGGAATCCCTAAAAACGGCCCTCTGGTGTCCAGGATCGGCAGGGCTGAGCTTGCGAAAGAGGGGATTCCCCGTCACGCACGCAGCTAATGGAGCTAACAGAGCTAATTTAGCTAATTCTGAGACAGGGGCTGGCTCATCTGCCAAGTCCTGGCAGCGTTACAGCCGTTCAGAGAAAGCAAAAAGGAAGAGAAAGGGAAGAAGGAAGAAGGAGGGGGAAGGAGGGGAGACTGGTGAGGGAAACAGAGAAAAAGAAAAAGGGAGGGGGGTGGAAGAACTGTGGTGAGGAGAGGCAGCAGGGTGGACTGACTGGGAGGGCAGCTGGAAAGCTTTGTGATGGGCACCAGAGAGGAGGGTGAGGCACAGCCAGAGGCGGGAGGTTTGGGGAATGAACATGTTGAAATGAATGCTTACCAAGATTTAAGTAGCCCAGAAAAAACATCTGAAACTTGTAGCTAAAAACAAGATAAAGGAAATTTGAAGTTGCAAAAGGATCTAGAGATGGGAACTTAGAAAAAAAATGGGACTTGGCTGTAAGCCTGCAGTCTTACGGCATAGGAAGGAAATCCAGAAAGTCTCTTCAATACACGTACAACAGACATGACGTACATTGCAGAACCCCTGCAACAAAACAGCAAGAGCTCTGCTGTTGCCAAATAGTGCCTTCTATATTGCACTGTCAACAGAAAGGCTCTAGGAAATTTTTCAGATCTGTGCACATCTGGGGAGCAGGCCTAGAAGCTCCTGCTGCCTTCTAAACCAAGATCATGCATCAGTATTTAAGTACAAAAGGATACAGCAAAACAAATAACTCTTTTCTATGTTATTTAGTTTTATCCACAATACATGATGGATACATGTGCCTACATGTTGTTCTGTAAATGATCTGGCCTTTTGGGGCTTCCTGTTTATCATTTTCTTGTAGCTTCTGCCCTCTTTCAACAGCAGTGAGGTAAGAAAATCTACGCCACTGGAGGAAATGGTTAAGTGCCATAAGGAGACAGGAGTGTTGCAGTAGATTTGTGTGCATTTCAAATCATAAAAGGCCTACTAATTGATCTTAAAGTTAAGTGAGAACACAAAATAGATACCTAGAATTGAGCTAAAGTTCTCCCAATAATTCAGCCATCCTCTGTCTCTGAAGAATGCTGCAGTTCAGCAAACAGAGGTGGTTCAGGTGCTCACCTGGGTCCCTCACATGGTTTGTGTCCCAGGACAAAGCGGGGCAATCCAGAGCCCCCCTTCCCCTGCACTCGGTGTCCTGCCTGGGGCTCCGCACACCGGCCAGCAGAGGGAAGTGCTGGAGTGAGCTGGATCCTGCTGCGCAGTCTGGTTTTTGCCAGCACCCTCCCGTTCCTGGGTACCAAAGGCACCACTGGGAAGGTGGACTCGGGCCTCCTCCTTGTTCTTGATATTAGCTCTTACTCAGCCCTATCTGTAACCTTTTGCCTTCATGCTTTCACTTCAGCCTTATTTTCTAGTCTCACTTTTGTTCCTTCTTTGCCTCCCTGTATGATTAGCCACAGCCTTCCTGGATCATGGCCTCACCTTATCCATATCTAAGATGGAAAAGAAGTTCTTTGTTCTTCTTAAAAAAAAAAAAATTGTCTTTGACTTTGAGGCAGGAGCGATAAACTTGGAATGAGAAGCAAGCACATTAACATAAACACATGCGAAGGGGAAGCAGCTTGCATCCTGTTTAGGGTGATGATCAAGTTGTGAAATGCAGCCTTTTTTTGGTCAGAAAGGGAGGAAAAAGAGATAAGTTTCAAAAGATAATGACCAGAATGAAAACAAGGAGAGACTCTTGGAAAGGATATCAGAAACTGATAAAACCAAATAAATATGCAAAGTGGTAAATCAGTGTTTCACTGATTTCTTGCCTCAATTAGGATTGTTAACGTCACTTAAAGCCAGTCTGCTAAGTCCATATCAGGCTGGTTAAATGACCACATTATCTTTTGTGGCTAACATCACACCTTAAGCTCAGTCTAGATTAACTCAGAGAGAGAGAGAGAGGAGGAGGTAGGTATTGGAAAAAATGAGGCCGGAGAGAAGAAAGATGATGGAGAAGAGATGATCCATAAAATAACTGTTGCAAAGGCAAGGGAGATGTGTAATGTACAGGTGATGGGCAGTGCTGGGTACAGAGCAGGGCACAAAAGTTTGGAGTGAAAGAGGACAGGAGAGCGAGTACACGGCAGATGCAAGAGCATGAGGTAAGAAGGGGAGGCTGGGGGGTCCAGCTGCACATTTCCATGGCGTTACCTGTCTTGGAGCTTTTGCTGCAGAGATGTTAAGGTGAAAGAGAACAGAAGAAGTGCCAGGAGGTGGGGAGCAGGGGATAATGGGATTATAAAATTAGAAGGCTTGAAGTCTATTTCCAGGTCTGGCATGACTGATCCATGTCATATGGCAAGGGCATTAAATAACTCTGACCTTTGTTGGGAATATTTGTTGCTGCTGCTGTGGACGTTTCTCTGTGCAATCCTTAACACGCTGTTCTTAGTAAAGGACTTAATGACAAATCAAGGCTGACTTTATCTGGAATGATATTATTATGCCCAAGAAGGCATAATAATGATGATAATAATGAATTATTATTCCCCTCGTTCTAAGGCCTTGCTGGCTACAATGGCTCATGCTGTCATTGAACCTAGCTGTACCTAACTTACGAGGGGAAATAAACTGGTGTACATCTCAGTGGAATAATTATTCTGCTATGATTATCCTTACATCTGTTTTTTCTATACAAAATAAAAACTACCTGAATCTGTAATAAGTACATATTTTCAAAGCCATTTTTAGTCTGGAAAAAAATTTTGGAACTTTGAAATAACATGCACACCAAAACCAGATCATATAACTATCAAAATAACCATTCACTGTGAAACAGGCTGATAAGAGATTTTTATAACAGATCTGAGACAACGTGACTCACATGAAATGCTACAAGAGGAATTTGTTTACCCTTGTCAAAAGCTGCCCATTTGTGACCTACACTTCAACAAATTCAGATAAAAAGCCTAAAATTATCCTATGTGCAACAGAAGAGTGACATTTTCTGTGTTTGTTTGTCCCATGATGGGGTGGAAGGAAGTGTTGTCAGGAGAGCTCATCGTGCTTTAGCATGCTCGCATATACCAACATCCCTTGTCTGAAAGAAGGAAAACTGTTAGCCTTTTACAAAGTTCATGGGCCAGAGTAATGCTGAAGTAGTCACATTTGTTGTATATACATAGAGGCAGAGTCCTCGTCCCAGGTGGAGCAAGTCAGGACACCTGGATTGCTTCGGCTGTGAACAGAAGACAACTGGATAGCTTTAAAGAGGAGGAAGTGCCCCATCCTGCTTCCAGGTTTTCCTTCATGCATTTCACCATGCTTTGGCAACCCCAGAGGCACTGGGGAACTGCTACAGCCCACTTGTGTTTAAAGAGTCAGCCTAACCCTGCAGGGTCGGTGTTTCTGTCCCTCCAGCCCCTCTGGGGAACAGGGAAGGGACAGCAAACCAAGGAACCTTGCAGACACTGCATCTGTCCAGTATTGCTAGTCTCAGGTTAGTGCTGGCATGTTGGCTCTGTCCCTGTGACAGTGAGATCCCCTCAGCAGCACCTCTGCCCCAGCCTCTTGGGAGTGAGTGGGGGAGAGGGAGAGCAGAGGTGAGGGAAAAGGAGAAGAGGTCCTGATGGTCTGGTCTTGGATTGGATCTGAGACCCAGCAGTGCTAGAGTCTGGGTTACTGTCTTCAGTGTAGCCACATTCCAGTTTCCTTGGCCTTCTTTTCACCAGGATGAGCAGTCTTGTTTGTGGGAGGGCAGCAAACAGAAGCTTTCTCAGGGGACAGGTAAAAAGAGATCAGCCCCTCTGTTCCTGACAATGGGAGAAGATCTGGAAACAGGGTGAGATGGCACAGCTGATGTGCTGATCCAGATGTAGCTCCTCCTTTTGCTGTGCTGCCTTTCACCTTTTCCTCAGTGAGGTGAGGCTGGCAGGCTGTGTGGAGGTTGGAGATCAAGCCAGGTCAGCTGAGACTGGAAGCCTGGGGGGTATCACACTCTCCAGAGCAGAGCGGGAGGTGTTGCCCTGAGGAAAATGCTTACAAAATGGGAGGGTAATTGCATGAGAGGGAGTTAGGAAGGCAGCGGAAGAAAATGTCATAGGGCAAGTGGTGAGGGCAAAGATTTCAAATGGTAACAGAGCTCCTCCATGAGGATTACCTGAGTGCATAACAGAGGGATGCTGCAGGCAGAGGGGGCCCCAAGGGAGAGAGGTTTGTGGGAGAGCTGTTGTAAGGTAGGAATGACAGAAGTGGTATCTGGGGTGAGCAGATGCAGCCCTGTCTGTGTTGGATTGCTGTGTTTAGTCTCCAGCCAATTTTTCAGGTTGTGATAACTTGTGTTTGCAAGATTTGTGCACGGAGTGGGATAGGTGACATCTTCTGTTCTCATTGAAAGGGAGTTTAATTTATTGTTCACTTAAACTGCTGTGGGTCTGTCTTAATTTCACATCTGTGGAAGCTGGCAGATTCCCAGTGCTGGGTCACAAAGTGGGGCAGCTCTGGTAGAGCTCCTGCAGGCAAGGTGGGGATACAGGGAACACAGAGTGGAACACAGTATTTGAATGCCTTTCATTGCTGCCAGATGTGGCAGCACCTTTCCATCTGGGAAAGAGCCAGAGTGAGGTCAGGGCTATTGTAAGATCCTCCCTACATGGATAAAATCCACATCTGCTCCACGTGTCCTACTCCCGCTGTTTAACATGCCCCCAAGTCTGGTGCACATATGCACTTGCTCCTATTCTGATTTGTGCTTTCCTGCTTGAAGGATGACAGAAAGGGGTGCAGAGGCAACAGAAGAGGAGGATAAGCTATTTCATTATGTAAAGCATAGGGAATAAGTTATCTGCCTTACATAATGGAAATCAGCCTCAAATGGAAATTTGAAGGAGAAAATGTTCCTTATCAGAGATTCTGCCTGGACAGTTACCCCATGGAGGTATCTCAGACATCTTCACTGGTTTGGGGGGAGCTGAAATATAACTACCCAGCAACTGAGCCTGTGATGTGGGGAAAACAGAGTGGAACTGGAGAAGTTGGTACCTGCTGGGGATAGTGGCACTGCTTATTGCCTGAGAGCCACACATGTTTGTCATCTGCATCTCTCTGGATCTTTGTAGCCTTTCTGTAAGAAAACAGAGGACCCAAAATTACCTCCCGGCTGTCTTCTGGGCACCTTGAAAATTGATGGATGGAAAGGGCTGGGCAGGTTTAATGTCCACACCTGCTGCCTGGCAGGAGGAGGCAGTTGATCTCCACAGAGCACACTGAACTCATATAAACCTGCTTCACCATGGCAGTTTACATCAGGTCCATATATTAGGTGATTAGGGAGCCAAAATTAGAGACTGAAAAGGTTGTACGGTATTCAAGCATGTCATGTTGTGTCTCTGTGAGTGGCAGGCCTTTTAGTTGCCCTTCAAGCCACTGAGGTTTGGCTTGGCCTTTTGGATGTCCCAGGAGCGAGAACAGGCCATAGGGCTGCAAGAGTAGGTTGCCTTTTTGGTGTTTTCTTCAGTGGTAGCTTGGTCCTCCCTCAGTTGTTGGGAGGAGGCAATCTGTCTGTTTAGGAACAATGTCAGAGTACTCAGCAGCTCTTACTCCTCTCAGTAAAAAGTAAGAATATGCTTAGGCTCACATAGGCTATCTCAACAATACTTCCATGCTCTGTGCAGCAATTTCCGAAGGGCTATATCCTAACTTCTTCTGGTGTACAACACCAGCCAGTGAGTGGCTTTGTTTTTCTTCCTAGTTTAGGAAGAGTGTCCTGCTGCAACATCAGTTTCTCAGTCATCTAACCACAAAAATTTGGAGCATGACTCTGAAGGTCATTTTCTTGTTTCTGGTCTGGGCTAGATGGACAGAATCTGACATGTGTATGTTCCCCCGATAGCATCAGCTGTGCACATTCCCAGCAGGCAAGTGAGGGTTTATGATCCATAACTACACTTTCTTGCATCCCAGAGAATTGTTTGTTGGTGCCAGAGGCTTCAAGTAAGTAAAGGAGCATGAAATCAAGAATGAAGACAAACAACACTGAACATACAGCACTTGTAGTGGCTCTGTTCAGCAGACCTAGCAGCTGCCTGTGTCATGGTTTCTGCTTTTAGTCCAGAGGGAAACTGTGGATTGCCTAGCTGGTGAAGCACTGGTCTGGGTCTCTGGATATTTGGGTTTGATTTTTGGCTCCATCACAGATCTTCTCTTGAGCCAAACAATGTAATCACTACATGTCAGGTTTCCATATCAGCAAAACAGAATTAATACTACTTTTTTTCCCTTATGTATGTAGGCCTTGAGATTAAGTCTTCAGGATATAGCTCTCTCTTACTCTCTTTTTATACATACAGTGCTTTTTTTATACAATCAGTGTCATCCTGTTTTATGTTGGACCCTTTAGGAAGACTAATTAATCCTATTAATAATGCATCTCTAGCTGGCTCCAAGCTCTGAAAATCATGTCATTAGTAGTTTCATTTGTTGGTTTCTGCAATATTCTAAACTCTGTGGGGTGAACTCTGGAAGAATCAGAGGAGTGGCTGCCATGGGAAAATAATTCCAGATCTTTCACTGAGCTTGGCACAGACCGGGATGGAATTCAGGGAGGCTTGGGTCTGCTGTATGGACATCAGATAATGGCAACAGTGGTCAGACATTTGTTTTACTACAACATTTCACTTCACAGTTTAAGGTGTTCCCAGAAATCTTGCATCAATGCTTGATCAGGAATCAGTTGCAGATAAATATGTTATTCAGAGAGTTTTGAGCTTCACTGCATTTTTAGGTCAGTTCAGGATTTAGGGTCTCATGTGACTAGCACATTGTCTTCTCTGTCTGATCCAGTGATTCTTCTGAAAGGCTAAAGAATGTGTTATCTGATAAGTCTTTGGACCTGTTAAAGGTGGTTTGGCTCAGGGTCCCAAATTCCCAGGGAAACCTGAACTCTAGTCATAGGGTAGCTGAATGGCTGTGGTGCCCTGTGCCTTTGTGACAGCAAGAGCTGCACAGTCTGCCCTTAACATCAAGGATAGTGCAGGAGATACTTCTTAACCAAGAGACTCTTTGAAGACCTGAAAATTACTGACTTGCTGAAGCAGTGGTCTTTCACCCAACAAGAAAATCCTTCTGCAGGCAGTGGAGGAATCCTACACGTTCTGTCCCTGTCACTCAGTGCTGCACTAATTGCTTCACTGGACACAAAAATGCTGCAAGAACATACTTCCCTTACACTATCATGCAACTTTCTGAGAATTAGAAGAATATCTATCACCTACTAGAAGAAGATGTGTTTCTATATCAGCCATTTTTTTCTATTTCTCCTATTCCTGATTTTTATTACATCCTTGTACTTTCTTTCACAAATATATTTATTTTGCCCAGCTGTTCCTTTCTTACATTGTCTTAACCTGCACCTTGGTTTTCTCTTTCTTTTTCTGCCCATTTTCTGTAAGACATATTTCCTTCCCCTTTTTTTTGCTTCAATTCTTCTTAATCCCTTTTTCTGTTTTATTATCTCAGTCACTGTGCTGCCACAAGATCTAGAAAAACAGATGAGTTAAAGTTGCAGAAAAGAAGTGTTACAGTGGCTGTAGTGCCAGGACGCTGGCTGGAGCTAAGAATTAGGTTTAAACAGGCTGCACTCCACCACAGCTTGTTCTTTGGACAGGTACTGCAGTGCTTTTTAGTTAAGGCAGGCTTCAGTACAGTGGCTCATGGATCTGAAGGGGGATAGAGGCAGCATTTAGGCAACCACACCTAAAACAACATGTTCCAAAGAAACTACACTCAGTGACTATCATGTGCTGGAGGCAAATTTTTGTCATTGCTTTATTTCTGAAAATACTCTTTGTTTCCCTAGTAGAGCTCAGACATGACATGAATTGCAATGGTGATTGGTGTGTTTTCATTTTAAAAAAAGCCCCCATAGGAAGCCTGTCTCACCACTGGAGGCAGCTGGAATGGTGGAGACCCTAAGAACTGGGTCAGGCAGTGGGACACATCCCCATACAAAGGATAATTAAGGATGTATTGGGTATGAGGCAGCCTGATTCCTACCTTACCTGGCATAGGTACAGAAAGCAGGTGATCTTGGCTCCTAGTCTTTTTTCACCATGAGCATATTCAGATTTATTAGGCAGAGCCTATGAATATTCTAAGGACTACAACAGGTGGTTTTGAGACTTAATCAGGCATTCAGAGCAGCATGGTGAGTGGGTTTGTCCTTCCATAGCAACTTGTGGATCCATGAACACCACGTCTAGGAATGTAGAAAATGGGTCCCTTAATGGAGAAGCTGAACACTGGTCTCTTGTTCTGGGCTATTGCACTAACCATAGAGCTATCCTGTCAGTGGAGAGAAAGCAACTACTAAAGAATCTGCTCTTTTTTTAGAAGTAAAGAGAGGGGTGAGTGCAGGTTCAGAAAAGCAGAGGTTGCAGGCTGCTCCTCTGAAGGAAGGCACCTCTCAGCAGTTCTGACTGCTGCAGTGTAACCTGGAGAGTGCTGGGATTTACCATTTTCTTCTGTGTCATTTTGTATTACGGCTCCCCAGAGTATTTTTTTTCTCCATCTGGGCTCTTGGTTTCCATTTAAGGGACTGAGAAAGTCCCAATGCTGCAGTGCTCAGCATTGTGGCATCTCAGACTGGGATCTGCTTTTTGTTTCTCTTTATCTCGATTCTTTATCAGTTCCACATCTTGATAAAGGCTCTTTCCTCTTTTCAGTGGGGTGCTGTGAAAAATCAGGACTCTCAGATGTCCAGATCCTACAGTGCTCCAGGAGTGCTGTAATGTGTATGTGCCTTGTGGATGGGAGAGCCTGTGCAATTAGTGACATATTTTGAAGCACTTGACATATTGTTCTGTGGTCCCCTGAAGACTGAGAATCTGGCAAGATGCTGCCCTATCCCATCAGGTTCCACTGGGCTGTACCAGGAGTAACTCAGCAGTCCTTCAGTTGGGGGACTTTAGCTCAAAGGCATAGTCTCTGATATCACACCTAAATTCCAATGCTTAGTCTCACTCATGCCCTTTGTTTTTGGCATGTTTTATTCCTACCCCCTAAATTCTCCTGCTGTGTTTCTGAGTGGAGGGTATGTGGATGTCTCGACAGGAGATGCTGCTCCTTGCTCTTACTCCTGAAAAATCTAATTCTGTTTTGTCTGTCTCTTCACACTCCCTTTGCCAGGGAGGTTCGGTTTTCCAGGGCGGATGTCTGTCAGACTGGCTGCTGTGAGGTATTCACTTCTTTAGAAATTCAGCTGCTTGGGGATCTGAGATATGCACATACATATGTGTGAATAGTGGGTCAGAATGAGGATTACTAGGAGGGACTCTGTGATATAATGTGGGAAGGCCTCGAGGAGCCTCATTGCAGCCAGAGGAACACACGAGCAGCATGGGGGACCATGGGGCCTCTGCAGAGCAGCTGAGTACGAGGAAAATGACACTTAATATCCTCCAGCTGCATAAAGTACAGTCACCCACCATATCAACCCTCTTCAAATCCTCGTGCGCTTCAGCTTTCCACATGTGGTACTGGCTGTGTCTGCCAAAAAGTCTGCTTTAGGTGGCCTCCCTCCTTCCCTCCAGCCTGGCACTGGCGCAGCTGATAGCAGGGCTGCTGCACTCCCCTAAGTGCTGAGGACGTGAGAGACTGCATGAGGATGCAGCCCAGCTCCCTCGGGCCACCTGCTGCCTCCCAAAAGGCTGATGGCACTAATCAAGGACAGAGAAGGGCAGCTCCCCACCCCCACTCCTGCTTTTAACCCTGTGGGGACCGTCCTTTCACAAGGGACCTTGGGATGCAAGTGAGGGATCACAGCAGCAGAGGCTGGAGAAGGAATAGGGATGCACACGGAATGAAAAATGATGGGGGGAATGATGAGAGGAAGTGTGGCTGGGAAAGTAGGAGCCACTGATGTGAAGGCAAAGAGGAGATAAATGCTGAGGGAGGAGCGTATGGAAAGATGTACACTTCTTGGAAACTGACACAGCAACAGGGGAAAGGACAGATGGAGAAACCACAAAGAGATGGAAGCAGCCTTGAAGAAAGAGAAAGAAGGGCAAAAGAAGACGGTCAGTCTGAGAGGGTGAAGGCACAAATGCAGGAGGTGCCAAGAGCTGGCTAAAGGAGGGTTATGTGACATACTGAAACTGAGGCACTTGGCCAGTGGGTACAAGCATGACATCTGGGCCTGCCTGGGGCAGAGTTTTGTAGAAGGGGAACTACTGATGTTTAAAATTGGTGCTTAGTGGGGAGAAGACCACTGGCTGAACATACAAAGTTTAAAGGCTGGGTGGGTTCCCCAGTCTTCCCACATGGGTGGTTTCCCCCATACATCCCTTGATTACCATTCTTGTAGCTCTGTCAGTAGCCAGGGATATTGGACTGGCCAGTGTGTAGTCCCTGCCTTACGGCTCCTTGCTATCCTAGACCTGCCATCTCATTTCTTTAGTTCAATTGCTGAGCTGGGGAATGGCCAGTTCTACTTATCTGTGTCATCAACAGAGGAATCTACACTCTTCCTCATGCATCTAGTCTCTGCTTTCCCAGGTGCATTTCCCCATACTCACATTGTTTGTAGAGCGATAATGCACTTGGCAGGAGAGCTAATTCAGCAGTATAATGTCTTTCAAACAAAGTGCACCCTGTTCCCACCTGGTCAATTAAACTGGAACAAATCTGTGCAGAAGCACTGACCTGAGGCCAAGCACTTTGCCTCCTGGAAAGATGTGTGGTGACTTCCCCTGTGAACACTGCCTCAGCCCTACCTGGAGCTGTGGGATGGGCAGCTCATCCCTGCTGTCCTCTCCACTGCCGGTCTGCTCAGGCAGGGTCAGAACCAACTGTGATGGTGTTTTCCATGCAGTACATACCTGTACAGTCTGCCCCAACCCCCTGAAGGAATGACTCCAAGAGTGAAGCTCCTATGGAACAAGTGGTATCAATGCTTTCTTGTGGATGCTGTCGCTCTCACAGAGCAAAAGCCATGGAGTGGTACTGAGCCTGTTTCCTACAGCTGTCCCACAATGTGTCTTGTCTCTGGGGAACTTGAATCCAAAGCTTCTCAGTACTGGAGATGTTTGTCAAAGCTTGTTCTTGGTCCCTGACCTCTGAGCAGGTGGCCTGTACCTTGCTGAGAAACAGGGCCACAGCGAGAGCTGTTTCAGAGCAAACAAAAGTATTACGGGAAGAGGACTTGCTGGAGTTACATGGATTGGAAGGAGGAGGCCATGCAGCCAGGCCTGTGACCTCTCCAGTTTCCAGAGCTTTCTCTGGAGAGGCCTGGGCCAGAGCAGCCACAGCTCCTGTGTGAGTCTCCCAGGAACCTCTGCAGGGAGTTGCCAATGGAGAGTACAGAGGAGCTCTCCTTACACTTCACTGTAAAGCTGTGCAGAGCAGCACTTGTGGCCTACCCTGTTGCAAATGGTCATGTAAAATATTAGAAGTATTGCCCTTCACATCTGGTTGGAAAGGTGCAGGTTTCTTTTGAGGATTTGGTCAATAGCATTAACTTTCTTAATGCTTTCAGCAAAATCTTATCTTTACTGTTCAAGCTCTCCCGTTTTCCGGGTTTGAGACCTTATCACTGTAAGGAGTGATATTTTTTGCACGACAAAATTGGAAGGAAAAAAACTCCCTTCTTTGTTGCCTACAGAAGTTCCCCTGTAGGATTTTGTTTTTATTTTTATGAATGTGAAAGTTGAAGTTTGGGTAAACTTTGCCCAGCAGAAATAAACAATAAAAAGAATGGCTTTCAAAGAGGGAACAGGTGACTACCAGTACACAGAAACGCATATATAAAAACAAATATAGTAGCTATATGAATGCGAGCAAGCAGAGATATGCAAGCAGAAATGAAAATACAGCTATATGTTACGTATCTACTCATGTGATCACATGTGTATCTACGTGCCTTTGTATGTACAAATTAGCATGTGTCCAAATATCTTCAGGTATTTAAATGTATGCTCAGAAATAAAAGCACGCGCATAAATATATATATGGACATAAAGTAATATGTGCACATTAATATTATGAATTCATGCACTGGTAATCTCAGGCATGCTAACATTTGTACAGGTATGCAACATCCCACATTATGTGTCTGTTTATGTATCAGAACATAAAGTTATTCAGATAGGAACATTTTATGTAGAAATGCAACTGTAATGCAACAGGCCCCAGAGAATCCTCCGCCTGCCCACCAAAACACACCTGGGCAGCTGTGCACAGCATCCTTGCACAGCTAGGCTGGCTGAATGCAACCACTCTGGTTTTCAAAGGGGTGAGCAGGGCCACGGGCAAGCAGGTACACGCGTGTGTAGGAGTGCAAGTGAGCCATGAAAGGGTGCAGGAATGATCCTGGGGGAGGACAAAGGGCGTGTGGAGCATCCAGAGGGAGCAATACAAGAGCCAGATGGGTTTACATGAGCAGGGCAGCATCACTGGAGGGTGAGAAAGGAGGCTGGGGAAGAGGCAAGAGAGCGTGAATCAGGAAACGTGGTATTCCCCTGAAAAGGAAGAAGTGTGAGGGGATAATATAGGGGAGATACCCACCCTGGTTTGCTGGCACCTGTTTCTGAGGAGGAGTGGGGCGGAACTGCCGGGATGATGGGATGGGATGGGATGGGATGGGATGGGATGGGATGGGATGGGATGGGATGATGAGGCTGCATGCTGGAATCCCTCCTGCTTCCTTTCTGGTGGTTGACCCTGCCGGCAATAGAGAGCAGGACTGGCTGCGTAAGACAGCTCTTCCTGAAGACCGGTTTAATGCCTGGATCTCAGCACAGGAGCAGTGTGCCGGGTTTGGGAGCACTCTTCCCATCGCCCCCTTTTTTGACCTGCATGGGCTGCTCCTTGTGCTCCTGGTGACTGAGCAGCAAGCACGGGGTGCTGTGCTTGGGGGGAGAGGGGAGCACTGCCCCGGGGCAGCTCAGAGCATCCCGTGCTGCGAGAGGAGTGATAAACACCGGTGCCCTAGATTGGCTTAGCCATTGTTACCCCACATAGGGACAGGGGGAGGCTCAGGTCCCGCTGAGTGTTTACAGCTAACTTTAGATTACAACGGTGAGGGGAGTGGAGAAGGGTTAGCCAGGGCCTTTGTTCCTTTCCTGGGAATCCTGCTGCCGTAATTACTTGTGATCTCAGCCATTTTCACAGTCTCTGTTCCCCTCCGCCCCAGGCTACAATCCTTCACTCTGTTGTTGGAAAATGTAGCGGGATTCGGGTCAGGCACCTGGGAGCAGAAGGTGGCTTGGTGAGAAATGCCTCGAGAAGTGGTGTTTGAGAACGCGCAGCTCTGCTCGTGCCCGGTGTGTCTGAGTGTTTGTGTCTGAGCTGCTGTGTCCATGTACCTGTGTTAATGTGTGTGTTTGCTGGGGCGTGGGCCGGTCTAGTGGGTGGGTTCAGCTCCGCACACTCTGTGTGTATGTGCTGGCCCTGCCGGAGTTTTCTCTTACTAATGTTGGGGTGTGAGGAGTATATCTAAATGGGGACGTGAGATAAGGCAGCTCACACTGATGAAACACCTCCACTCCGTGCCATGGGTGCAGGCCCAGACTGGCTCTGCGTGCCAGCAGGCAGCATTCCCTAGCACCTATTCCACTGGCGCTGGATTGACCAGGCTGGGCATAAAATGTGAGGAAGCGTATGCCTTCTGATCAGTATCTGTGTGACTGAAACACTGCAGCTGGTTAAGCAGCCAGAGCACATTGTCGAGCTGCATTCGTCAAATTTCCCATCATCCTTTCCTCAGGCTGGCACAGAGCCCTGCACGTACCAAAGAGAGTTTCTTCTTACGTCCTCCAGAGAAAAATTGTTTCCCACCTTCCTTAAGAAATAACGTTTCACCATCTGAATATAGTCATTTCTTGAGCAATATGAAGTAAAGATTAGTTTTGTGAAGGTTTATCAAAAACAACCCAGTCCTTATGCATGTACTGTTCAGCCCTTGGGAAAAGGAAGAAGGAAGGGGGGCTCAGATGACTGGCAGCCCTAATTCCCTCTCTCCTATACCTTCTGTTCCTCGCCAGACCTCCTCATGAGCCATCCCCTAGTCCAACCACTCTCCTGAACTGGGTGGATCTTCCTACAGCTATGCTGCCGCTCAGGACTTTGCTAGGAAATTCTCTTTGCAATTTCACATCTGGGTACAATTTTTTTTTCTCTACTTATGCTGATGGGCTTTAATTGAACTTCATTAGCCAGGCTGGTTTCTTACATTGCCCTTCAAATTTAGTTTCTTGGTCAGGGTGGAGGAAAACACAGTGAGATGCAGTGACTGATACATAAAAAACCCACACATGTATTTTGGCCAAAGCATCTCACTCCTGCAGCCCTGCAGGCTCCTTCTAGCTCACCCCTGAGCTCCCATCACAGCTCTGCTGCTGCCTCCACCACCCCAGATGCTGCAGTATCCCTGTTCATGACTGGGACATGGGCTTTGGGGCAGTTTCAGTTGTAGTTCACCTGTACATTCCAGAGAAAAGGAGGCAAAGAGGAGAGACCTTAAGAAGGGCAGTTGCTTGTGGGAAAAAAAAAAATATTTATAACATTCTCTGCACATGCACGTACTTAATTATTGCTGTTCTGAGATATGGACCAGTGTTAGAATAAAAAAAATACATAGTGCAAGAAAAGGCAAATGTACAGGTATGTAGCTCCTCTCTTTGCTAGAAAGCCTGGTTTCACAAGGCAGCATCAATCAGGAGAAAAAAACAGGCTTGTGGCCTAGATGCTGGCCAGGAGTCTTCTTCCAGTCGGAGCAAAAGAAGAGGTCAAGGCCTGAAGCATTACAGGAAATGGGACTAGGAAACCTTAGATGACTTTCAGGGGATTGTCACGTTTCTCACATAGCACCAGGACAGAATTTTCAAGGGGATGCTGGTTTCCTCTCCAGCATGTGGGTTTCTGCAGAACTATTCATTCTTTTAATAAGGTTAGTTCCTCTTTGTGAATCATTGTTAAAGCATTAAATGTTGGTTTCCGCTGATTTTTTTTTTTTTTTACAACGGATACTTCCCCTTTTGAAAGCAACGCTGAAAGTATTAAAACTTTTTACTTCAGTTTACTTCAGATTAACCGGCCAGTGTAATCACCAAAGTTTTCAGACAGTAGCTTCAGCCTACACTGCACCGTGGTTGAGTGCACAATTGCAGAATTTAAAGGTGGCTTTGGTTTACTGCCGTGATCTCTCTCCAGTGCTATGTTTGTGCTCTTTTAGTTGGGTAATTTTGCAGCTTCCTCCTGTACCACTCTGTCCGTTCATCTTTTCTGATTATTCACAAGTTATCCTTTTTCCTCTGGTATTTTGCTGCTGCTTTTTCCTTCCTTTTCTCCTCTATTCCTCTGCCTTGCCCTTCTAATCTGCTTTAGTATTTTCTTTCTTCACCTCATTATGTCCTTTTGTTTTTGCCTTCTGTCTTTCCATTGGTTCTTTTCTCACTTGCTTAACCTCCTGTTGTTTACAGGCCAACCTACATCCCACCCATCATCTTGTTTCTCTCTTTTATCTTTCCTCCTTTTCTTCCCTCCCCCCTCCTAACCTCCTCTCAACAATAAAAGTTACTCATGGCTTGAGGGGGAAGCATCTGGCCCATGCTGGCTCTCATTCTCTCTCCTTTGTTCTGAATGCTCTTTTGTTATAAACACAACAAACAGAAAAGCACAAAATCAGCTCTCAAGGCAAACACTGCATAATAATCCTCCTTGTCCCTGCTCCTCTTATCTCTGAAGAATTTGTTCTCCAGGCAAAATAAGAAGAAACACGAGATAGGATTCGCTAAATGTGGAGGCGAAAGAGAGATTGGAAAGAGCTTCATTATATGGGGCAGCACCACAGAACTGCAACTTGGGCAGGTTCAATAAAGTAGGTGAAATATAGCTTGCCAGGAGCTTGGACAGCAGCGTTATGATCCTGTGGCTGATCAATCCCTGTTAATCAGTCTGTGTTCCCATTAGGTTGTAGAGGCATGGACAGGATCAAAAATGTTAGGTTTTTTATTTTTGTAGCACCTAATTTTTGGCGCCTTCTCCTCATTTGTGCCTTGAGCCAAGGCCTTGTGTATATGAAATGCGTTTGCCAGAGAACTGGCAAACCTGCTGGACCTCCACAGACGTTCTCAAAAAGGCACAGCAAGGTGCTTCTGTGGGGTCATATGCCAGCTCCAGTCCCTGAGATAAATTAAAATAAGAACAGGCTTGCCCATTATTTGGGCTCTTGCTTAATGTTAGATAGGGATTCTCTGATTAAACCAGCCTTCCTCAGAAAATGTAAGCTCCCTGAAAATGAAATGCTAGTTGGCATGCACTAGTTTAGACATGCAAGTGTTCTCAAAGCCAAAAAGAAAAAAGCTTGTCAAGCAAAAGACAAGCCTTTCCCAATCCCCATAGCTCTGTGGTTAGGATACCGGTGTTTCATGTGGGGCAGCCAGCATCGAGTTCTGCCTGGGACCGGTTCTGCCTGGCCCTTCCCCCAGCAGCCTTAGGTCTGGCTGCCCACATGCAGTGGGCCTCCGTCCTAGCACAGTTACTGCACTTTGCATAATACACCAGTATTATATTCACAAAAAGACTGGGTGAATAGTTGCACTTGGTGCAGTACCAGGCAGCTCTGCTAAGGAGGTGTTAAGGTGCTTCCCCCAACAGCCGATCTTCAGAAGAATTAGCCGTGATGTGGGAGGTAGGTGTGTGTCCCAGGACAGAAACAAAACTGGTGTTTAGGAGGAACAGGCTGTGATGCAAACTTCAAATCTAAATATTTGAGCACACAGGGGCAAAACTCGCTGAAATGGGTATTCCCCCCNGTGATGTATTTTGAGCTTGAGAAAGAAACAGTCTTTTTTATTACTGTTCACTTCTCCAGCTCTGTAAAATAAAGACGTGCTACCCACGATGTTCTGCACTATGTGTTAGAGATTTAATTTTCAGCTAAACCTTTATTGCTTCTCAATTGGACGGGTAGCTATGTATGTATTTAATCTAATCTTGAAGTTTGGATTGCTCAGCATTTGCAACAGACTTATGTGGGTTAAGAATAAACAACGAATGAGGACATTTCAGAAGAATGCAGGCCAAAGACTGTCTCTGAAATGTGAATATGCTTAAAGCCTCCACAAATATGGCAACTTCTCACACTAACCAGTAAATGAATATTTCCAGAGCTAATGCCAGAGTTTGGGACAGATGGGTGATCACTTTCAACTCGGAGTATGCTATGCTTGCAAACAAATGGAAAATAAGCTAGGAAAAAGAAAAATGCGAGCCAGGATTACTCAAAGTGTTAGGGAATTAGGCTGGACCCATCAGCCTGACAGAGGTGAGGCTGACACAGCTCGTTGCTCCCAGTAGCAAGAATGACCCTGTATTCCCTGTAGGCACGTGCATAAGCCCACACACACACACTGCACAGGCTACACGGCTGCCTCACAGAGCTACACAGACACACATTTACACAAACAGCACCAGGGACCTCACAGAAGGAGCAGGATGGAGCTCCAGCAGTGGGGAATAGACATGTTTATGTACACATGTACATATGATGAGGTGGATCCTTCCAAGGGGCTGGGCTCAGACAGTCTGACCACAGACACCAGTCTCTGATGCTGGCACAAGGCTGCAGCTCCACTCCTGCTGCTGGTACACACACACAGGGGTGTGTGCAGGGATGGCCAGGACATTCCTGATACCCCCCAGGAGCCAACCTGGCATGGCCTCGCCCTTGGAGACAAACAGACATCAGTGGTACTCACCTCTACAGAGAGCACCTCAGAGCTGAAAATAGAATGTAATAACGAGACAGGGCAAACTGTGCTAACCAAGTGCAGGACAAGGCTGGACACTTGTGCTGGTCAGCCAAGAGTTTTCATGCAAATGTCCCTTTTTCCCCCATATCTCTCCCTTTCCCCTCTTTGTTACCTCCCCTAAACATCCCATAGTAAGTCCTGTGCATCCCAAAATGCTCTTCCCCTGCATCCTGCAAGGTGTCCGTGCCCCTGTATACAGCACCGCCTCTTTCACAGTTTGAAAGGTGCTCCAGCTTTGGCTTTGTGGTGAATTTCACACCTGGGCTTATGGCTTTCCTGAGGTGCTGGCCCAGGCAGGGTGTCCTTAATCTGGGTTGTCACCTGGCATTGTGTCCCTGTTTTCCTCCGGGTGTATGAAAATGGAACCTTTGATGTGCTAATGGCTCTTGTGAGGGGCCTGGGAGTAGCTGGGGCAGAGTGTTAGCTGGGGCCCTCCTTCTGCCATTGTCTCTCCGTGCTCCTTTGTGGGTGTGAAGAAGAGCTTTTGTCACATAGCCGAAGAAAGAGGACTGTGCAGGCATCCCGTGTCCTTCCACACTTTTTTTTGCTGGCAATAATATTTTAACAACAACACACAGAATGCCCATGAGATATTTATCAAATAAATATAACACATAAATACCCCATGAGGGTGTTTATCACTCACCCTCATAAATGCCATAAAATAAACAGGTGTTTCCGAGAGTGAGTGAGGGAAAGCTTTGACCTGTTAATTTCCAGTTATGTGTGGCCAGGTGACACCACCAAATAAATAGCAGAATCGAATTTAAAATGTGATTGTTCCAGTTCCCCAGAATTTGATGGCAAAAGTGGTGTCCAGTCTCAAGGTATTTTTCGTAACAATAAAAAACAGGGTAAGTCAGCTTTTTTCCCCACTGTCCTTGCCCCTAGCCCTAGCTCTCAGCCGCTGCTGTTTTCTGAAGTCGAAGTCCTTGACAGATTCTTAATTCAGTGAAGACTTTTATTATTGACAGTAATTTTGCTTGATTCAAAGCACAGCTCTTCATTTTCCTCCTGGAAGAGTTTGGCAATTGTTTAACCTGAAGGATGGACAGTAAATGTGGAGCACAGTAGAGTTTGATTGAATCATAGACTCATCAAATGATTTGAGTTGGAGAGGACCTTAAAAAACATCTTGTTTCAATCTCCCTGCCGTAAGTGGTGACACTTTTTACCTTTTTTGCTCAAAGCCCCATCCAACCTGGCCTTATGCACTTCCGGGGATGGGGCATCCACAATTTCTCCGGGCGATCTCTGCCAGTGCCTTACCACCCTCACAGTAAAGAATTTCTTCCTATTATCTAATCTAAACCTGCCCTCTGTCATTTTGAAGCCATTCCCCCGTGTCCTGTCACTACATGCCCTTGTAAGGAAGAGTGTAGGTCTGGGACTAGATCCAGGTTCAGCTTTGCCCCCGTAGATTCTAGCATCGTATGAAAAATACATTTTTGGCAACCAGACAAACAAATCCCCGAAACCAAGCCACGCAGAGCTGCACTTCATCCAGAGCTTTGCGAGGTGGGAGAAGCACCCGCAGAGCACAGCATTTGACTTCAGGCTTCTGCCTGTGCCGTTTGTATGGCTGTCTCTGCACCGTCACTGCCGGCCTTGCTGCTTTGGCTTACAGACCGCATAATAAAGATATTTCTTTTTAAATACAACGAGTCATAAATGAAGACGTCGCTTTACGTCACGCAGCTGCTGTCGGTGCAAAGCACTGATTGTGCCATGAGCCAAAGCTTCGCGCGTGGCACCCGAGGTGTGGCGGGTCCTCGTGCGGTCCCTGCGGCGCGGGGAGCGGGGCCGCCGCTCCATGGCCGCCCGGCCCGCTGCCCCCGCCCGGCCCGCTCCATCACCGCCCGGCCGCCCCGCACGCAGATTCCCGTCACGGAGGGGCGTGAGCTCCTGGGGGGGGTGTTTCGTGATTGCTGTGTTTTTTGGTGTTTGTTTTTTTTATTTTCTTCTCACAGGGATGGGATGCCCAGCAGCAGCTCAGCCCCGCCCCTCCCCACCCTCTGCCCTCGCTCTCCCCTCCCATGGCCGTGCCCATAAATGCGCGGGTGTGCGGGCGGGAGGCGTGCGCGGGGCGGGCTCGCAGCGGGCTCGGGCGTGGGCGGGGGCGGAGCCGCCGCCTCTCGCGCGTTCCGTTAGGTGCGGACGGGCGGCCGTTCGCCGGCAGTCGTGCTCCGGGAGCCTCCGACGATGGATGCCAAAAAGGTAGGGAGGCGAACGCGGGCTCCTTCTCGCTCTCTTTTCCGCGCTCGGGTCCCCGGGCGCTTGGGGGAAGGGATGCGGTCGCGACCGGCGTGCGGCCGGGGTTCGCCGCCGGTTGTCCGCGGGTCGCAGTGGGGGTGGATGCGGCGGTGGTCCCGGCAGGGCCGCTGCTCGGCCCTTCGGCGGCTGTCTGCGGGAGCGGGTGTGGGGGAGGACCGCACAGTTCGGGAGGGGTTGTCGCAGGTCGCGGGATCGATTTGGTTTCGTGCGCGTGGCCTGATGATGCACATGATGCTGTCCGTGTTGTAGGGTATTGATCACGAGGTTTGTTTGGCTGGCGGTGCCGCACTCGGTTTGTCCCAGGGTTTAGGATGCTAAACGGGGGATTGCTCTCAAAGACATTTTTCGGGGGGTGGTGGTGGTATGACTTATAAAGGCATTTTTAAATTTCAAGAAGTTGGCAGAGCACGGCCTTCCCTTCCTTCTCATATAGAAAGCAGGGGACATTTGTCGGTATCTGCAGCTGCGAGTGAGGTGTGCAGCAGTGGAGTGAGCTCATGGCTGCGTGTGTTTGAACGTACTAAGGGAGACAGCAAATACCCAGCTGAACCTGGTGCGGGATGCAGGGGGATTACACGGGAGCAGCCAGAATTGGAGGAGGCCGGGGCTCTCATCGCCATGTTGTTGGGAGATGAGGGCAGCGTGAGAGGATGAGGCAGAGGAAAGGAAAGCGTCTGGTCAAGGTCGCTCAGAGAAGCGCGGAGAGGCCGCTGCTGCCGGGCTCAACAAGTTGTACAGCCCTGGGGTCGCAGTCAGTGAAGGAGGGGAGCCGGTGTGGAGCGTCTCCTGGGAAATGAATGCTGCCGATGCCTGTGGTCGGAGGGAGGGGTGGTGGTTTGAGTTCCGTGCTGGTGTACAGACCTCAGCCTTGAGCCTTTAGATAGAGTGGGTGTAGCTGTACTATTTCTGAGCTCCCTGTTTGCCTTTTGGGAAGAGAGGCACTTGCATCATTAACAAATGATCCATACATTAGATCACAGTCTGGCTCACTGGAGGGGATGGGTCATGCCATGTGATGTCTAGGTGGTGGGAGGCTGGGTAGGAGATGAATAGCCGGCAACAGCCAGGAGAAGGAAGCATGAAAGAGGGTAGAACAAGTAACCTCCTTACAGCTTATTTGTGTACCACGTCAGTGAGGGGTACCCACAAAGCAGGGACCTTGTGGTCCCTGCAGCACCCAGAAGAAAAAGGCCAGCTGAGATCACTGCAAGCCATGACAAAGCAGAGTCCTGGGGAAAAGGTGCTTTTGCATGAACCATGTGGAGAGCTGCGGTTTGTCTGCAGCTTTGCCGTACTTGCTGTCTAGAGATGGCCTGGCGTCCTAAAAGTGCTTACATATTATAATACATTTCTACAGAGCATCCAGATGCTTTGAATGAGTTGTGTCCTGGTGGTGTCTGAGGGTTGTGCAGGCCAGAAGCACGTACGTGCTTGGCTTGAAAGATTGGTGGTGTGAGCACTGACAGAAGGTTATTGGCAAAATCTTTGGGCACTTTGAGAGCCACTACTCCTGGAGCTGAGCTAGAAAGTGAGAGACTGGAAGAGCCGTGACAGTAGGCCCCACCAAGGAGTTTACTCTGCCAGGCTTAAGTACAATAATTGGAAAGTCTTGGAAAAGGAACTGTTAATATTTTTGGAAAAGCTTCCAAACCTCCTGGGATGGGAAGGAACACAATCTTTCCAAATTGTGCCAACTCAAGCACTGGCTGCCTAAGTGCCAACTCCTGAGTCACCTGCTCCCCCACACCTCCCTCACTCGGAGCTGGCTTAAATGCCACAAGCTTTAAAAATGAACAAAATGTCAGATGCTTTTTGCTGACACTTAAATTTCTCAGTCTGTGGGGCTTCTGAGGTTGGACCTTCAAGCTTTCCCCATGGCTCTGAGGGCTCAGCAGTTTTTATTTTATTTAATAGAGATTCAGGTATACTGAAATTCCAGGGAGTGCACATCATTTAAAATACCAACTATTGCCACAGCTTAAAGAAAAATAGACGAGAAGCTTGGTAGCAACTGCTGCCACCTCTTGAGGCACGCTGCTGTGCCAGGTGCCCTGGGGCAGGGTTGGGAAGCTCTAGCCTGGGAAAAACAAGCCTGTTGCTGCTGAAGAGTGCGTGTTGTAACTGTTATGAGTGACTGCCAGTGTAGCTCATGGGCAGATCTGAGACTGGGTTTATGGGAACTTGTCAGCTGGCACAGGGAAGAGTTAGACCCTTCTTTCATGAGATGCCAGAGATCAGCAAAAGCTTCTGTAAAGCAGATCAACCCAAAATAACAGCCACTAATGCAGCTAGTGTATTCATTACTAATGAGCTGAGAATAGTTGCTGAAGGTCAGGAGATAATAAAGGGGAGGCCCTGACAAACCCCCCTACTTGTAGTCACAGAACTTTTCCTGCTGTACAGTTGCATCTCCCTTTCCAGGGAGGGGCATCCACGGGATGCTACTGGTACCCACCCTTGCTGGATAAAAGCCCATTCCCTGCCCTCAGAGCCCTTGCACATGGCACCTTTGAGCTGCAGCTGCTGTTTATGCTGAAGAGAAACTCAAATTGTGTAGAAAGCGAAATTAACTAAATAATTGTTCCCTCTCTTTCCACAGAAAATCACAGCGCCTCTTGTCTATGCTGTTTGCATTGCTGCCATTGGATCTCTCCAGTTTGGGTACAACACTGGTGTAATCAATGCACCTGAGAAGGTGAGAGGACAAATGAGCTGGGGAGGTGGGATGAGTGAGGGGCTGATGGGAAGACAGTGGTGTACAAAGGAGGGGGACTGTCTCCCCAGCAGCCAATAATTTGGTTCTGGTTTATGAAGTCAACATTTAAAAGGGGGCATTTAACACCTCCTTTCAAATACAACACTGAACAGGAAGGGCAACCTTTTGGGGGAGGAGAGAGAGCAAACAGAGAGGTTAATTCTCTTAATTAGGAGCACAGGAAGGGCAGGAGGGCTCCATGTGCCATATGTGGTGTGTGGAGGAATGTGAGCCACTTCAGTTTTGAGTCAGAATAAGCCAACCATGGCAGAAGGAATGTAGAGAGCAGCGTGCAGAAAACAGTTAAGGGTTGGTAGGAATTACAGCTGCCCTAATTTAGTTTATTTCAAGCTTCTTTATTTTACTTGTTTATTCATTCCTTGTGTTAAGTATAGATTCAGTGCTTGTAAAAGGGTTGTGACTTGGGGCATTCTGACCAAATCATCCCATGACTGTAGTGTAAGAAACAAGAGGTGAAGAAAATGAGAGATGTGGTTTTCTTGTAACTTTAAGATGGTTCCTCTGTCAAGGACTGAGTCACGAATACCACATCCACCCTGTCTCCGGGAAGAGATGTTCAGGACAGGATGGGGGATGGGGTTGGTCCTCCCTAGCTAATGTCCTGCTGCCATCTGCTGGGGGCAGACACTCTGTCCCCCCCCCAGCCCATGCCAGAATTTACCTCACTAGCTAAGAGGATGCCTGGGAAATCAGCAACGTGGCCCTGTCACATCCCCATAGGACAGCATTATGTAAAAAAGAAACAATTCTTCAGGTTTACTTCAGTGAAGCCTTGTGTGTCTCCAACTATTTCTACCCTAGAAATCCTAACCCTGTTGTCAGTGTTTTGGTATTGCCAGAAATGTTCCTGTCTTCTTACTGGTCATGTTTTCTTCTTCCCTTTCATTCCCAGCTGTCTCACGCCTCCTCCCAAGAACCAGCAGTGACTCACATAATCTGAAATATTCAGAAGATAAGCCTGTCTCCCTTAGTAAACACTGCTGTCCTATGTGTACCCCGCCTGCCCCCTCTTCAGTGAAGCACTCTCTCCCTCATCATACTGCTACTTCAGTGAAAGCTCCTCATTCTGCACCCTCATCTTCTCCTTGTATCACTTGTTGCTGCCTTTTTGGGTCTATCTCTGTTTTCATGGCAGCAGGAAGCAGAAGGATGACAGCAGTCTCCCCTCTCCCCAGTGTAAAATGCCTCCCTCTGGATTGTAACTCTCTCTACCTGATTCCTCTTGCAGATCATCCGGAAGTTTTTCAACAAAACCCTGTCAGAAAGGAGTGGGAAGGCTGTCTCCCAAGAACTCCTCACCTCTCTGTGGTCGCTTTCCGTGGCTATCTTCTCAGTAGGAGGCATGATTGGCTCTTTCTCAGTCAGTCTGTTCGTAAACAGATTTGGCAGGTAAGTTGGGAAGAGGGATGCAAGCTGTGGGAGAATTTTTCCCTTCTACAAAGGAGCGTTGGGAGGAAGAGTGCAGAGGTGGGAAGACATGTCTGGGGAGGAAGCAAGAATGTGTGGGCTGCAAAAAGGATTGCAGGCCGAGGCAGGAGCTGAATGGGAATTATTCCATTCTCTTCCCACCCCTGAGATGGGAGATCATGGGCAGGTTTACCTTTACCCTTTCCCAATGATTTTCCTGCTGTATTGCCAGTTTAAGCTCAGTCTTGACATCTTTACCCTGGCAGGAGGAACTCCATGCTTCTGGTGAATGTCTTGGCCTTTGCTGGTGGCCTTCTCATGGCCTTCTCCAAGGCAGCAAAGGCAGTGGAGATGTTGATTCTTGGCCGCTTCATTATTGGTGTCTTCTGTGGCCTCTGCACCGGCTTTGTGCCCATGTACATCAGCGAGGTCTCACCCACCAGTGTCCGCGGAGCCTTCGGCACCCTCAACCAGCTGGGCATTGTTGTGGGCATCCTGGTGGCTCAGGTAGGCTTGGTACAACGTGATCCTGCCCTCGGGTGGGGGAAGGAGGGCTGGGGGAGGGCGAGGAGGGCTTTAATTGCCATCGGGTGCAGTATGTGGATCCTGTCATACCGGGGTGGGGGTGAGGAGCTGAAGTGTTTAAAATCACTCTTATTTCTCTCCTATTATTGGTGTAGATCTTTGGACTGGAGGCAATCATGGGCACTGAAGGACTTTGGCCAATGCTTTTGGGTTTCACAGTCCTCCCAGCAATCCTGCAGTGTGTGGGTCTTCTCTTCTGCCCTGAAAGCCCCCGTTTCTTATTGATCAACAAGATGGAGGAGGAGAAAGCCCAAGCAGGTAAGAACTCATCTCAAAGGGGCAGGACAGTGTTCTGGCTCCCAGCCTGCACTGAAGTTGAGTGGGAGGCCAGGACTGATTCTGGAGCCTGTGGTGGATTAGGGTGTGACTCCCGGGGGGCATCAGGCCTGGCCTACCTTCCCATCCTTTAGGTTGTACCAGTGCCAGGAAGCATGAGAAACCTGGCATCCCAACAGAGGCTCCAGGTGGGATTAAGATGTGAGGAGTGGCACCTGGCCTGGTGGGATGCAGTAGCTGCTGCTACTCTGCCAGCTCCTCCTGAAAGGCAGGAAATAGGCTGGCATTTACCAGGGAGCTTGGAGGGCTGGGGTCGGCTCTGGCAAGAGTGTGAACAGAATTTCAGGATCAAACATAAGCTTGGAGATCAGTCAACATGAGCAGGACGTGGTTTCTTTGCTGATCACAGCACCCTGGCCTCTGGATTGAAGAGAGCAAGGCTGCCTGCAGAGGCTTGGTCTTTCCCATGCAGCAGGACTCAACACCAACTGGAGGTGTTCAGTCTTCCTCCCGTGCCCTCCCTGCAGCAGCAGGATGGGACACACACCCCCCACAGCCAGCAGGTGTGTGCCTCATACCTGACATCTTTGGCTTCCTCCCTCCAGTTCTCCAGAAGCTCCGTGGCGATCGAGATGTGTCTCAAGACATCCAGGAGATGAAAGAAGAAAGTGCTAAAATGTCCCAGGAAAAGAAAGCAACTGTGCCAGAGCTCTTCCGCTCTCCGAACTACCGTCAAGCCATTATCATCGCCATCATACTGCAGCTCTCCCAGCAGCTCTCGGGCATCAATGCTGTGAGTTATCTTCCTGTCCCATCTTCTGGGCCTGCCTTATCTCTGGCTAAACTTGCACTTGCCGTTGCTGTGGAGAGAACTATAAGTCCCAAAACCTCTTTGTGCCTTGACTGGAGGTCACTGTTTTGTCATCTGGCAAAGATGGCTGAGATGTAAAGTGGGTATTACGGCTTTTGCTTTCCCCACATGCACCCTGGCAAGACACTGCAGCCTTGCACCAAGTGAATGAATCTTGACTGGAAGCATGGTGTTTTATAGCGTGGAGTGCTGCTTAGAAACTCCCTGCTGGGTGTGCAAGCTGTTAGGCAGAGGATGAGGGACCTGCTCTCAAACATGGAATCATGACCGTGTCCAACTCTTTTCTCTTCCCAGGTATTCTACTATTCCACAGGGATTTTTGAAAGAGCTGGTATCACACAGCCTGTCTATGCCACCATTGGAGCTGGTGTGGTAAACACAGTCTTCACTGTGGTGTCGGTGAGTGGAGCAGGGCCGTGTGTCTGCCTGGGCCCGTCCCTGGCAGATGGAACTACAGACAAGTAGCCAGGCTATGGCAAAGCACTGGGCTATGCACTGACCTGTAGGAGCAAAGACAAGAGTGCATCAAAGGCATGGTGGGAGGAGAGATGGGCAGAAAGAGGCATTGTTATCCTAGATGGAAGAGAAGGTGGAAAAGGTGTGCATGTGGGGAAAAGAGTGATGAGAGAAAGCAGCAGCAAGAGCCAGAGTGGAAGAACTTGTGCTGAGGATGGAGCAGCCTGGTGACCTGCACTGAGATCACCATGGTCACTGAGGTTTACAGGCAGATAAGAGGTGCAGGATACTGAGCAAGGGAGCCTGTCCTGCTTTTGCTGCCAAAGTAATGGATTTTTTTTTCCTTCTGCCTTCTCCTTTCCAGCTGTTCCTGGTGGAGCGTGCAGGGCGTCGGACCCTCCATTTAGTCGGCTTGGCTGGCATGGCTGTGTGTGCTGCTGTTATGACTGTAGCTTTAGCCCTAAAGGTGAGTGATCAGTGTTACTGTCCAGGCTGACCCCAGCAGGAACCTATAAGACAACACACCTGCTTTTCTCAGCAATGCTGCCCTGTAGGCAGGTAGAGCTGGGGCTAGAGCCAAGTGTGCAGTGGAGAGAGCAATTTTATAACTCTGGGAACTGCTACAGTGTTCACAGTGCAGCTGAGAATGTTGTGACACTGGAGATGGCATTGTGCTGATCATATTTTGTTCCCTTGCAGGACATTGTGGACTGGATCAGGTACATCAGCATTGTTGCCACTTTTGGATTTGTGGCTCTTTTTGAGATTGGCCCTGGCCCTATCCCGTGGTTCATTGTGGCAGAACTCTTCAGCCAGGGCCCACGACCTGCAGCCATGGCAGTGGCTGGTTGTTCTAATTGGACCTCCAATTTTTTGGTGGGAATGCTCTTCCCCTACGCAGAGGTAAGTCCCGGTTTATAAAGCACTGTGAGAGCACTGCAGCATTGGAATAGGTGTCCAGAAAGGTAGTAGAATCTGCATCTTTAAAGACTTTGAGATATGACTTATATGACCTTTGATAACCTGGCCTCTCCTGGAAGTTGTCCCTGCTTTGAGAAGAGGGCTGGTGAGTCTTCCAGAGGTTTCTGAGTCAGTGTTACGATTGTTACTGAAGGCTGTTGCTCACCTTATATTCTGCTGTCTTAACTGGTTACAGCTTACAAATATTTGGAAGAGCCATCTTAGTTAGCACATCAGGGCTTTTGCTTTAAAAGCCTCTATTTTGGTCACCCCCAGGAAGATTAAAGACTTTTAGAAGCCCATAGAAACCTGATTTCAATTTTTAAAATGGTGTGATGAGAAAAAAGTCAGTAAGGGCACTGTTGGAGAAAGGTGTTGGAATTTTAACCTGTTAACAGCAAATGAGTAAATTACATGTAATTTAAAAATAAAACCTTTTGTGTTTGTCCTCCCTGCAGAAACTATGTGGCTCCTATGTCTTCCTCATCTTCCTTGTTTTCCTGGTCATCTTCTTTGTCTTCACGTTCTTCAAAGTGCCAGAGACCAAGGGCAGGACTTTTGAAGACATCTCGAGGGGCTTTGAAGGACGAGGAGGAAACACCACCACATCACCCCAGAAGAGCCCCATGGTGGAGCTGAACAGCATACAAGCTGACAAAGCAGCTGCCTAAGATCCATGACACACCCATTCTTCAACTCTTACATGCTTAAGGAGTCATTAAAGGAATGAGTAAAGAAAACCATGAGAACTGGGACGTTTTTCCCCTCCTCAATTGCTGCTATGTTCTTCTTTTCACCCACACGCTCGCCCATTCTGCCAGGCTTGCCAGCATTAAGCAAATCCGATATGGGTGATCTGCCATACTGGAAAGCACCTGGCACTCGCAAAAATAATCTCATCTTCCCTGCCACAAACATCAGGAGAACAGAGAAGAGCTGGCAATATTTTTACTTTTCTCACGTAAAATGGCCGTTTGGGGTTAACATACTTATGCACACAGTGACCATTATGTATTTGAATCTAATTACTATTTTTGTAGTGAGTTGAAGTGATCTGCTAAACAAGTCCCCAGCCCTTTGAGTCTACTCTGTGTGCGTGTGTACTGTGTTACACTGGAATTTTGCAAGCTTACCAAAAAGCCATCTTGGTTTTTCTTATCCAGTGTGCACTTTTTTTAGCCTCAGGAAAAAGGGGACCAAGTCACATGCATATTTTTTCCTGCTCTTTTATTTTTTTTGTATAGACAGACTGAAAGCATACTTTTACTTCAGTTTATTTATTTGTATGTCACTTTGTAAATATTTATTTTTTTAATGGTGTACAAAAATGTATAGATAAAGAAATTGGAGAAGTTTAAGAGAAATAGCTATTCTAACAAAAGATGCTGTAGACTTGAGGTGCAATAAGACTGTAAAGGAGAAATGTGGTACTAAAAAGGAGATTGAGCATTTTAGGTGGTTTGTACAGCAGAGCCAATTATGCACATCACCTCGAAGTTATTAGTGCCCTCTGGAAAGAAATTCAAAGAATGGTGTACTTGTGAGAAGACGTGTTTCTGCACTAAAATCTCTGTTATTAGGGGTTTTTGGTGGCTATTTTAAATAATTGTTCTCAAGTGTTGATGAGAGTGTGATATTGCATCTTACAATGGGTGTTGTTGGATTATATTTTCAGACATGGTTTTAAGCATTCTATGGCTGATTGAGGGTGGTGATTGCAAACCAGAAGGTAATTTTTCCTGTCTTCTCTTAATTTTATTTCTTTTTGGCTTCTCTGTTGTAGTCTAGTATGTCATAAAGTCTGAAATTTGCAGATTGTCATTTAAAGGAGTGTGAGGATAAAAATTATTTTTCCAAGCTGTATTTTTGTAGCAGTTGTTCCTATCAATATTACAGAGGCATGTAGCATGACCCTTCTGGACACAGGCATGGTCAGTTGTGGTATGTGTAAGTTCATAAGGGTAGAGATGCAGGACTAGACACCGGAGGTACTGGAATTTGCTAGTGTAGCAGTGCGAAAGGTATGTAGTGCTCAGTCCCCTGCTTGGTTGAAGGCCAGATGTTTTTTGCCCCATCCATCCTCTCTGGAAGGTCTGCATGATGTTGTGGTGCTCACCAGTGTGCTTTGTAGATGTGTACAGCTCTGTAATAGTGCCTCTGTTCAAAGGGATGTGGCAGGCAGTAATTGTTCATCAGTAAACGTCGGTCTCCTCGCTTGTCGTTCCGCTGGGCAGTTGGGTTGTGTGTCCCCCACCCTCGCTGCCGAGCTGGCACAGCTCGGGTCAGGCAGGCAAAAAGTAGCACATAGGGTGCACTTGCAGTCAAGGAGGGGCAGCTTTACTTCACTGCAGCATTCTGTCACAGGCTCCAGGCCCATGCCTGTCCAGACCTGCACAAAATATCTGAAGGTAGCACAGAGGTAGGTCCAATTTAAATTCCTGCTCTTCTAAGATCGAGCTGCAGTTGTTGGACTTGGTCAAACTCGGGTCGACCTGCTGGAATTCATTACTGGATATCCTAGAAGAGAGGCAGGCCCACAGATTCCCAGGTGGTAAAAGGAAGAAAGGCTTAGAAAGGTTGGAACGACAGCAAGACTTTTGTGGTGTGGGTAGCCCAAGCTTTCTTGCCAACATAATGCTTCAGAGCAGGTTAGAGAAATTCCCATTGACGTATATTCTGGGGGGGTCTGTCTGACATTTTCAGTAACTAGTGATGACATTTCTACCTTCCCTAATGAGAAACAGTTGCAAAGATCAGTTAAATTTGCTGCTGTTAAATGCTTCCTGTGAATTAATTAGAAATGCCCCAGCTTTGCACAATACAATCATATTACATCCAGTTTTCCCTAGCTTTCTATCAGGCTTACATGCCAGATATTTATTCTCAGAAGTATTATATAAGACTTCTCTCCCAATTTTGATATTCTGGCTCAGTTATGTAGATTTCTGTGCCCTTCCTTTGACCCTCCAGCACATCCAGACATGATATTTCTGTATGGGTATCTGTATGTTAGAAAATTCCCCCTGCAGCTGTGCATAAGAGCATTCCATACTTTGCATCAGATGTGTGTTGGCTTGGACTGAAATGTGTAGGCCTTTCTCACATGGTATCTTTGTTATTTTCTTTTTTCTGTAACAGCATTGTGAATATTTCAGATGGATTTTATATGCTTATTAATGTGGTTGTTTCCTGGTTTTGAAATAAAAAATATGAAATAAATATCTGATTTGGATTTTACCTTTATCCTGTGGGTCTTCTCTAGACTGCATCCTGAAATCTTACCAGCATGTACCCTGCAACCTTTCTGGGTAGCTCAGCACTCTGGCTTTGCTGTTTTATCCTACTGGAAGTGATAATTTCTCTCAACCTCAATGCAAATCACCTTTAATTCCCTCACTATTATTTCTTAGCAATTTTTAAAGTAAAAAGATATGCTTCTCTCGTTCTTGTTTGCCCAAATCCTTTTTGTTTGTGTGCAAATACTTTCCCAGTGTAACAGGAAGGGAGAGGAGAAGTGGCTGGAGGTTATGACTCCTGCCCTGAGCTAAAGAACCCTGAGACTTCTGCCCCTGCTCTGTTCCCACTGTGGTCCTCAACTTCTCGGCCAGGAGGAAGAATGAGCCCTTTGCCCTGTAGCTGATGCTTTACTCCCTCTGTCTGGGGTCTGGCCTTCATCTCCTGTGGGATAGTGCCTATGTATGCTCAGTAGTGGATATGGGAAAGGAGAGGGTGATGGAGAAAGAGCCCCACTGCCCCAGGAGTTCATCCCATAGCTCAGGGACCACTCTCAGTTCTCTGGGCTGCTCTCATAAAGTATGCGAACAAAATATCCTTCAGCAGAGGAGGATGGAATGAAGTGAAAGGAAGGAAAAGATTGCAGATCCCAGAGTACCTCGGAGCAGGAATATGGCTAATACAACTGCAGTCAGCAGGCTGCTCAAAGCCTAACACAAGGAAAGAGTAGGGACCAACACAAAGCCTGAAAAAGCTCAGCAGAGCAGGGATCCCATGAAGACTTTCTGAAAGCTGCTCTTGCTGGCTGCTGCATTTTCCTAGCTCGCGCCTGTGTTTTGCTAAGCTTGGTATGCAACCAGCCTTGGAGCTGGGGAGTGCCCTGGGCTAATCTGTCTAGGATTGTTTTTCAACTATAAAAATAAAGCCCAGCCATCCAAACTCATAAGCATATCCAGCTCAAACTTAACTCTTAACATTTCAGTTTTCTCTGTCAAAAGTGGAAGCAGAGAACAAAATCATTTGGGGCCAAAGCATGCGATTCACTGGACCCCTGAATTAATCTTCCATGTAGTGTTTGTGATAAACTTTGGGTTAGGGAACAAGGCTTTGGTTTACATCTAGTTAGTTCTCAAAATTGTAAGGAAGCTTCAAAATGAACACCTGTTTGCAATTAACTGGTTTGAATGCAATTAAATGGTTTGAGGATGGGTTGTTTTCAGCTGAAAGTGTTCATAACATCCAAGTGAGCAGGTAGGCAGTTCTTGTGGCCTCCACAATACCCCACAGCAGTGAATCACTGGAGAATTCTTGGAGCGAAACTACTGCTGAGTGGACAGGAGAACCCCAAGGGTCCCAAGAGACATCAGCCATGTCAAAGGTTTCAGTGCTGTTTTAGAGGCTGGAGCACAACTGAGTGTCACAGCATCACTGCCAACATTTAGTGCTTTCTGCTTGTGTTATTTCTGATGAATGTCTTTGCATACCAGGCAAGAATAGCAGTTTATTTCTGTGAGAAGAAACATGGGAAAAAACCTCCAGCAAACCACATTTTCTTGGAGGTAGATTTCACTGCTGCATGTCCAGTGCACAAATCTTTTTATTTGATTTTGTGTTCCGAGAAGAGAACACAAATTCTAGACACCTCAGCAGCCGGGGAGATATGGGGCAGCTTCTCCCTTGGGAAGGTGAGAGCACAGGCAGGCCTGCAGTCTTACCTCCAAGCAGAGTTGCTAACCCCTTCTTTGAGGGTTACTCCAAGAAGGAACATTTGCTAGTTTGGTGGGGGACTCTGCCATCACTGCTTTCATTTGAGAGGAAAGAAGGTGTGGACACACTGCCAATGTCATTGTGTTGGGCCACGATGGAGCAGCATCAGGAGGTGACTCACCACAACCTTTTCTCCACTGTACACATTGTGAGAAAGGTCCTGCCAGCAGGTAAATCAAATGCACATTTTGTTCCACAGAGAATTTATGTCTCTCTGGCTTTTTTTTCCCAGACTTTCTGAGGATCAGAGCCAGGACACAATTCTAACATTTTCTTCACTTTTAGAAGGACTCTTTGAAGACATGTGAGATGCTTACTGGAAAACCTGGGGTACATGGCTCTGGTCTGTCACTTATGCTTTAGCCTGGCTCTGTCTTTACAATGTGAGTTACCAGACAAGAGACATTGTCTTCATAATATGCTACTGGGCAAAGGCAGCACTCAGGCTGTCTTAGACAAGGAAAGACAATGGTTTTGTTTCCTAAAATATATATTGTCATGACAATTAAATTGCTGTTACTTGAAAGTATTCCATTTCTACTGGAGACAGGCTCTTAACTTTTAAAACAATTCACTTGCTGTGATAAATCTTGTTTCTATGCTACACCTCACTAAATTACACAGTGTTTACAAGAACTGTCTCTTCCTTCTCCATAAGCTTCAGCAGGCCGGATAGACACATGACTGACCTGCTAAGTCTGTTTTCTGCTTACATTGCACAACCATTTTCTGTTTAGCAAGTGGTCACACGGATTTGTGTAAGGCAGTCATACTGGTGCACCAGTCACTGTGACATGCATTGAGGGACCACTGCAGATCCTGTTCTGAACCAGCAACTGGTCATCCATGTAGTGATCAACCTGATCAAACAGCACCCTGTTTCTCCCTCTCTGGTCTCTGTTTCATCTTGTTTTTTAGTCTTCTCCATCATGAACAAATTTGCCTTCCATTGACAAATTTGGTTATCCGTCACAAACAAACTCAGATGTTTATTGCTTCCTTTATATTCCTGTCACCAAGTGCTATTGTCTCTCAGACTGTATATTATTTTGTTACATTGAATTCTTTGGGGTCTGGACTAGCTTTATCTCCTCTTTGCTCTGCTTATTTCTTGCAAAGTGCTCTCTCTAGTATGGATCAAAGCTCCCAGTGACAGTCTTAACCTAATAACTCTGCTTTGAGTCTAGTATATTACCTAAAGAGTCCTCAAGGTTTAGGGGAAAGCCACCAGGATGATTTTCCACTGAGGAAGGCATAAGGATGCAGAACCAGGAGAGGATGAAAGCTAGGAGCAGTGGTGAAGGTGTGGAGGGACATGGACGCAGCAGTGTAGCAGAATGAGGAAAGAGAAAAAAAGCAAAAAACACCCAAGATCTGGAAGAAAGATAAGATGTTTATGAGTATGAAAAGGTGGAACAGGATCTAAAAGAGAGGAATACGAACTTTAAAAGAAGCAGGTGAGAGATGGAGGAAGTGAAAGACTGAAGACAACCAAAGTATGGGCCCTTGACCTGCACGCAAAATAAAATGAAGCCCAATAGGACTCCAGTAGCTTATGATTCAGAGGCAAGAGGTCATCGGTTCTTCAGGGAAAGAGAAATAGAGGTGTCACCTCCACCACATGTCCACAAGTATCTCTGCAGCTGAAACAAATAGCTATGTCAGAGTCACAGGGTTCCTTGCAGTTCGACCTCTTCTCTTGGTCCACAAAGACTGGGTGCTGCTTGCTTGAAACATGGCACTAAAAACGCCTCTTAAGAGCCACAGGCAAGTAAAACTGATGGGCATGCCAGATACAGCTGGCTCAGCTGGACTGAAGGGATCACAGTGGCAAGTCAGAAGCAGCCTGGCCATAAGCACAAAGCAGAGGCATCTCCTACCTGTGTTAGGTAGCGCAAGACAAGATCCAAACAGAACCGGCCAAGGCCAATGTCAGCAAAGCCCAGCGTGGACAGACACCAGCACTGCTGAAACCTGCAGGGGCTGGTCCATCTCAGAAAAAATATCAGTGAAGAAATGCTGAGAGAAATGCTTGCCAGGACATTTCCTTATTTTGTGCCAGAGACAAAACTTCCATGGAGCATCATCACCACCTTTGTGCTCCTTCTTTTTCTCGCTGTGACGCAAGAGTGACATTCACACTGGTCATTTGTAGTTCATAGGTAAGGGTGCGTGTTGTAATGCTCTGGTCACACAAACACACACACACAAAAAGTTAAAAGTGTTGTATTAGTGTAAGGTTTTGGTGTTTCAAAACACATACAAAAAAGAAAACCTAATAAAACCGAAAAAGGGGAAAAAAAAGTAGAAGTGAAGGGAGAGAAACATTTTTCCTTGTGACTGGAAAGTCCACTTCCTGACTGGCTGTGTGTGTGAGGACAGAGCAGCCAAAGCACAAACACCAGAGCTGACTAGAAATTAAGGTTTAGCAAAGATTTAGTGCACAGTGTTGGCTCTTGAAAAGATAGTTTCTTTTTTTTTTCCTTGACTGGGACTTAACTTTTTTATTAACAGGTTTTTTTCTGCTGAAGGCAGGGTCAAAACAAGTAAGTGACGCTTTAAAAACAGAGACTGAGAAAATCTAAAGCTCATGGGAAGCCTTAAAGGAGTGAATTCTGCAGAGAGGGTTGACAGGGAGGGAAGGATGGGACTCAAGCCTGGAAATGCTGACAGCTCTTAGGAGCCAGAACCAGCCACTGCAACTTGAACTGGGCAGGCTGGACACACCTCGGTTCCCTGGCAGCCCTCTCTGGACTGAAGGCCAAAAGGGACACAGGAATGGTCCCAAATGCACTCACTTGGCACCAGATGCCATCACTGGGTGCATTTGCTTGTGCAGGGCCCTGACGTGAGGGAGACTGCAGAGGCATAGCATGGCTCATCATCTTGTCTTGCCTGACTTGGACGGGCAAGGTGATGAAAGAGGGGCACAAAGGAATGGGTTGATCTCTCCCTCATACTCATGCAAAGGACTGCAAGACTGGAAGATCTGGTGCCACGTGACTGGAAGATCTGGATGGATCCAAAGGAGTTATACTGCCCCTGCTCCTGGACTCTCTGAACTGGGTGCTCCCGGGAAGGTTTATGGAGCACGGCCATGAAAACAGTGCTTGAAGTGGCTTCCCACCAACACTGCAAACCCCAGTTGAGATTCATATTAGAGTCCAGGTCTTTCTTCTGAGATAAAAACATATCTGATGTGTGGTTTGTGGGTGCGAACACTTCGGTTGCACAGATAGCGTTGCTTGCTCAAGGTAGTACGGTGTTAAAAGTTCACCTGGGATAGAAGATATTTCTGTGATTAGGCCAGACTTCCTATCACTCCCATTTTTTAAAATAACATCATCTGAAATTATGTCCCCCATGTCTGCCTCCTTGATTCATATTGAAACCTTGACGGACAGATATGAAACCCTCAGAACAGTTTTTATCTCCTTTCTTAGAGAACTCCGGAGTCTGAGAGGTGATGAGGGACTGAACATGAGTGCTTAGCAGCTAGGTCTGTGCTTATCGTGAAGAGAAGCGGTGTGTCTGTAAGGGAAGCTTACGAGGGGCACGTGATGGGGTTTTATGACTGAATTGTGAGGAGGTGTCGACACTGGAGAAGAGTTTCTCATGACCCTACCCTGTCACCTTCTCTCTATTTGCCTATTAAAATCAACTGTTCCTCCAAAATAGTCCTGCTACCTGGGGTTTCCAATTCTAGCTGGATCACCCTAGAACTGGGAGCCATAAGCTTCCTCCTTTCCATCTTTCCTGTCTGTGCCTTTAATGCCAGCTCCTCATTCCCAGTGGAATGGGATGGAAATCTGAATGTGGCACTTCTCTGCAGTAAGGAAACAACAAAGCCTTGTTCTCTGAAGCACCCTGTCACATGGGGCGGAAAATGGACCAGTAGCTACTGTGGGGTCTCATCTCCAGCCATTCCAGATCCATATTAACCTGCAGATTTTGGCATGCTGCACTTTGCCATCCTACCTCACAGTGTCTGACCCAGCTCTCCCAGTATCGCTCTAGCCTGTTCCACACCCCAGTGCACAGAAAAATGCTAGTCAACCTGTATGGCCTGCTCTCTTAGCTCTTGCCCTCAGCACTGAAGCATCCTGTCAGCTGTCCCAGCATGGCCAGAGCAGTGGCCATGTGAGCCCAGCAGCTTCTGCCTAGATAGATGCATTGTCAGATATTTTGTAAGGAATAGCTCATAACCATTATGCATAAGCTGAAACTGGTGTGAAGACTTTCTTCCTCACTCTGTCTCCCTGGTTATGAATTTTCCATTGACATCTCCTCCGGCCTCATGGAGGTGCCAAATATTTTATGGGCAAATGCATCTCTACAAATTACATGCTCAAATAAAGCAACATTCAGTGGATGAACATCAGCAGAACATCAGAAGTATGTGGAGGTAATAGATGGGGGAATACTTCTGCTTCCAGGTATTGCTCATGAAAAGGCTGGGGGAAATCTGCTAAAATTTGGTCAATTGATTATGACTTTGTATAGTCTATCGAGTTTTTTCTCTGTCTCCAGAGCAATGTTCAGTGCTGCAGAATATTTTGTTGGACAATCAGTCTGTGTAGGTGCAACACTTACTCGTTCTGATGTGCTCTACCGTGTGTCAGGGTGTGAAGAACATGATAGGTTGTTTAGGGCAGTCTTTGAGCAATGTCACAGTACCAACCTGGGGCTTAGAGGAGCTACTGATGGTGTCATTCACAATCACCGGGATATTTTACATCTTCCCAGTATGCTGAGTACTGGTTTGCTGCCATACCTCCCCCTCCTTCCAAAGGAGTGTGCTGTGCCTACAGTGTAACTCCCATCAATGTGTATCACATCAGCCACTCTCCCCTAATCCATACAGCCAGTCCTTTCATTTTAAAAGGCAGTCTGTCCTTGGTAAACCAGCATCACCCTTTCCTGACCACGTTCTTGTCCTTGGTGCATGTGGTGCTGGGTGCCAGGAGGACACAGCACTGAGGTAAGGATGGCTGGTCTGGGGTTCACTGAGTCATCCTGGCTGCTCTCTGTGCATTTGAGTACAACATTAGCATTTTTCCAGCTGCCAGGGATGACAGGTGAAAGACTCTGGTCTCATAATCACATCAGGCAATTCTTTCACCAGCTTCAGAAATGTCCTAGCACCCTTGAAGCGTATTCTATTTCAGTCTTATGCACTGTAATATATTCAACCTCCCTAAGTAGTATCAAGCCTGCTGCTGCCCTACTCCTGGCTGTTCCTCAGTTTTACAAACCATTATGATATCTCTGGAAATCTGGGAGCAGGCTTTGCTTCTACAGACTGTAGCAAGGAAGGCTTTGAGTACTTCAGCCTCATCTAAGGCTGAGGCATTCATCACTGCTTTGTCCCCCCATTCTTCCACAGACCTGTATTTTCCCTGGACTGGTTACTAGGATAGTTGCACAATCCCTTTGTCACCCACTCTATTCCATGCAGGTTTCTCCTCTAGCTGGGCTCTAAGGCCTTTCTGATTTTGTCCTTCTGTACCCAAGCAATGCTTCTCCATAGCCTATCTTTTTTTCCAGCTCTTGCAGACATGCTTTTTGTACTTGAATTCATTGTGAAGCTCCTTTCTTAGGTAGGATGAGTTTCATTCAAAATTACCAGACTCCCTGCACAAAAACAAATGGTTTGAAGATGCTGGCTTGCACAATGTCGGCCAGGGCTAACAGCTGTGCTGTGTCACTGCCTTTTTACAACTCTGTGATGCTGCAAATCAGTGGAAGAGTGACAGATGGCACTACTGGAACTGCAGATTTCTGGCATGCAAACAGTTGCCTACCTTCCTCCCCTGATGTTACATGAATGTGGGCATAAGGGAGGCTGTCCAGACCCCAAAGCCCACTGAGCACTTTCCACCATCTCAGAGCAGTCAGCATGGCACTGGTGGATCAGGGCAAGGTTGATTTGAAATT
Organism: Edolisoma coerulescens; assembly: GCA_013397115.1. Taxonomy (NCBI): domain Eukaryota; kingdom Metazoa; phylum Chordata; class Aves; order Passeriformes; family Campephagidae; genus Edolisoma; species Edolisoma coerulescens. Next base: position 528,813 of record VWZW01001241.1, read on the forward strand.
TAAGATGATTTTTAGGGAACTGAGTAAGAGGAAGACAAAGAAGGGTGGAATGGAGTGAAGCACTGAGGGAGGATTGCAGCAGAAGACCTGGCAGAGACAGTGAGTGACTCCAGAATGGAGTCTTAGAGCTGTGAGGAAGTGGTTCCTGTGGTGAGCTAGCCAGAAGGATTATCATATACCCAGAGCATTGGGTCACTTGCTGGCAGTGTGTCTAGCAGTAAAGCAGGAGACAGAAGGGAGCTGTGCGTGATAAGGAGAGAGAAGTATGGAGTGAAGAGGGGTCAGATCTCTGAAGGCAAAGGTGGTTGAAAAGACATTTTATAGGAGAATCCTTGAAAGTGGTGTGGCTATGAGTGGAGCTGTTTGAAGTGAGGTGGAGTGGCCATCAGGTAGTTTTAGCTAACTATTGAGGTGTCTTGGTGTGAGACTCCACTTTTCAGTCATGGGATCATGACTACAAGGTGGGCTGGGAGCAGGCAGCCATGAGGCAGAGGAGGTGAATAAACTCTAGCCTGTCTCCACCAAGAATGTGCAGCTCAGCACTTGCTGTCACCCAGCAGCCTTTGTCTTTTTGTCACCATGCTGCCTCCAAAACAGTTCTTTCATGTCCATCCAAGAGTGTTCTGTGGGTACAGAGATGGCTGCCAAGCACACTGAGGTGGTGGGAATGAACAAAAAATGCTGACAGCTTTGGAATAAGTGGCATGCTGAAGGCTAATCTTGTTTCAGCAGCTAGAAACGGGACTTGGTGTGCTCTGGGCCTCTCTGTCCTGTGGATAAAGCAGAGCGTGATAGCCATTGATGAGAAGGCTGGGAAAACACCAGTGCAATTGCAAAAATTTTGGATATGCAAGTTAAAAGCAGACAGCAATACTAGAACACACCCCACTTGTTTGGAGCATCTATGCAATTCTGACAGCTCAGAGCTGAGAGGCAGGGAAAGACAGGAAAGGGAGGAGGATGGCAAGATAAGGAGAGGGACGGCAGCTGGGCATTTTGGGTGCAGCAAGAAGTTGTGCCAGTGTGCAATGTCTTCTCTGGTCTTTTGACCCGAGCAATCTTGTCGGAAGAAGGGACAATCAGGGTGAAAGTTTAGCAAACAGAACTGGGTAGATGACCTAGGTTTTATCATGGGGTGGTGCTTGGCAGGCGGGGCTCGAACGGGAGCTGCTGGCCGGGCTGTGTTTGCGCAAGAAGCGCCAGCTCCGGGCAGCAAAGCTGGCAGTGCCACCTCCTGGGCAGAGCAGGGGCTTGGAGCAGCTCGCATCTCGCTCTCCTGCTGACCGGCTGGGTGATCTTGAGCAAAACACTGCCCTTCCTTGCACCTGGATATTTTCATTAGCAAAGGGATGGCCCTAGGGAAGTCGGTGAGCAAAGTTCATGCCCATCTGAGTGAGATCTTCACACTGTCAAATAAAAGTGCAGAGCTACACTCGGGTTGACAGTCACTGCTGGAGGAGAGCAGGAAGGACAAATGTTGCCTCAGTATTTCTTACCAAGTTTCTACACCCACGTGTGACATATTTATTAGCTGTGGGGTTTTTTTTAGTAGGGACCTGTCCTGGTGCTATCTCCAGCTGCATCACAGCAGTTTTTCAGCCATGTAGTTGCATCATATTGGCACAGAGATTGCACTCGATTTGGTAAATTCAGCACTGTCAAGTTGTAACAACCACCACAAAAAGGGAGCTGGGTGTGGTGGGAGATGACGGCCAGCCTTTGAAAATTTCAATTAAGCACACCATAGGTATATTTTCTCTGGGTTAGGGTTAGGGTTATTATTATGAAAGGGTTAGGGTATTGTTATGAAAGCAACACCTTTAAGTCTGTATCTTAGATCCATGTAAACTAGATTGCAACTGCCCCACAGGATGTGAGCAATCAACATCTCCAGAAAGTTACTCACATCCTGCAAAACAGAAAATAAGATGCATAATTGTGTGCAGAATGAGATTTTTTCACATGAACCCAAAGAGAAACATGACCAAACCACACATTTTACACAGAATATCACTTGCTGGAATTTATTGTCAGCTGCCATTCAGATCAACCTGCATAAAAGGCTCAGTGGAAACTGATAAAATGCACAGGACCTTTTAAGAGCCACAGGCAGGTAAAACTGATGGGCATGCCAGATACAGCTGGCTCAGCTGGACTGAAGGGATCACAGTGGCAAGTCAGAAGCAGCCTGGCCATAAGCACAAAGCAGAGGCATCTCCTACCTGTGTTAGGTAGCGCAAGACAAGATCCAAACAGAACCGGCCAAGGCCAATGTCAGCAAAGCCCAGCGTGGACAGACACCAGCACTGCTGAAACCTGCAGGGGCTGGTCCATCTCAGAAAAAATATCAGTGAAGAAATGCTGAGAGAAATGCTTGCCAGGACATTTCCTTATTTTGTGCCAGAGACAAAACTTTCATGGAGCAGCATCACCACCTTTGTGCTCCTTCTTTTTCTCGCTGTGACGCAAGAGTGACATTCACACTGATCATTTGTAGTTCATAGGTAAGGGTGCGTGTTGTAATGCTCTGGTCACACAAACACACACACACAAAAAGTTAAAAGTGTTGTATTAGTGTAAGGTTTTGGTGTTTCCAAACACATTGTCTAGAGCAATTTTTTTTCTGTGAGCAAGTCAGGTTTCTTTTTCCAGATGTACTTGGGAAAAAAAGGGAGAAAATAAATAAGAAAATAAAAATGGAAAAAAAAAAAGTAGAAGTAAAGAGAAAGGAACATTTTTCTTTGTGAATGGAAAGTCTACTTCCTGACTGGCTGTGTGTGTGAGGACAGAGCAGCCAAAGCACAAACACCAGGGCTGACCAGAAATTAGGTTTTTGCAAAGATTTAGTGCACAGTGTTGGCTCTTGAAAAGATAGTTTCAGTTTTTTTCCTTGACTGGGACTTAACTTTTTTATTAACTACACTGAGCTGAGAAACCATGCTTTGTCCTGCAGAAGGCAGGGTCAGGACTCATTAGTGACACTTTAAAAATAGAGACCATGGAAATGTAAAGCTGCTGGGAAGCTGTGATGCACGCTGGATGTGCAGATACTGGGTGCCTTTGCCTATGCAGTGCCCTGACGTGAAGGACACTGCAGAGGCATAACACAGACTGTGGTTCTTCATCTCCTTATCACGCCTGACATGAAAGGGAAAGAAGGTGAAAGAGGGACACAAGGGAAAGGGGTTGCAGTCTCCCTGGTACCAGTGCAAAGGACTGCAGGATGTGCCAGCTGACTGGAAGATCTGGGAGCCAAAGCAATTGTACCGTCCCTGCTCCCAGTCTCTCTGAACTGGGTGCCTCCAGGAAGGTTTTGGAGCACAGCCATGCTAAGCACACATGTGATGTGTGAGCTGTGGGTGTGAGCCCTCTGGCTGCACACACGCTGCTTGATTCTTGCCAGCAGTGTAGTGAAAATGTACAGAGTGTCCACACACCCAGCCTCGTCCAGGGAGGCCTTCTGACAGCCTTGATCACAGCTTGCAGATCTGCAAATTCCTTTCTTCAGCTGAATTACTCTAATCATACAGCCATGCACACAAGCCCAGCTTTGCAACAGACAGGGTCAAGGTTTTCACCCAGATCCCCTGAGTGACCTAGTCCCATGCAAAACTCTCAGTGGTCTCTGTGGCAAAGAGGACACAAAATTCCTGCTGAGCCTGTGGTTTGCCTCTGATGTACTTGGTGCCTTGCAGGAAGAGTGCAATGCAGCGCCGAGGTCTCTTTCAGCAGCAGCCAGAGACCTGAGACTGTGTGTTTGCACAAGGAAGCTCTACTACTAGAGCTGAAAAGACAATGCTCCTTGCTAACACTGTCTTTGGGTGATTTGTCTACATCAGCAGCCCAGCTACCACAAAAAAGGGGCCAAAATGGCACAGAGATGGGTAAACTGAAAGTATGGATGAAGATGGGCTCACATTACCTGGCCATCTCTGGGTCCTCTCTCGTACCTCACAATTTTCTTGTGCCCCTGAACACACTTGGTCCTTCCTTCTACTATGTGGTACTTTCCCAAAAGAATACTACAATCTTATAAAAAAATCCTCCCGGCTTTTTTTCCTGCTGAGATTTTCACAGGCCACCAACCCCCCCGCGTTGTTTTCCCCGATGAGTTTAACATTAAATCCCCACAAGCTGATTACCTTTGGGCCATGAATTTCTTCCCTGCTCCTGAGGTGCCTCATTCCTGTTACAGCACTGTGCCCTGGGGGAAACACAAGCTACCGAGTGCAGCCTCACTGGAGTGTGCTGACTCTGTGTTACCCTGTCTCCAGGCATGGAAACGTGCCTGGTTATGTGGCAACACACCAGCAGCATGTGTTTCCCAGGTGCCTCATAATTGCAAAGAGGCCATGCATGTATGTGTGTGTGTGTATATATATATATATGGCTGACATTCACTCCCACACCCACAATTCTTGCAAAGCTTAGATTCATCTGCAATGTAATTAAAAGTAAACATCTTTTTTAGGGCAGCTGACAGCTCATAGGGGTAAATCTTGACATGCCAAAGCACAGGGCATATGAATATGAAAAATATAGAATATGAATGCCATGCCACCAGCCCACAAAGCATGCAGTCCCTTCCCTCCCACCCAAACCCCCAAACACTAAACCAGAGCCCCAAGCCAGGCTACAGCTCAGCAGCAATTCTGTGGCTCTTGGCGTGCACCTGAGCTACAGGCTTCAGAGATAAATGATCTTCCTGCAGAGTCAATGGTCTTGCTCCTCTTTTCCCTGCAGAGCTAATTCAGCTTCATGGGGGAAGCAGAGCCATTGACAACATAGTTTATTAGGATCCAGCAATGATGTGACTGGTGTCTCAGGAAAGCCTGCTAAAGGATCAGCTGACATAATGAACACTGATGAGGCAGAGGACCAGACCTAGCTTGGCCCTCCAGCTCATCTCTGTACAGGTGAGATGATCGTGAATAAGTGGGGGTGCTGTAGTGACACACAACCTTATTTACTTTCATCAGAGTTCCCAGAATTGTGCCTTCCAGTTCAGCCCTTTCCACCTGTCCTCACCTGCTTTGTAGGAGGTAGGGCAACTTGAGTGGAACTGGCAGTGGGAATGCCTTCAGACAAGACAGATCCCCCCCTGTGTGTAAACAGAGATTAGATCCACAGATTGCTGAGAAGCAGAGAGGCTGAGATGCTGCAATTCTGGTTTGATACTTGCTTGGCAGAGAGAAGCTGGTTTATAACACTCCTGTGCCTGCTGCTCTCCCCTGGGGGTTCTCCTTCCTCCTCATCCCCACATTTTGCAGGGCATACAAAACAGAATGTGATCTTCTTTGCACAATCTCACAAGAACTAGTATTATTGGTGAATATAATACTACTAGTATTAGTACTGCCCTTTAGCTTTAAGACAAAGGTTTTCTGCAATGACAAGCTGGTGTTTCTGCTTAACCAAGGAGTGGCCAGTTCTGTACCATTACAGGCCCCTTCCTGAGCCCACATGCAGCCTCAGTCTGCCCATTCAGGAAAATAAGATCATAAGGATTTTTGTCAAGTGCTTGAATGTCTGCAAAATAGTATTGCTGTCATTTTAATTTGGTACACCTTAGCTGGCAAACGTGCTTCTTTTGCCTACCTTTTTTTTTTTCTCCTCCCATGCTGTGCTTTCTAGACATCTCCCTTTGAATACTTAACCTTTGGGATCCTTTCTCCTCAGGTGCATGACTAGCCCCCATTTTTTCTTCTTCCTCCCTGCCCAAGCAAGATAGGTTCCTTTTGCATCACTTCTTTGTTCTCTGTGGTATTTGCAACACCCTCCCAGGCTTGTATCACCTGTGAATTCCATTCCTCCTGGTTGTGTTTTCCCTGTCTTTTCAGCACCTAGGATGACGAAGCCTTTTGTGCTGCCGTTGCTGCAATTGAACCTGATACTTGAAAGGAGGAGAAAAGGTTGGAATAAACTGCCCTGATGATTCATCCCTGGGGCTGAAAGATTTGCTCCTTTGATATCAGTCCCTTGATCAGAGCTCTGCTATGTTATCTCTGTCTGGGGAGACTTAACTCCTGGCACATTTGGGCTGGTGGAATCCCAGATACCAGAGCCGGTGACTGGAAAAGGAGCACACTACATTCTTCTTCCAGTCTTAGATATGTCAAAGAGTCTTCAAGGTTTGATATTCCAGGGCCTATAACCCCCTTAAGGCAGCCTTTGTCTGCATTTAATGCAACTGAGAAACCTCTAACTTTCTTCTCCCCCTGCCAAAATCCACCACCTGCTCTCTCTGTAACTCACACCCTTGCAGAGGTGCCCCAAGAGTTTCTTTTTGCCTTGTTCTGTGGGCAGATTTTCCTACCATCTCACCCTCAACTTGTCTGCCACATCCTCACAAGATATTGAAGACCCTGCCACCATTCCCTTATGAGACTTATGGAGCAAGATGAGTGAAAACCATGGAAGGAACATGAAAGTGTATCTCTAGCCTAGTCCAATTCAAATGTTGTGGTCAAAACCAAATATCAAAGTGCTGGATGAGTGGGATGTACTCCCAGGTACTGACAACTGAACTGGCAGAGGAGCCATGGGGACCTGCAATTTTCTAAATTAGGCTTAATTCTTTGGGAATTCTTTGGAAAATTTGCCTAGGAGCAAGTCTGGGGAATGTCATCCTCTCAGTAGGACCAGGTGAGTTTTCCAGTGGTGGGAGAGTGTTTTCTCTACGTGCCCATTTAGATTAAAATGCTATGCATGACGCAAAATGGTTAAACACGATTTGAGATTTCAAGACTTCAGACAGCTTGGTGCCATGGCAATAACCACCATTAAAAATCCTCATAGCTTTAGTTAAAGAGAAGGGGAAACAGTTCAAGTACTAAAAAAAATGTAAGCATTAGAAAAATCCTCCCCTCCTTTCCTTTCAGGGAGAAAATGTACCACAGATGACATTAACAGCAGTTAAGATCCGTTATTCCAGGGGAGTTAGACATGATGGACCTGGAGTGTAGCCTTGCTGTAACTTCATATGCAAACTTACTTCTTCAAAGGGAAAACTCCTATTGAATAGGGAGGAAGCTCCACCTTCCATTTCTGATGCTGGACTCTCACATCTCTTTCAGTTAGTGGTACATGCCTGGTACAGACGGACACTTTGGCAAGTGGAAAACCCACAGCAGCATCAGACTGGATGAGAATTTGCTGTATTTGCCATAACTGGTAGCCATACAGCCAGAGAAATTGCTTTGGCTAGTAACCACAGATGCCTTTTAAACTTGAAGAGAGAAGGTAGACTGGGCTTTGTGAAGGATGTGTGAGAGCAGAGGAGTCTACTACATTCCAAGAAATGTTGGAATGAGACTAAAAGTGGTCGATGTGGTAATATTGTCCAGGCCTTCTCTTCTGCCTACAGTGATCACATCTTTTTTTGGCAAAATGGGAAGTAAAATCCTACAAGTGAGACCCAGGAGACTGTGGGAGTGCTGGCAACACTGACAGATCATTTTTTCCAATTTCATCTTCCTCTTGGCATCAGTGTCAAACTACAGTTCTCTTTGAAGGCCTGACTGTGTGAAGGACTCCAGGAAGGATGTATGAGCAGAAAAATCCATCTTATGATAATGATCAACAGCTTGTCCTAAACTGCTTTGTTGGAAACTAAGCCCATTCATTCCTAGGCCCATGCATTTTTTCTCACTACACAGATTTTAAAAATAGAGAGAGAAGAGAGAAGAGAAGAGAAGAGAAGAGAAAAGAGAGAAGAGAGGACAGAGGGAGAGGATTTAAATATGTATCTATACATATATGTATGGGTGTGGCACAGATTTTAATTTTTTCCTTTCACTGATTTTACTGAAAAATTTTGCACAGCAAAATAAGTTGGGCTTTTATTACTCTGAGTAATTTAAGAGAAGGGGCCCTCTGCAGACTGTTCCCTTCCTTCGTGAACCAAAACCGCTTAACATGTGAAGTTGTGTCCTAAATTACATTTACAGAAGGAAAAATTGAAGGCAGCTAGGAAATACTTACGAATGTTATTTAAGGTTTGCAGACTTCCTAGACCCTCCCCCAGTCTTTTTAGGTAGGTGTTACCGTAGATCCCCTTACATCTTTCTGCCCTGAGGGGTCTTAACTTACTTTTTTTGTGGCTCTGGATGGCTGCTATGTACAGCAAAGTACCAGTTCTGACCAGCCTAGGCTGAGAACAGTGGAAAAAGAGAAAAGGAATAGTTTTCCTTTTCTTTCTTTTTATGATCACCTAAATGAAATTTGGCTATATTCCCTCAATGGGAAGTTATTTTACCCCTTCCAGAATTTTTCAGCCCAGTATGACACACCTAAAAACCCCAAAAAGTAGCAGCACATTTATGATTTTTCAGAATAAATTCTCCATTCCCCTGCCAAATCTCAGTTCAGCAAGGCCATGTGTGTTAGTGGGGGGAAAAAAAACCCGTTTCTGGTGCAGACTCATTAACAATATTTGTAAAGAGTACAAGGTCATTGTGACACCAGGCAAGCACATGGATCTGACTAGATTACAGCACAGTCTCACAGAAAGCAAAGAAAAAATGTAGAAAATCATCAGTCACCAAAAGAAAAGTCTTCTGAGAAAAATACGGTGCTTTAAGAGAAGCAAATTCAAGTTCAAGTTACAATTAAAGAATAAACATGCTGAACGAAGTGGTTAAAAGGGCAACAGAGTGATAATGTTGCAATATGGAAATGTTTTAGCTACTTTGCTTCTTATCCTTCAAACTGCATTACTTTTCCAATTTTTTGCTCCTAAAATGTCTTTTGATTAAGCCATTACTAGCAATAGTGATCACAACAACCCTGCAAATGTTTAAACAAAGCAGGGCATTTGTTTGAGGCTTCAGAAAAAAAAGGAGAAATATTAGAAAACAATACTATCAAAGCCTTTTTCTTAAAACAACTTTATTAACAATCTTTGAATAATTAACCAAAACCATATTCAGCAAGTTCCAGGACTGAAAAGCACACTTTTTAAAAAAGCCAACTTGGACAGAATAAAATACTTGTTTGCCAATATTAGTAGTTGTGGAAAGAGACTGTATGGCCCCAGAAGGACTCCGGAGGGTTGCCAGGTTCTCACCTGCAGTGCAGGCACCTCTGGGGAGAGGGGCTCCTCTTGCACCCCCCGAGTGGGCTCTGGGGAGGCCAAGCTTCCAAGAAACTTGGTGTTTTCCTGGTACAGTGGTAGCAAGAAGGGCATCCAAACCACGGCAGCCCAAACTGCCACAGCTCTGCCAGCCAGCCAGAAACGCACACGCAGTGAGACTTCTCCTGGTGGCATCGGCTGCACTGTCACTGAGGAGGCTGTGGGGCAGAGCTGCACCGAGAAGTGGTGAATCACAAGGGCTCAAACTGTGGCTAAATATCCAAGTCTATTCAGATTGCTGTCAGCCTTAACTTTCAGTTCTTGCTCTACTATGTCCACTCCATTGATGCCAAGCCTTGTTTGCGTGTTAGCTGCCATGGGACACTGCCAGAACACAGACGTCTCAGAATCAGTGTCTTTATTCAGACCTGAGCTCTCTCATTTAACCCTCTCTGAGTCCTTCTTCAGGAGAAACTAATATCCCTGAGGGACCTGCTCTGCAGGCTCACCTGGCAATTGACAGGCTACTGTTTCCTTGCTGTGACTGCTGGAGAGCTCAGTGCCATCTCTGAGGAAGCAAAGCACTTAGCTGTTAATGAAAGATCACGGTACTGACACGCTGTGAAGAATTTACCTTCTTTTTGGTGGAGTGTGCTTACAGCTGCATTGTACAGAAGAGTAGACAAAGGTTGTTTAAGATATCAGAAACCTCTCTGAGCCAAGAACATGAGCCTGGGAATCCTTTCATGGAGATCATTGTCAGATAACAGTGAGTATTTGGGCCCAGTCTGGAACAAAACAGTACCAAACCAACTAGTCTTGGTTTGCTGCCAAGCCACGTCTGTGTCACACGTTTTGTGGGGAATATAAGCTTCTCCCTCAGAGGTGCTGCTGCTCTGAAACCACAGGGAATGAGGCCCTGAGGTTCCCTCAACTCCTCTGCCCCTTGGTCCCCCTCCTGCCCCCAGGGAGCTGATTCCCTCTGTGCTGCCCCACTCACTGGTCCAGCCGGCCGGGTGGCTCTGCTCCCAGGAGTGACACCACCCTCCTCCCTGGCTGCTGCCCAGAGGGACTTTGTAGTGCAAGTGACTACAGCGGTTTATTACAGCCTCTGGGCACTCTGTAGGAAAGATCCCAGACACCTTCAGAAGCAGCTGAAATCAATGAGATCAAGTGTGAAGTGCTCAGCCAGTGAAACTCCCAACAGCTACACAGACACCCACTGCCACCCACACCAGCACCCACACCCTCTTTTCTGCCAGGTCTTCAGGTTCAACAATCCTAAAAGAGATGTTGATACCTTCCAGCTCTGCTACCTTGGTTTCATATTCTAACTGCACCTAAGGCCATGAAAACTTGAACACCAACATATGGTTGAGTAAGAAGGAAAGCATAACATTCTCCTTGACTGGTGGCACTGGAGGTGCCTGGTGGGGTCCCAGGCTCTGTACAGCCCATGTAACTGGTGCTTAATCAGCTAGGGCCGGAGGGCAGATGTGAGGGACAGTGATCTCAGCTCTTGTGGCACTGCAGCTCTGAAATGTAGAATGATTCAGAAGGGAGACATGAGCCAAAGCAAATTGTAGAGGCTATTGCAGCATAATTGACATATTCAGGATGTTCTTGAGTTTCTATTGAGGCAGATGTGCTCAAAAGCCCTTTTTTGCTTTAAGTTTTTCACGTAAATTTAACATAAAAACCTGCTGTTCTTGTGCAGAGATATGTCAATCCCTGCAGTTTGTAAAGTAAAAAAGTGTTTCATGCAAACAGAAAACATAAAACTCAGTGTCAAGTTATAGAGACTCTACCCAGGTCCTTAGCTCCCTCCAGTCTGCACCTCATGGGAAAGTGCCTGTCTACAGACAGGGAAGCCAGGACTAGTGACCTGCCATGGGGCACAGAGCAGCAGCACAAGTCCTGGTAGAAGTGGTGTTCTACATCCTTTTAAACGGATCTAAATTCTACTTCCTATTTCTGTTGCTTTCCCCCACCTGTCTGTGTCTTCTCCCTGCTGATATTTGAACACTCACAGCAAGCAGGTGCCCCTCTCTGGCCTGCTGGGCAGGTACCGGGATGCTAGTCCAGCCTTGGGATGAAAGCAGCAACAAGCACTTGTGAAGTAATGAGGTACAGAGGGGTGAAAGGACTGTCCATTCGAAATCATTTCACACTTCTGTGGATTGGCACCTTCAGCTCTGAGCTTCTGACAGGAGGCATGCACATGTCCTGGTGCCAAAGCAGGGCTGGTTCTAGCAAGAAATATTTTAATTAACTCTGGGACTTCTGTCTCTCTACTGAGAAAAAGACATTAGTGAGAGACTCACAATGTCTTTTGAGATTAAACTAATAAAATTTTCCTAAATACAGGCAGAGCAAAGCCTGCTGATGAGAGGGGACTGAAACAAGCCCAATCTGCAGGCCCATAGACGAATTCTGTAGCTCACTCACTTACCTTTAGTTATTTAATGAACAGCTCTGCAGGTGCCTGTCCCCCTTGGGTAGGCCATATGTCAGGAAACATCAGCTAACCCTGTCTTAAAGGAAACTCTTCATCTCCTTTATTCCAACCAGCCTGCAGCAGCCTGGCAAAGGCCACAGCCAAGGCTACACAAATGAAAGGCTATGCCTTTGAAAGGCTATGGGCAAGCAAATCTGTTAGCTGTGGACCTTACATACACTCGATTTTTTCCTAGCTCCACAGTGAAAATGTCTCTGCTGGTTGTCCTGCTGGAGACCAGCCAGCTGAGATTCCTGAGCCTGCTCTGCAAAGTGAGATCCGGTGTTGGATGTGACTTGCCCAGTGTTTCTGAGTTTGCTCTGGCACAGGCTTGTTGAAGATGGGCCAAACACATTTTCAGCTGGCTCCCTCGAAGGCCTGTATGAAGGAAATTCCTCCTCAGTTTGAAAAAAAAAAAAAAGAAAGAAAAAAAATAAAGAAAAAGTATGTTCCAGCCCCCAGCTCTAATACTTACTCATTTCCCTCCCTGTTCCATCTCTGACATCTGCACCAAGAGTGTGGGAAGTGCTGCCAGGTCAGTAGGGGGTGTGTGTGGGTCTTGTGGGGGTGTCAATGTGACACAAGCCACAAAGTAAAGGTCTCAGAGCCCTCCCCATAACCTCAGGCCAGGGTGTGGGTTTGGCTGGCATTGTACGGAGCAGCTCAGCACCAGATTTCCCTCCTGTCCTCTCCCCCGTGCTGGAGACTGGCTGCGATGTGTTCTCCCGAAGCTGTCTTGTACAGGACATCTGCACTCAAGGGATTGTGAGGCAGGACAAGCTCAGCAGAGCCCAAAGAAGCAAGCAGGAGGAGTTGTCCTGGGGCTCTGGGTCAGACCCTGCTCAGGTGTGACCGAGGAACCTGCAGAATGGGAAGAATTCAGAGGGGACATGTTTCAGCCCTGGTGCCATGTGCGACTCTCCCTCCCCCCTGCTCTGTCCCCACCCCACCGATCAGCCTCTTTAACATGACAAAGAGCCCGGAGGAGCGGGCCGCGGCGAATATTGCGGTCCCAGGCAGGGAATGGCCGGCTATAAAGGCCTGTCTGCGCTTCGGGGCTGCCTCAGCTTGGTGGTGAGACCTGTCCCCCAGGTGAGGGTGACATCTGCTGTAAGGGGGGGATCCGCCCCTTCAGCCGCTCCCCATGTGCGCACACCTGGCGCTGCCCCCGTACCAGGCCTACCCCGGCGGGGCTGGCCTGGGGTACCTGGAGTTCTACTGGAACTCGGCGGGCGAGGCCGGACAAGCCCCCACAGCGGCCGGGCCGGCGGGAGCCGCCGGGGCCAGGCAGTCTCCGGAGGCAGGAGGGAGGAGGCACACAGCAGGTAAGGCCTTTCAGCTAAATCCTGGAGCTGATCCCCAGGATACCTCTGGTCCCAGGTCAGGCTCAAATGACTTTGAGCGATTTTTTCTCTCTCCCTGCCTTGGTTTCCTAGTGTGTGACCTAGGCAAACTGCGGTGTGGTAGGCAAGGAGGAGGGGTGACCTTGGCCAGTCACACCACTTTACCACGCTGCTTTTTTGGGGTGAACCGTATTCCTAAACCTCACCAGAGCCTGCAGGAGTTGTGGCACTGTCAGGTCTGTGCTCCAGGATGAAGGGCAGTGTGACACCTTGGTCTTATGGAAGTTCATGGTCCTTGGGGCAGGAATGTCTGAGCATCCTTTTAGCTAAATGCTGTCATGTGTGCTATCAAGAGAAACAGATCCTGGAGATACTTCTTGTGGCATCCCTTACCCCCTTACAAACTCCTTGCACCTTTTATGTGCTTATTAAACATGAGCCAAGGCCTGCTCTGAATCACTGGGTGCTGGGAGATCTGCTCCTTTAAATCTAGCATTGTTACTCACTGCTTCTTTCATTTTGCCATTTTCCTCTATTTCTTTCTCCTTTCTGTGCTCTTGTTGCTTTGCCTTTCTATTTTGTACCAAAAAGTCCCAGGCTTCACCGCAGTGACATTTTCTGTTCCTGCCATTCCTCTCCCACTCCAGTGAGTGGCAATAGAAGAGCTGATAAAAGCAGGTTTTCGCCCAGCCCCACATTATGGTCAGCAGGGCAACACTCTAGCAAGGTAAATGGGTGGGAGGAGAGCCAGGTTTTGGGGTGCCACTTTCAAGCTGTCAGTTGCTATAGAAAGCTGCAGAGTGACTATGGCTACTTGGCACGTGGCTACCTGCCATGTAGTTTGGAGGAAGGCTTGGGTTCTCTGCATGCTGCCTGCCCGACAAAGGCAGCAGGCAGATGGACTCCTTTGTGCCCCCGGTGGGCCTGCTATATAGACTGAAACCCCATCTTCAAACACTCTCCTCTGGTACCTCTCTCAGAGAGAGCCCAGTTGTGGAAGTCAAGGCCTACAGGTATCAGGGGCTTGTGGGAGTGGGTCTGTCACAGGCTCTCATGTTCTGTCTGTTGCACTGTTTGTGTTTCTTGTTTCCTCTCTCCTTTACTCTCTTCTCATGGGAGAGGGAGCACTTTTGTCCTGAGCTCGAGCTGCATGTGATACATTTCATGGGGGTTTGGGATGACAAGTTGAGCAGGAACCTGGCTTGGGGGGGGGNGGAGACTTTCCTGTTTTCCAAACCTACATTCCCAGCATACTCATTTCCTCCCTGTAAGGTTTTTACTGCACAGCCTGCAGGAGCCACAAATCCTATGATCCTGCACGAAGTTTTATCTTCCCATGCTGCCAGGTCACAGATACGCAGCTTCCTCAAGGCTCTGCAATCTAGCCCCATGCACATCACAGGCCCTTGCACCTCTTCTGCTGACAGCTTCTTCCTGCTTGTAGACAGAATCCCTTTGCAATCCTCATGGTCCTGCTCCCCAGTGCTAGAAACCTGCCCCACCACACCCCTGGCTGCTCACCCAGCCCCTGCTCTGGGTGGTGTCATGTCCTAGGGATAGCAAATGGCCCCGAGCAGGCAAGCCTGGAGTGGCAGGCACTACAGAGACAGGCATGCCCCTGAAAGGAGAGTAACATGGGGAACACTACCACAGACGTGGCCACCTTTCTGAGGTCCAACAGCACCCCAAGGCTTTGAGTGATTGCTTAGTAGGCTCTCAGCTTAGGACAGAAGAAGGAAAAGTTTTGTAGGGTGGGTGGGAAGCCCATTCCTCCAGGGGACATCAGTACTTTGCACTGGACATATGTTCTGGAGGTTGAGGAGGGTGTCTCAGTGTCACAGCTCTCAGGGTGACTGGTGAGAAGGTTGGGAGACATTGGTTGGGCCCAGTGGTCAGGTGTGTACGGAAATGGCACTGCCCCGTTCACTGCACTTCCAGCAGGAGGAGAGAGGATGGACCATGCAGGACAGCTTGCAGAGGAGTAGCTGGAGGAGGGAGGGATGGGCAGATTCATCATTGTAGTTAGGGGGAAGAGGAGTGACTGGCATCACAGCCCTTCAGTCAGGGCTGGCCTGAGAAGGTCTCAGGCTCTCTCAGACCCCAGTAATCTGGCATCTGACACATTTTCTTATTCCTGCAGCCTGAACATTGCATCTTGGCAGTTTTTGTCTTCACTAGTAGCCCAGATTGTTCAGGAAGCTATTCCTTTAGGTCTTTAGCTCAACTTTGTCATCAACAGAGACGCCTTAAGACATGTACCAGGACAAATGAGAAGGGGCTTGAATGCCTTCCTCTGCACTCTTGAATTTTGTCCCCTATGTCCCTGGTACAGGATTACTGGCTCCTTTCACCTGTTCCACATATCCACCTTTCCTCTCTCCCTCTCCTCCTCCATATGAAATTTCTCTCCTTCATTCTTCTCTCACCAAAAGCCCCTCTCAGACAAATAGGTCCCTCCACCTCCACATGTTTCCAGCAGTGGCATGGTCTGTGGTGGGAGACAAAGGTGAACAGGACTGAGCCAATATCCAATGCCTGATGCTCTCCACCTGCTGCCCTCAGTGTGAGCACTGGCTGCTCTGCCCCACCGTACACCCTGGTCAGAGTTTGTTTTCTCATTATTGAGTGCCTTGGTATTGCTGGGCTGGCAGTTTTGGGGAGCCCAGCCACTAACCCAGAGCTGTGCTTGCAGTCATGACAAGGCCTTTGTACACCATAGTGAGGCCTTCTGGAGGAGGACAGTTCACTGTGAACCAATGTGCACCACGCTCTTGCACCACTCCCTGCCCTGACTTTTCTGCCTGGCAAAAGGGAGCCATGAGCATCCCAGAGGAGACTTGAGCTGGGAAGCTGCTCACTCTCAGCGCACTTGTCTGTGCTCACAGATCCATGAAGAAAGGAGGGTCACACAAGCCTTTGCCTTAGGAAAGCTCCTGTTGGGTAGGCAAAGAGCTCTACAGCAGGCAGGGAGCATGCTCATACCCTTACAGCTAAACGTTTTTTCTCTTATACTTTTTCTCATTGTCTTTTTATTTATAGAAGTATCCCCAGCTTCATCCAGTTCTGGGAATTTCAGCCAATTCACACCAGATTCAGCCACCAGTCCACATTCATCATCCTCGTCCCCACAGCCGACAGCTAAGTCTCAGAAGGGCAGAGAATATGGCGTGGAGGGGCTGAGGAAGACCAAGAGCCGTACGGCTTTCTCCAAGGAGCAGCTGCAAACCCTGCACCAGCGCTTCCAGAGCCAGAAGTACCTCAGCCCCCAGCAGATCCGGGAGCTCGCTGCTGCCCTGGGGCTCACCTACAAACAGGTGAACACAGAGGCTCTCACCCACAGTATATCGATCTCACAGTGGCTGAGTGGTCACGTAAGGAAGCGACAGGATGGAAAGATGCGTCCCCAGCAGGGACTGAGGCAAAGGTGCCAGCTAACAGTTGCTCCCCTGCTTATTCATGCCCAGAGATCAGAAGTACTTTTGCGGCTAGAGGGGTCAGTGGCACCTCAGTTGGGCTGCCCAAGTCGGGGCTCAGTTAAGGGTTCTGTTGCCAACACCTTTAGTAGAATTGCAAACCCAGTGATGAATATGTTGTTTGCCACAAACAGTCTCTACCCTGGGCTTGACAGCACTTCACAGATTTTTCCATGCACTGTGAACTTCAAAGAAACCCTGGTATGCATCAGTTCTCTGAATCACCGGGCTGCGACTTGCTGAAGGCTCTTGCTAGCATCTCCCAGGGCTTATCTTGTCCAATATCTAATAATGTTCCACACTCAGCACTGCCTGGCTGCTTGACACCTGCTCCCCACTCCATGTGGGTGCTGCTAGGCTCACGCATCACTGTGCTTTAGGGTCTCTGCTGATCTCCAGGTAGGTTGCATGTAGTGAAATGATGCTGCCTCAAATGATGCCTTCCTAAAGCAGGGGGTGCTGGGCAATGGGGCTCAAGTCCAAAATCTGCCTGGAATTCAGGTCTCAGAGCTGGGCATGATGGCCCGAATGCCCTGGGACTAAAAAAGTTATACGTGCATTGTAAGTGCACACATGCAGCACACACTGAACTGGTTCTGTCAGGAACAAGACAGGTGGGACAGTCTGCTCTTTTCTTCAATCCACATCCCTGCAAAGGCTGCTTTCACAGCGCAGACACAGCCTGGGGGGAAATGGCCCTGGAATTCGCCCCAGCAAGGAGCTTTGAATTT
Source organism: Edolisoma coerulescens (assembly GCA_013397115.1). Classification (NCBI taxonomy): domain Eukaryota; kingdom Metazoa; phylum Chordata; class Aves; order Passeriformes; family Campephagidae; genus Edolisoma; species Edolisoma coerulescens. Next base: position 545,930 of record VWZW01001241.1, read on the forward strand.
GAGAACTGCTGGGTACAAGGAGCAAGTCTGTCCCTTCTCTGTTCACAAGTACGCAGAAACAGTGTCTTAGAAGTTTGCCTGTAGTGCAGGGAGCTCGTAGATGTGTCGGTGGATCTGATTTACACCAGTCATTCACCTCCACGATTGGAATGAGTCGATTTGTCACAACTATCAGTGTCTCTTGACACAGAGCCACCCCCTCCCCCATCACACAGTTGCACTAGCCACCTGCTGAGGCTGCTAGACAGACCTCTTCCCTCGGCAACAACCCCCAGGAGTTCTTAAAGGCTTTTATCTGCTGCTGCCCATGTATCTCTGCCATCTGGTCACTCTCCCTCTGGTTCTTCCTGCTTGTGAATTTGGTAACATTTTTTCTTCCCTCGCCTTTGCTGACATTTTCTCTGCTCTCCCGTCTCCACCCAGGTGAAGACTTGGTTCCAGAACCGGAGGATGAAGCTGAAAAGGTGCCAGAAGCACAGCCTGTGGAGTGAACGGGCTCAGTGCCTCACACAAGTAAGCACACAGCACATGGCTGGCTCATCATGGCTCTTGTCTCTGGCCAGATCAGTCCTGAATTTCCTCCATGGGGGCAATTTAAGCATACGAGTGTCAGCGTACCCGGCCTCCCGGTTTGCTCAGCACAGGGGCGCAGACTTGGCACAACTCTCTGTGTACTGCAGGTAGCCAAGCAGTGGGCTGGCTATGCCACAGAAATGTTTCCAGGGAAAAGCTGTTTTCCTCCTATGTGTATATAAATATATATATATGATTGTCTATCCACCCCTGAGCTATGGGAGTGGACATAGTTCTTCTTGCCCTCTGTGAAAAACAAGGTTCACTCTCCTGTGGGAGTTTTAAAGTTTAATAAAGAGACAATAAGAGACATAAAATAAAGCAAAGAGGTAATGGCCGGGTGCCTTGGCACTCTGCCAAGAGCACACCTGATGTCCGGGGTAGTCCCTTTTTATACCATTTTTACTGTCTGTCCTTGCTGCATATTCAATATTTTCCGGGAAGTATTCTGCATGGCCACGCCTTGGGTCCGCCTTTTTAGAGCATGCGCATTTCTTGGTCTTGTGGTTTTTATTTGTCTTGATTCCGGGCTTGGTCCTTTTAATTCTCCAGACCGTGATGGTTGATAACAGCGTGGCCTCTTCGTCCTTCACAATTAATGCTGATAATGGCTTCAGGTCTCTCCGTGGAGCACTGATAGGAGCTCTGGGTCCCTCTGTACTTTACGCAGCGAGTTGATAATAGTCTCTGGGCCTCATTCTCTCGTCCACTTGGAAGTTATCTCACCCATCCGGGCAGTTGAAACACACTTGCTAAGTTTTGCTAAAAGAAAGAAAACTACATCCACACAGCAAAAAGCATTCCTAACACTATATACTATTTATCTTAATATTTGCGAAAAGCCAACCTTATAATATGCATTTATAACACCTCCATGCCATTGCTGTTGGTCAAGAGACAATATGAAATGTCAAGGGCCAGAGCCTCAGTACGTGTCAGGCCTGTGGACACCAGTGGAGAAGCTATGTGTTCTGATTCACTGCCTTTTCCCTTTCAGAGTGGCTTCCAGACCGGTACCTACCTGGACATGCACCCCAAATTCCACCAGGGCTACCCCATCACTGCAGCTGGCAACATCCAAACCATGCCTGCCCCCCGTCAGCACTATGGAGCAGGGCAGAACGCTTACACAATCGTGACCAGCGAGGATGGAGGAGTCTTTGGCAAAGGCGGGGGGACCTGCAGTGTCCAGCAGACAGTGGGCTTCATTGCCCAGCACAAAGTAGACTTTTACCACAGCTATCCTGGCAGTGTGGAATACCCAGGCTCAAAGACAGGCGATGGCTGTAATTTTCACCACTCAGCCACTATGGGGGCTCCTTTCCCAACCACTGCTGGCCATCATCTTTATCACTCCTAAGCACTGTGGATGTGGGGTACTTGGGCAGCCAGGAATCAAATCTTATCCTCATCTCTCCCTTTGTTATTCGTGTGCCGTCCACCTCAGGGACACCTTGTAGCTAGAACCTGTTTTGGCATCCAAATATGTGCCTGCAGACACACAGCCGTGCAGAGACCCGTTTGCCCAGGTATGCACACACAGCCCTTCCTTTCTGTGCCCGTACACGTGCACACACACACTCCCTCCTTGATTGGCACAGGCAGCCAAGCTCCCTTATAGCAAAACCCAAGATCTGGCTACCCAGCTTATGCCCTGGATCTTCTTAATGATGGATCTTTTAATTTGTCTTAGAGGAAGCACAGATTCCTTTGGGGATCGCATTTCTGCATATCAATGTACAGTTGTGTGTACGTAACACATGAAGCCAGGGGCTGTACAGAGAGGTGCTGGTCACGTGCCTTTAACTGAAGTTGGAGAAGTTATTGCCATATGCCAGTTATCCATCTGAAGTGTACACCACCATCAGTTCTGTGTATCAGCCATGAGGTGAAGTGATGGAGTGTTTAATGAAGGGAGATGTGACAAGTAGCTTGCAGAAAGGCTGGTAAGATGATCTTTTAAGCCCTTCCTTCTAGTCTGTATCTTGCTGTGCCTCCCCTTAAAAAAACCTAACAGTGCATTCAATTTGGCAAATAAAAAAAGAAGTATTTTTTAAGATGCATTATGTATTTATCTGTATCTCTTTTTTCCCACTGCAATAGAGTATTGCAATATAAAAACCAGATGGAACATAAATAGCCATAGCAACCGTATGCCACTGTTATTTGATGCTGAAACTATAAACAGAAATTTTTCTGTTATTAGTGGATCAGCTGCATGACTCTCAGCAATGCCAGATATCTCAAGTCAAAGACACAGGTGAGTAACTATCACCCACCTTAAGAATTTTCCCTATCCAACAATATTGAATATGGGGACTGTCATGGAGGTACTATCATTTCTAAACTTAAGACTGTGTAAGTGTCTTAAGCACCTAAAACCAGGTATGTGTAGCGAAGTAATAACAGGCCTCCAGTTCCCTGAGTCACAGGTTTTCTATCACTCTTTTTCTGTCACTCTTTGATGATGACAATGAATTTCTCTTAATATAATGAAGTAGCTGCCACGGTTAAAAAAAAAGAGCATAAAATGAAGGCAGTGATTTCTGTGGCTGGAGTAATAAGAGGCATGGTCTTCTATTGGCAAAGCTGATTTATGTCCCTGTGCCTCACAGCTGTTTGTTCCCACTCCCTCATGCAGACACTCTTTGACCCTACTGTAAACTGTACGGTGTGATGACTTTGGCTGTGTTCGTTAATCTTCACAGTCTCTAGGTAGGATGGGGCTGTGTTTTGCATTTGTGCTGAGAAGGGGATTGATAACACAGAAATGTTTTCATTATTGCTGAGCAGGGCTTGCACAGTGTCAAGGCCTTTTCTGCTTCTCGCTGTCTCCCTGACAGTGAGAAGGCTGGGGGTGCACAAGGAGTTAGAAGGAGACACAGCTGGGACAGCTGACCCCAACTGACCAAATGGATACTCCATCCCGTATTGCATTGGGCTCAGTGTAGAAAGCTTGGGCAAGGAAGAGGGGGACATCCAGAGTGATGGAGTTTTTTTTTCCAAGTAACCATTACATGGGATGGGGCCCCGTTGTCCTGGAGGTGGCCTGCCCATGGGAAGGGGTGAATTAATTCCTTGTTTTGCTTTGTGTGTGTGTGTGGCTTTTGCTTTACCCATTAAACTATTTTTATCTCAACCCACGAGTTTTCTCGCTTTTACTCTTCTGATTCTCCCGCCCATCCCAGTGGTGGGGAGTGATCAAGTGAGTGGCTGCATGGCATTGAACCCCAACACATGGCCAGCATGATTTGGGAAAAGATAAGGCCTTTTGGATGGTGAGTCATATAACCTTGGCACAGCCCCCACCCCTTCCTCCTACACCAGAAGTGGCTAACATGTGGAAAGACTGTTCTTGGAACAATCAGAGAGGCGGGAACAATTAAGCCAACTGAAAAAGGGCTGGTTAACATCGGAGGGTGGACTACAATAGCAACCATATCAGGGCTCTCACACCAGTAATGAGGATATTTCTCAGTTCTTCTCGAGCCAATAGTGGTGTTTACTTACCTGAATATCATCTAAAGCCTTTCCATGCCAACCCATCAAAGGCTGCTCTAGGTGAAAAAAGTTGAGCTTGCAACTGGTCCTCACTAATAATTCTCGGCAAAAGGAGTCATAAGTCACGCCCTGCTCCTTCAGAGATGCTTGAAGAAGAGGCAGAATTTTGCTGTGGAGGCTCTGGGACTGGCTCGCCGAAAGCTGCTGTCATTAAGAGCAGCAGTTGTGATCTTCCTACTATTGACGTTCAGCAAACTAGGGCTAACAAACACTACCAAATCTTGCAGTTTCCTCAGAGACACAAAATTTTTCAGAGGTCACCATTCAAAGACAGACCTTATTGCAACAGGTGGCTATGGAGTCCAAAAGCCGGCAGAAATTCCAACAGGCAAGTAAGCAGCTTTCAGGAAGGGTGGTCATTGATGTATCAGGAGCTGCATTCCCAATGTCCTGTGTAAAAACAGCAGGAATGCAGCTTCTGTTAGAGGGAGTCCCTGAGCCCCAGCTAGCCAGAGGGACAGTGGGGACTTGGTTTCTTTTCTGGTCTTTCTCTAGTATCTAAGCAATGACTTAGATGGATCTTGGGGCTCACCCAAAGCAGAAGTCTCAATGTTGTAATTTGTAAAAGATTTAGTGGTTTGGACACTGTCCAGCTGCTAGAGAACAGATGATGGACTGTCATCAAATATGAGAAATTAATTCTAGCCTGGTTGTGAAAGAGATTCACAGATATGACCTGAGGGTGCTATTCAAAACTTTGGACAGCATGAAGATAACATGGCCCTCACAGGCAGGAAAAAAATTGGGGTTGGGGGGGAGGGTTGTTTTAGGTTTTTTTTTTAATGTCTAAGGGTTATGATTTGGAGTCCTTCATACCTCATGACTATTCAGTATCAGCCAATATGCTGCTGCCCTCTGATGACGGGCCAGGCAAGAGACATGTGGCAACGCTTGACTGAAAATTTCCGAAACCCTGTTAGCTCAGCCTTCGAGTCATGTGGTGTAGTTAGATAACTAAATATGTTCACATATGCCTGCAGGGAAGAGCCTATTAAAGCAAAGATCATGACTTTTATCTGCAGTGGAGAGACATCTGGGGCTGGGGCTGTGAGCCCTTGCTCCTGGGTCACTCAGAAGAAAGATGTAGTTTGTAAAACATTGCTGCAGGCCACATTGACACGGAGAGCAAGGAATGAGGTTGCTTGCACCGCTCTACCTGCTTGGTATTTTGCCTGTGGGAGAACTAGAACCCAGTGAACTACAGAATAAAACCCTGGTCTACATAATCTGTGCTAGATCCAATTTCTTCTGTTTAGGTGAGATTCTCTGCATCACTGGAACTACCTCTGCAGCTTGATAATGGAGTTGTCATTGACAGCTGGAGCTTTTGTCACTGCAGAGATACTGTGAATGTGCAGTGTATTCCCACAAGCTGTAATGCATATGAAGAGCTCCAAGTCGTCTTACAGCTTGATCCTAAAAAGATTTGCTGGCAAGGCCAATCATGTCTGCAGTGTGCAGAAATCACTGTTACACAGCACAATCACGAGAAGCAGCAGTCCTAACAGCGGTGTAATGTATCCTAGCAGAAAGCTTTTGATGGCATGCACTTACTTCCTCTGAGGAACTGACAGAAACACTTCTGCAAGTATAAGGCTGGAGGCACCTGCATCTCCACCAGTTTTGGTAGTAGTGCCCAATTACCTGTGCAGTTGTTTCACATGGTGATGTGATTCAGGCATGTGAAGGTAACAGAAGAGAGCACCGGCTCTGTGGAAAGGCAGAGTCCTGCTGAATTCCACTGTCTCTAGAAACATTTTATGAACTACCAGGAGTCCTTTCCAGCCTACCTTCCAAAACTCCAACAACAGCTGCTCCACATGTTCCCTCCAGCTACATGTGCTTACCAAACCTGCACACAACCCAGGCTGAGCAACCAGGGGAATAACACAGCCATGAGGGAACACTCAATTTCCACATAACACTCCCGGTAGTACATGGAGTAACACAAACCACAACATGCAGAGTGATCATTCTCAGCCCCAGGGCTGTTTTAGCAACAATATTTGTTTCTGCAGAAGGACATCTGCCAGCAGAGTTCTGGCTATCTCCTTACCCTTGCAGCAGACACATGGAAAAAAACCATACCAAGCAACACAGGTAAACTGCAGCAGGCATCCTCTGCAATTGTTCTGCAAAGATCTGTATATCTTATTTCTTTAGAACTAAAGATTGCATCCTAAAAGAACTGTAAAAACATAAGCTGCTAATTTTAAAGCTGAAAGACAAGGCATAGTGTCAGGAAAATTAATCCACAAACACCAGAGATTTATGTCCAAAAAGGAGACAGAGGAGTCCTGTAACTTTATTCGAATAAAGGAAAAGGTCATGGGCATTTCCAATGGGGTGTCTCAAATTATTAGGAAGACACAGCCTCCTTTTTATCCTAATTTCCCAGCCAGATTTCCCTCTCTCTTTCCCCACTGGCTGAGGTACTTGAGAGGTACTGACTTCCCAAATCGCTTAGTACAAACCTCCTTTCTGATGTATAACCCTCCCATCTCTTTTCCTTGTGTCTCTGTTTATTTTCTCTAAACGCAGGGATTAGCACAGTCTCGAGTGAGTAAGTCTGTGTCAATTTAGTGGAATGCCTATGGAATTTATGGTTCCTCTCATTGCTTCTTTCACCTCTCAGTACCTGGCTTTATCTACCAGCAGGCCCACAGTTTGTTTGTAAAGACACCTCCTTCTCATTCCTGTCAATAGTATGTATGACTTTTATAGGCATATGGTTCGAATTTATTTTGTCAAGGCAATTGTTGAAATTAATACAATTGGCTAGAGAATGACCCAGAATTCAAACACACTGATATTGGGATACGAATTGCCCATGTGGATGAGAAAGGATCTCTGTTCTATAATACAGAAAACCACGTGAACCTAGCATTTCCCCCACTTCCGGGCCAGATTTACCTTTTTGTGCTGTTTTAAGGTTGGCAGCCCACACATATAAGTGACTAATTCTTTTGTCCTCCTCTACACAGGCTCACACCTCCGCTCTTCTCTCCTTCCTGTACCTATTGTACCTTGCCTGGGGAGCAGAGGAGTGCAGCACTGCAAAAGGAACGAGGGGATAATGCTTTTGCATCCACAGAAGCAGGTTCTGTTCAGCAAAGGACCTGTGGCAGTTTGAGCCCGAGCAGTGAGCTGCCAGTTTAGCTAATTGTGCTCGGTGGGAGTACCCGCTGAATTGCTCCTTTCAGACAGACGAAGGGCGTCAGTGGTGTAGTGTACTTTAAAGAACCTGGGATTAAACCCAAACACAATTTCTGCTAGTTTAGAGGATGACTCAATAGCGACTTGTTTCTGGTTTTGTTTCAGTGCTGGAGGCAGGAGATTCAGTTACTTACTCGCAGACTTCTGTTGCCATTTGAGGTCAGCACAAGAACCTCAAGAAAGCTGCAGATTTAATTAAATGGGGTTCCAGGCATCCATCCAGTTGTGACCTTCTGGAGCACCAGCAGGAGGCCACACAATCTCTAGGACACTTTCTTTTGCTCCAATCTCCCTCTTCAATACTTTTTTTGGAAGCATTGGTGTTCAAGGGCTAATATAAACATGTTACAGGGCTGCACATCCCTTCAAGCCAGCAGTTTAGCTTGTCCACTTGCCTAGCCCTGGAGCCTCCCCCGCCCTCCTTGCACTTGGCAACACACTTGCATATTAAAAACAGGCTGATAAGACTTCTGTGACTTGCTCCTTTCAAACAATAGTTTGATCCCACCCCCTGGGAGAAACACAGTAGTGTTAGTTTTTTCCTCCCTTTCCTCAGTACTGCAGGTCTAGCCTGTGCAGAATAACCACTCTTGTACCAGGCTGTTCCAATGCAAGCTGGTGACATCATTCCATCATTAAAATAAAGTAATTTATTTCAATTCAAACAACTTTTTAAGAACATTTAACGTTAAGAACATTGAACATTAAGCAGAAATAGTAATAAAAGACAACATGCACATATAACATAAAACATGCTTAGTAACACTGCAAAAAACCACACTTTAAGAACAATTACTCTGCAACAACAAATATTCACCTCCTTTGCAGTGGAAGCTCTGCTGCAAGGCACACAGGGCAAGGATCAGAGATCACCTGCTAGGGAGGCAGCAAAGAAGGTGAGACTTGAACAACAAACAGACCGTAACAACCTCTGCTGCTCACAGCTGTGACATTGCACACTGGCCTCAGTGAATGAGGTTCAATCTCATCAATACCCAAAGCATCTCTGCCAAGGGTTAGCTATGAACAGACAGGCACACTTAAACAGAAAACTAGCCCCAGGCAGCAGGGTGCTGAGCCCCTCTGGTAGTTAAAACAGGAGTAGTGGAGGAGGGGCAAGAAAGACGAATAAAATCTGTATCCCTGAGTTAAAACCCTGCAAATCCCATGGGTGAACACAAAAGATGGGAGAAAAAAATACTCAGACCTGAGACTCATACCAACTCTGGGTCCCCATGGGATGCCAAGGTCCCTGGCATTGATTCTGTATAGGAGAGCTCGAAAATGGTGTGACAGTGTCAGAGGTGCTCTGGAAGTTGAAGGCATCTTCTACCTCCACGCTGACATAATCTATATTGTCAAAGTAGCTGTGATAGAAGTTCATTTGCTGGCTTAATAAACCCATGGTTTGCTGGGTATTGCAGCTTGTCCCCCCTTTTCCAAAGAGCCCCTCATCCTCCACAGACACGAATGAGTACAGGTTCTGCCCATTCCCGTAAGTCTGTCCGCTGCTGTAAGCCTGGTGCACGTTGGGCATAGCCTGAAAGTTCCTGCTGGCGCCGACAGGGAAGACTTGGTGAAACGTGGGGGCTACATCCAGGTATGCAGCCTGATGAACCCCATTCTAGGAGACAAAGAAAGTCGTTCAGTTGGGCAGAACCAACACCAACGGCCCATTCGTTTGGATGGGTCCTCCTTTCTCCCCAGCTCCTCCTCTAAGCCGAACAATAGCACCTTTTTCATGCCCATTGTCCTCCCAATAGACCAGTAATAGCAGAGATGACTGGCTCTTCTGTTAAGTAATCTCCATCTCAACGTGTCTAGGAACACCACGCTGGGGGGAAAACCAGCTTAAAAGAGATGCCACTGTAAGCTCTGTTACGAGAAATACAACTGGCTTGGTAATTTTGAGCCCTGTGCATTGTTTGAATTAGCAGGTTGGACATGATACACTTCTCCCCGCGGACTGGAGGAGCTGTGACTGGTGGTGGTGGGGAAGTTTACTCACCTGTGGTAGATACATCCCTTTTTCCACCCACTGGCTCTCCTTTTGGCAACGCTTAAATTTCATCCGTTGATTTTGAAACCATGTTTTCACCTAAAAGTGATGTGGAAAGGACATAAGAAATTAAAAATTGACGTTAAGCGCTTAATACACATCCTCCTTTCTGCTACAATCCAGTTTCTGCTTGACTTCTAATACTGTAAATAATTTCAGCAGCTAACAATGTGCAGCAGATGCAGGTAGCTGTGCAATCATAGAGCTGAGACATGAAAACTAACATTCCTACTCTTCAGATCACCATGGGATCTTTCCTGACTTCAAAAACCCAACCCAAAACACCGGCCAAGGCAACTGCAGAAATCAGCTTGAACAGTACCATCTCACTGCTGTGCCAAGATCAGGGCTCAGGACCCCAGGAGTGGGGGTCAGACACAAGCAGCTGGTGGAGCAAGGGCCCTCTCTCTAGGGAGAGACCAAGGTGCCACTCCAACTAGGAAAGGCCACTTGCATAGCAGTGCAAGTATCCTTCTCCATTCAGAGACAGCACATGTCCATACAGAACAGTAACCTGACTCTGCATAGCCCTGCTTTGCTGCCCTGCAGGCCCTTTCAAACACCTGCACGGAGTGGGTGGATAGTGCTGGAACCAAACATAAGGAGACTGAGTCATAAGTTTTCACACCCTCTGCTCTCTCTCACATAAGCAGTAGCATGAACGAGATAATGAAAGAAACTTATCTCTGGGGTCTACGAAAAAAGAAAACCACAAAAAAAAAAGACCCCAACTCAGCTGCTGCTCAGAGCAGGATGTTCACCTGTTTGTAGGTGAGCCCCAGGGCAGCAGCGAGCTCCCGGATCTGCTGGGGGCTGAGGTACTTCTGGCTCTGGAAGCGCTGGTGGAGGGCTTTCAGCTGGTCCTGCGAGAAGGCTGTGCGGCTCTTGCCAGTCTTCACCACACCCTTGCCTTGCGCCTTGACCTTCTGCAAAGAGGAGTGGGGAGACGCGCTCCCTGCTGCCGTGGGGCTCGTGGCGGAGTCAGGGGTGTAGTACTGGGTGAGTGTCCCAGAGCTGGAGGAAGCTGGAGACAGAGGAGAAAGGAGAACTGGGGTGAGCAAAATAAGGCAGGGAAGACTCAAAACCTTCCAAAGTCCAGCTTCTCGGGAGACTTTAAGATTGTGGATGCCCTGGGGACTCGCAGGGGATCCGCAGCCGTGGGCAGCGCAGCGCGGGTAGATGGGCACAGGCNGGCAGCAGCGCCCGGCTCCCGCCGCCCTTCCCCGCGGAGCCGCGACCACCGCAGCCTCGCCGGGACCGGGGCGGCCCGCAGCACCGGCACCGCCTCCCGGCCCCGGGGCAGAAGGCACACGGGGCGCACGGCCTCTCCCAGCCCAGGGTAGCCCGATCGCTCGGCCGGGCCGGCCGCGTACCTGAGGGACTGGGCGTCTTGGCCGCGGGCAAGGGGAGCGCGTCCGGCGCCGGAGCCTCCTCGGCGGGCACATTGTCCATGCTGCCTGCGGAGAACCAGTAGTAGTCTCCATACCTGGCCGCGCCGGGGTAGGGCGCGTAGGACGGCGTGGCCAGGTGGGCGCTCATGGCCGGGCCGGGCCCTCCAGCTCCGAGCATGAGGCGATGTGGCGGTCGAGGCTGCAGGCAGCCCGCGAGCAGGCAACCCCATTGAGGTGAGGATGCTTTAAGTCCTCCCCAAGGCCCTCCTGGCCTTGGCTGGAAGGTATTGTCATGGCCATTGTCATGTTAAAAGCTGGTTGATTGGGGGGGAGGGACTTCGAAGGTATTCAGGGACTGGGGGAGGGCTGGGACACCGGGCCGCTCTTGCCAACTTGGCTCCTAGGTGCCACGGTGGGGATCAGTACATCCCTCCCTGCTGGGGCGTGGGAGGGAGATCCCTGCTGGCCCCTCGGGGCAGCAGGCATGAGCAGAGTCGCCTGGTGAGTCGGACAGGGCTTGGCAGACACCCCCCACCCCCACATTTCACACTCTTCCTCCTCTCTGGTCCTCACCCAAATAGAAAGAATGGACCCGGAGCCCGCCGCGGGGCATGCGGAGACTTTGTGCGTCTGCATTGCAGATCGCAACCATCACTGCAAACAGATAAGCCCTCCGCGTCCCCGCACGTGAATCCGGATGGGGGCAGGGGGGTGGCCCTACTCAGCGGTGTCTGTATGGCGGGGAAGAGGGCTCAAAGAAAGCCAGGCTGCTTCTCCCAGCGGCTCGCCCAAGGCTGAGTCAGGCAGTCCTGTTCTGCATATTTTCCAAGCTTCTTTCCCCCGTCATTTAAGACTTTTAAAAAAGTGATATCTTAAAACAAAAATAAATTTTAAAAGTTATTTTTGCTACACAGCAGGGAGAAATGGGAATCACCGGGTCGGATTCAAAAGGAAATAAGAGCACTGCAGCTGTAAAAGAGCTTTACAGATCTTAACGATTTGAAGTTAGGGCCTACACACTTCTTGGGGAGAAGAAACTGTTTCCCTTGCCACCCTGCCGCCCCCCAACTATTACTGCTTACTTTAAGGAAATTAAAAACTTATCGGGAGGATCTCACAGCCCGGGAGTTACAAAACCTGGAAAACCACTTGGAAGAAGTACAAATGAGGGCGTGTGACACATCAAGCAAATGCCCCACCTCCACCAGTGCAAGGAAAGAGGCAGGGGAGCAGCTACTAACCTGTTGCACTGTTAAACGCCTTTAGGACCTGACAGAGAAAAGCCTCCCTTGATTTTAATTTATCCCCGCCTCGCACCTTGAGTCATAATGAGAAATGAGCCTCAGCTGGTCCCCTGAGCCAGCAAGGAAGGGTCCTTGCTGGGCCTACTTTTGATCACCTCCTAATCAATGATGGTTTAGTTTCTCAGAATCCGGACAAGATCCAGTCGGGAGGACTATTAGGAATGTGGGAGGAAGTGATTATAATGGGGCAAGAGGGATGAAATACCGAGCCAGAGCCTGGTTCTGGACCCAAAGCAAGCAGAGCCAGCCGGGCTGTGGGTTTTGGGCAGGTCGCTTGCTCGGGGCTCGCAGTGCAGATGCGCGATCGGAAAGGGATTGTCCCTGGGACGCGAAGCTGTCCTGCTGCCCTTTGCGGGGCAGAGAGCCGCCGGTCCCCATGTCCCCTGCTGGCAGGGCTGCCCCGGGACACGCGTGGTCCCCGCGGGGGCTCTCCGACTTCGCCAAAACCAGCCCTTTGCAAAGACGGAGGAAAACGCGGGGTCTCTACAAGCCACAGCGCTGGTGTTCGGCCGTCCCAGAGGCTGCGGGAATCCCCGAGTCGTCCGAGGACACACGGCTCGTGAGCATCAACCGCGGCAGAGGGATTAGGGTTTTACCGCCTCTGCCAGCAAATCCTCCCTCGGAGAGCTCTGTGTGTGTTTGGAAAGGCAGCAGGACTGCTCATAGTTTGCAATTTTCATACATAGATCAGTTTTCACGTATACATCAGCTTCTGTCTCAGAGTCAGACCTGCTTTGTAGTGAGCATGGAGCTGCATGGAGCTGATTTAATTTCCCTTTTTAAATTTTTTTTAAAAATTTTTAAATTATTTTTAATCTTTGTTCATATTTTTATTTTCTCATCCCATTTGTCCTCCATTCTCTTTGTTTTATGCTTTAACCACCAAATCTCTTTTCCACACGTCCCTTTCCAGTGAGGACAATTTGCTCCCTCTCCCCAACCATACCTCTACTCAGGTGACCAGACATATCTTTTTAAATGTCATTGTGAGAGAAATAAGACTTATGTAATTGTATAAAACCATATCATCTAAAGTCAAAATTTAGTTAGGAGAAGAAATCCAGTTATTTTCCCCCAAATAAATGATACACATAGAAACATATTGGGAAGGTAAATCCAGATGTCGTACAGACACAGGGAATGCTATATGCTATGGGAAACATGACGTGGACATTTGGGAAGCTCACAGGGTGATCAGGTCTGGAACATTTGCCTGTGGCACCATCAGCCTTCAGACTGGATATACCACCCATGAATCTCTAGAGGTGATGTGCTTTTAAAAAATACCTGTTGGGAATGACTCACAGAGCAGATGCAAGTATCCACTCGTGTTTCTTTTGGAACTGTTTTCAGCTGAAACAGCAACACAGGTCAGATCTAGTCTAATCCTGTTTTTCTCAACAGGGCCAAATAGCAGGAACAGTTTGGTTTTTGACCTTGGGTTGTATCCCCCTCTCCCTTCATTCTGTAGCTACCCCCTTCTTTTTCAGTTCTTAGCTCATTATGTGCCTAATACTATGGAGCACTAGGCAGGTGAGTAAGAATAAGTTGGCTTATTCTTTGCACCCATACTCTCACCCATGAAATTGTTTGTAAAGACATTAGCACACATCTTTCCTAACAAGTATATGGGACTGAATGCAGCTGCTCACTGGGCTGCAGCATGCTCTAACAAACCCTTTCTGTAGTGCTTCAGCAGCAGAGACAGAAGCTCGGGTCCAAAAGCAGTCTTGGCCTCTTTGTCTAAGCACAGCGAGACAGGACTGTGGCTGGAAGGTGTTTCATCCAGGAGGTTCCCCCTACAAGGATCTCCCATTATTCTCAGTAGGGTCACTACCTTCAGAGGGCTGGGGCTCAAGCTTGCTCTAAAGTGATGCAAAAACACCAGTTTACACAGATGGAGGCTGGGAGCACCAGCTGTCTAATGCTGTAAATCCAGCTCTGGAGCTCACACCACTGGGTCAGAAATGCTGGGGTTTTCCTACCTCAGAGCATCGCTAAACTCATTTTGATCAACAGGATAATGTTAGAGCGGTAGAGATTGTATCAAATTTTACATAGATTAGGTGCTCTCCTGCCTCCTGTAGCTGGCTGTAATGTGGGTCACCTGTGTTTTGGTAAATACTGTGAAGTGTCACTGTGTGATGCTGTGTCATTCTGCTCATGTTGGTGGTCCTCAGCCAGGCAACAGGATGCTGGCTCGGTCTTAGTGAACAGGGAACCATGGCCAGAGCCCCACTGCCCCTCGGAGGTTTTCCTGGGAACCACCATCCTCTGACAGGGACGTGTGTGCTTGGGGAAGGCAACTAGAAATCCTTGTGTTCTGTTGAGTTTGTCTGAGCTTTGGTCCAAGGCAGGCACCTTTAATTTTGTTGTTTAATTTTTGTTGTAACTGAACACTCCCCAAGTTAGGCATGTGAAAACACTCGTGCCCTGCAGCCCTCAGTGCTTGCCAAGCCCTTGGCTCTGGACAGCCTGTCCCCTGTAGCATGGTCATAGCCTGCAGTCTGCACCCAAGATGACAGACTGCAGAAGGAAGGGAATCAAGAAAGAATAACAAAAATTAGGCCCTCATTCATATTAAAATACAGTTTTCCTTTCTCTTGACTCTTTAGGGGAGCAGGTAGAGCAGAGGACAAAGCTTCTTCCTCCCCCTGGCAGCCCAGTCTCTCAATGCCCCGACAATTACTGGGTGATGTGGCCCTTTGTTAGCCGTGCAGGGGCAGACTGGCACAGGGCATCCATGGCACAAAGCCAAGTGGCTCCCTGAAAAGGCAAGAAAGCTGGGTTTCAAAAAGCAGGTGGGAAGTAGGCTAGTGAGAACATACATTTCTAGGGTTTGATGGGTCTGTTCTTTCTTTACCAGTGCTTCATCCATGCCTGCCATGCATGCGATGCCAGAGTGCTGTAGCTGCAAGCACTCCCCTCAGGAAGCATTCCCTACCGGTGCCCAGCAGATGGAATATGGAGCAGTCTCGCAAGCAGCTTGGAGCCAGGGTTATGCAAAAGTCCCGGGGCACATGGAGAGATGTGCATATGGGACAAAAACCTTCGAAGCATCCTCTCTGCTCGAATCCTCCCCTCTCCCCGCTATCCCTGGTGTGGTTCTTCCCACGGGCTCAGTTAGGAGTCCTCTTACTAAAAGCGAGCAGCACAGACAGAGCTGTGCTCAAATGCTTTCTGCCGTTTTTCCACCTTAAGGGGGAATGAAAAATCCCGTGTTTCTCACTGTACCAAGACCCTATGCATGGCATGAGCCACCTCCCCCACTCTCCTCGAAAGGCTGCTCTTCATCAAGCACTTTGCCTTTTGTTCTCCAAACACACATCACTTATGAACTTCGAAATTACACAGAAGCTTTTTTCCCCCCTCCCCTGAGACTTCTCTGTTTGTCTTCCTCATTCTCATAAGGATAGCTTCCTACAAAATCCAGTGCTGCCAGAGCCTTCAGTTCAAGTGGGACACTGAAGTGGTAGCTAAATCTCATCCTCTCTCGAGTTCACTGTGTATTGTGGCACCTGCTTTCGTCCACATATCTCATCTGAGGATGATCCCATGTATGTCCCCATTGTAAATGAGTATCAGAACAGAACTAATGAGGATTATGTGCCAAGTGGGTGACTGTAATCACACTCGTGCAGGCCATAAGTGGGCACACAGTCTGGAAGTGCTTCTAACACACCCCACAACCAAATTCTTCCAAGTTAGCACATACTTTTCAGGCAGCTCACTGTGCCAAATCTGTGCTATCTGGATTTTTCTAAGTCCCAGAAAGTCCCCAAAGGAGCAGATCACCTGTGATGCAAGTGTCTAATTGCAGGGAAGGCTAGGATTAGGGAAAACGGTGTTCAGTTTTCAAATCTGTCAGGGGCTGAGACAGGGATGCCCCCCTTGCCTGGCCCTTGCCCCCACCTATACGCCCTCTCCTTTTCTCCAAGACTGGCTCTTGCACATGCATTCATGAACGATTAGCAAGTGTTAGAGCCTGAGGCTCCCTAGCTGGCACCCGCTCTACATCTGAATGGCAGAGCCGGGTAAGCCCAGGGCTGTGGAATGGGATCTGCAAGTGGATGTTGTCTGGGCCTGACGGAAGAAAAAGATTTACCTGCTTTTGTCTGACAATATTTAGATGGCCGACTTGGCTGAGGTGAAAAGAGAAAGAGAATGAAGAGCTGAACAGTGAGAGGCTGGAGCTTTTTTAACTGGGTGTCATTTGTCTAGGAATTAAACCCAGTGAAGGGTGGAAAATGGGTAGGGGAACATAGCATTGCCATCAGTTATTGGTGTAAAGGTTAAAATTACCTGTACTACATATTCTCTAAATTCCATGGAGCTCAAATTAGGCTGTGAAAGCATACCTTCTGGGGGTAGCAACAAAATACCAAAGAGACTGTAGTATGGACTGCATCTCTCCCCAGGTGCAAGGTCAGAAGCCACAGAATCATACAATGAAAGAACTCCAGACCCCCAGACTACTGTGACAAAATAAAAATGCTTCCCCAGCACAGCTTAGTCATGATGGAGCCATGACTGTCTGTGTTGAGAAAAACATTTTGCTAAAAATTCCTTGTCTAGTCCCAGTTGTGTCTTTCATGCAAACTCTGGGGCTAAGACAGGCCTGAGAACACCTTCTCTTAACCCCACTCACGACTATATTGCTTTACTGTAGTTGTAAACAGCCTAATAATAGTGTCAAAGTGCTTGCAGATGCAAAGTAACCTTGCAGAGTATTTCATGGCTTTGGTGCAGAGATGCAGGTGTCAAGTTGTGATCCAGCAGGGCCCTCTGTCATGGTGACACCTCAGGTGTCTCTCTTCACTCACTGCACCCATCAAACTTCACCAACTCTCCAGCAGAAATGGTCAAGTAAGGTGTAATTCATCTCTCCTCAGCCACTGCAGTTCACAGACAGCACGTTGACACTAACCACTGAAGATTTCAGTTTCTGTCAGTATCCACCTGCTCTGTGAACCCATGTGCTGGCGCTCTTTTTCTGTGATTGGATCCCCAGAGAATAGATGCGTGCCGGTCACGGGATTCAACACTTGTCCCCTTCATGTACTGACCTTCCTGTGGCTTGAGAGGGCTGCTTGGAGCACCTGAAGCTGTCCTTGAGGCGCTGAATGATGCAGTCATGGAAGTGCCAAGGGCTGCTGGCAGCCTGCTTAACAGCAATCTGCTATGGCACCAGGAAACAGGAGGAAAAGCAAATTGTCAGAATCAGGCTGTTCTATGTAACATCCTCTTCCTAGCTTTCAAACTTCCCTTATGGTGAAACACATGAACATCTAGTTTCAGTCTCCTGAAATCAAGGCCAAAAGAGAGAGGGAGTTAGTCCAGTGGGACAGGTGCTGATTTCTGTTCCCTCTGTGTAACCAGGAGCAGGGAGGGATTCTTGTCCCATGGCAGTCAAAGACACACATCGACTTTGGTAGCAGTGAAGTTTGAGATTTTTTCTGTCCTTGAGAAAGTGCACCTGAGTGCACACTCTGACCTTTTATTTACATGTGGCAATACATGCATTCCAGGACAAAGAAATAAAGCTAGACACAGTGAGAAAAAGCTGAGCCACAATAAGTAGAGGGGAGGTAAGAGAAAAAGAGAACAGAAAACCATTTTATTAGGTCCAGGTTCCTAGATTGCCTTCATCGTTATGGTGTCTGAGCATTTTCCGGTGGAGTATTCAGTGGCCTGACTCAGATCTGCCACATGTGGTTCTTTGTCTCTTTCTCATCCTCTCTGCCGGGAGACAGCTGCACATGTTGTGGAAGATTTAACTTTGGCTTAGCAAGCTTGGGTTTGGGGCTTGTTCATAACATGCTCACAGCTGTCTGTATTTGAGGTGTTGTGTTGGAGATGTGCACCTTTTACTTGAAAGCGAAGCGGTGAGACCAGGCCATGTTGTAGCACAGGCTTATTGTGACCCCTGAGACAACTCTGCTTCCTGCTTATACCAGATTTACACAGGGTTAGAGAGCTCCCTGCTATCAGTACAGTGGAACTGCTGAGACCAGTAGATGTCAGCTATCAACTTCAGAGCCGTAAAGGAACCTCTGCATGCTGGCCTGAGGCCACTGCGTACATCAAGATGATGAACTTGGTAAGTAGGGACCAGCCTTAGTTAGAAAACACAGCTCAGATACAGGAAGAAGCAGGCCAACAGGGATGGGTGAAACAGTCCCCAGTCCTGTCCTTGTGCTGTCCAAAGTCTACTGACTTAAGAGGTTGCCTACACTGTTTGCCAGCTGATGTTAGGAGGGGAGAAGAGTTTTGCTTTATATGAGTTGTCAGCAGAAGTGTAACTGGCCAGCTGGTCTGATCCAGTATTTTGGGATGTAGAGCACTTAGAATACAGTAAATGACCAAGCTAAGTGAGGGATGTCCGCTGTTGCACTGTGCTGGGTCCATCACAAACCCATGTTCACCAGCAGACAGCTCCAGGCAACTTTTTCTATCAGAGAAAGACCTTATTACCATGGGGACCACTGTTCTAGGGTACATCTCCGAGCCAGCTCTTAACTCTGTGATTTGGTTATGGATAATGATGGAGTTTGGACAGTTTGAAGCTAAAAAATAACAGCGGAGATGCTGGTTAAACATTCTGGCAGTGATCTGAAAGAGTGGTGTCAAAACTGCAAGAAAATGCCATGTGATGACATTGGTAGCTCTGTGGCAAAATGGTCTACCCGTGGCCTGGTCTGGTGTGAACTAAATTGACAAATTATCAGGTATGGGGAAGGACTGAAAATAACACATCGACTCTTCAGTAGAACTGACAAAAGAAAAAGACAGCCTTAATTAATTACTTCCCAGAAACAGGCACGTCCCCACCCTAAGCAGTGCACAGTTCGTAAAAACAACCACTTTGGTTTGCTGTTTCCCCACATGCCAGGAAACTGAGGCACAAGGCTGTGTGGTGGCCCAGCAGTCCTGCCAGGCCTGGGGCAAGCAGCAGGCGATTCACATCTTTGGCATCTCGCATTCTTAGGCTGAGCAGAAGTGAAGATCCGTGTTCTATTGAAGTGAGGATTTGCAATGGCATCACGTCCTACCCAGACTGCCGTTTGTATTTAGGGAAGGGGAGTACAGGCTTGTGACACTGCTGCTTTCTGTGCCCCAGCCCTGGGCACTGCACAGAGCCGGGCAGGAAGCTCTTTGTGTTTGTCACAGACGGGCTATGCCAGCTTCTCCCACAGACCCTTGCTGGGGCAGATATGCCCTGCCAGGAGGGCAGTGTGGAAGCTGGCTAGCCCGTATCCCAAAGCACAGCCGCAGGGAGCTGTGGAGCTTCCATGGAGTGCTCCTGCCTTGTGCTGCTGCCAAGGGAGATGGGCATCGTGGCATTACCCTCAAATCTCTCCAAACCTCGGAGGGAATGCCATTTCAGGCAGTCACTTCACATCAGTCCAAGCAAGCGCGGTGACCCGAGTACGCAGCTCCTCAGGGGGTTCTGCGTTACGCAATCAGCTCCATCCCACACCCGAAAAGAAGGAAAAGGGGTAACCCTGTCTGCATCCCAACCCCGCGGGGGGGAGCCCATCCAGGTTCGGTGGCAGGGACCCTGGCGTGAGGGAGAGCCGGTCCTGGGACACAGCAACAGGTGGAGAAGGAGGCCAGCCTTTCACAGACGGGTCGCTTGTGGGAAACCTGAGCCTCCTCCGGCACGGCCCGGCCCGGCCCGGCACGGCACGGCACGGCCGCTTTCTGGGACAGCTGGCGGAAAGGCTGAACTCGAGGGGCCGGGGATCATCCCCCCACCGCGGCCCTGCTGTGCTTCACCGTGCGGCGGCCACCGAGCGGCAGCAGACAGCCGCGCGGGGAGCGGCGGGAGGCTCCCGCATCCCGGCTCCTGCATCCCGCATCCTGCCTCCCGCATCCCGGCTCCTGCATCCCGC
>VWZW01001241.1:565961-644035 GCA_013397115.1 Edolisoma coerulescens
CTGCATCCCGCATCCTGCCTCCCGCATCCCGCCTCCCGCATCCCGCCTCCCGCATCCTGCCTCCCGCCCCGCGCGCCCCGAGCGGCTTCGGCGCCATCGTCATCGTCACTTAGGACGTGTCACACGACATCCAGGGAGCGTGGTGAACCCCACCAAGATGTGCAGTGATATCAGCCACAACAGCACCTAAATCCAGCAATTTGTGTTTACACAGTTTTGCACCCGAAATAAAAGCTTGAAAACACAGCTTCTCCCCCAGCACAACGTTTTTGTGCCTTTCTGCCCTTGCCCTGCTTGATTCCCCTTCTTCAGGCTCACAGCTCGCCCCTGTGCTTTAGACATAATTTCCTGTTGCTGGCAGCAAACCCCAGACACAGCCTCTGTAAATCGGCGTTTGAACTGGCATCAACGTAACTGGCTGCAAGCTGGCCCAGCTTAATTGCTGCAAAATGCACATCTTCGCCTGTTTGCACAGAGGGAGGGACCAGCATCCTTTCTAGCGTGACATGCCAGACTGTGACTGTCTTTTCGCAAAGGAAAGACTGGGTGTGACACTAGGAGTCTTGTAGAGGTGTTGTCTTGGCTGTTCTGTTCTCGCTGGCAGCTGAGACTCACTGCTCTTGTGTTTCTTTCAGTATGACACCGTTACCATCTCCTGGCTTTGCCGCAGGCCGTTCAAATTCTCCGTGGGTGCTTTTTTTTTGGTACCTGTGCTGCAGGCAAGTGACTCATGCGCTAGAGTTTCCATACAATAACGGCCCCAAGTGGGAGAAATTTCCTGTGCAAATAAGCACTTCAGCTAAAATATTTTCTGAAGATGTAATGTGCAGGGTGTAAACCCTGGAGGGTATGTGGCCTGAGGTCCTGGAGGGCTCATTAGCTTGAGAATCAAGCAGGCTAAATGAAAGGAGGCTGAACTTCCCCTGCTTTAGGATGATGTTGCTAACAGTTCCCAGCAGGGCTGGAGCATATGCCAGAATCTAGTCTGGCAAAGATTAAGGGCTTCAGTCGCACTAGGAGAAGGATTTCTTTTCCTTCCACCAGCTGTCACGATCTTCTGGTCTGTTTCCCTTGTGCATGGACTGAGTAAACTTCGTAGTGTGGACTATCCAGCAGTTTCTTCCCCTTGCACAGTCAGGATGGAAGTCTGGCTGTCTCTGGCCCATCACTGATCTCCCCTCAGGATTTTCCACTTATTTTTATTCTCACTCTTATTTGCTTTCACTTCTCTCCTGCATTTTTTCCTGTTCATTTTCTTCTCCAGATGGCCTGTCATTTTAAATTCTCATCTCCCTGTATGTTTTTCCTTCATGACTGTATCTCCTTGTTGTATTTCCTTGATTCTGTGCAATGTGCAGCAGTGTGCGGCCAGTAACCAAAGCAAGCTTCATTTGAAGACAAACATAACCATTGAGAGCTGACCTTGAAGCACCAGTTGCTTGCAGCTGCAACTGTAGTTGCCATCAGCTATAAGGATGCAGGCATCTTTTTTTTTTTTTTTTAATGGAGAAGGAGAATTCTCATGGTTTTATGGTCCTCCTTCACTGTTGTCCAGTTATATTTTGGGGATAGTTAGACACTCTCAGCATGCGTGGTGCTGGCACCACTAAGGACATCAGTGCTGAGAACTTTCCACCACCCATGCTGCTGTGACAGCCTCTCTGGCATGGTGACAATCTGTGCAATCAAACCAGGGAATGGTATCAACCTGGCAGCTTCATCTGCTTTCCAACTCTGCCTCCTAGATCACAGTCAGATTGCATCAGGCTTCTCTGCGTGCTCAGAAGAGCCAAATTAACAACAGTTTTTTTAATCTCCAACTTTCAGCTGTTTCTATGCTCTCCTGTGTGCTGATGCTCTTTTTTTTGTGTGTGTCAAAATACGTTGTGTCTTCGAAGAAAGCCTCACAGGTAGTCCTTTCCTGCCTAACTGTAAGGATGACAGGATCCCAGGAAGGTTCTGTGGCTGTAGCACAGTGAGATTTAGGAGCTCATAGCCAGGGGGCAGGAGGACTTTCCCACACTATAATGTTGAATATCCATACTGTTTTCAGTGTGTTGTGGCCACCAACCAGCTCAGTAGTCCCTTCAGCTATGACAGTGCTCACCTCTTATTTAAAACTCAGAGACTCCCCTTGGGGAACTGTTCTGCCCCAGTGGCAGTAATAGACAGTACGTGTGGGGGACAGCAGGAGAAGAAAAGGTATGAGCTGTACTTGCTATAGCATCAGTGTCTGTATGTTTATGATACGCCTCAGCCTTCTGATGCAGCTGTTAAAAGGTAAATTCCACCCATGTGTGCTTAGTCCTAGCTTTTGTTTGCCTCAGGTAAAGACTATCTGTTTCTGCAGCCCTTTGAGTTGGTTTCTATCCTGGACACACAGCACCGTGTGTAGGAATGACAGCTGAGCTGGCCAGGATAGTTTGGTTTTCATAGGGAAAAGTTGCTTGGACAGAACCAAAAGTTTTCTATGGAAAGGAGGAGATTAGCTGGGTAGCCTCTCCTGGGTGAGACTTGGGTTTACACCTCCTTTTAAACCTGGCTCTGTGGCATCCCTGCCGCATGCCACAGGCTATCAGCTGTTTTATAGGACAACACAGGATGTGGGGTAGAAGCCAGTGAGGGTGGGAGGGAAGGAGGGACCCTGTTTGTGTTGTGAGTCAGAATAAAAGCATCTCATTAGAGTGAGGTTTTTCAGGAAATGGAACTGCTGATTTATGGCCAGCTGTCTTTGAGCTTGGCTGAAGTCAGTCAGGGAAGGTATTTCTGGGAATATGGAACTTCCCAGGTTTGTGATACCTTGTTTCATAGCACATTTCGGTTTGCTTGCATGCCCGGTTATTTTTTGCCAAAATCCATCTGTTACTTTGCAGAGCTGCTTTCCAAACTATTTTACTACCTTCTGCAGAACTGACTGGATTAGAATTAAACGTTATAAAAACCTATGGAGGAGACCATTTATCCTGTCCCTCCCTATAACAGAACTGCAAGGGTGGCAACTGGCAGCAGAAAAGCAATGACAAATAGCCAGGGATAGTCCTGCTGCAGTCCTATGAATAATTGGTGCGATAGTAAGTGGAGGTATCCTGCTTCAAAACATCTGCAAAGCTATGATGCAAGCCCAATAACTTGGACTGTTGTTTTGGGGTTTGAACTTGAGCCCATTTCACAGCTCACCCTGTTCCTTCTTCTTTAGGTATTGCTACAGAATCCCAGTACAGACAGACTGTTGCTTGAAGTCAGGATAAAGCTGTCCTGGCTCATGTTTTATCTTTCTAAG
The DNA here is from genome assembly GCA_013397115.1 of Edolisoma coerulescens. Classification (NCBI taxonomy): domain Eukaryota; kingdom Metazoa; phylum Chordata; class Aves; order Passeriformes; family Campephagidae; genus Edolisoma; species Edolisoma coerulescens. Next base: position 569,242 of record VWZW01001241.1, read on the forward strand.
GCTAGAGATCAGGACAAACTGGGGCCAGAGAGAAGACAATGAAGTTTCCTTCTTCCTTGTCTTACAGTAGACTTCACTTGAATTGGGATTTTTTTTCCCTTGCCTCGTGCTTTTGCCCAAACCCTTTGCCCTACCATCCCCTGCACAGCCACTATGCCCTTAGAGAAACTCTTTATCCCTGTCTCTCCTTTCACTCATCACTACCCACTGCTGCAGCTTGGATTTTCCTTCTGGAGATGCAAAGATTCAAGAGAGGAGATGATACAGGGTGACTTGGGGATGGAGATCAGAGATGTGAAAAACGAGGTTCACTCTCCTGTCAAATTTAAAAGTTTAATAGAGGACAATAGAGGGCAAAGACAATAAAGCAAAAAAATACGGCGCTGGGTGCCCTTGGCTCTCGGCCAAGAGCACACCGGCTACTTCAGAAACACCCTTTACATACCCTTGCTATTACATCAGCCTAATACATATTCATAAATAATTATACATATAGGAACTGTTTAGCATGGCTCCTCCTTGGGTCCGCCTTTTTAGAGCATGCGTATTTCTTGGCAGTGGTTTTGGTCGGTTTAGGTTATCACCTCCAGCTTGGGCTTTGGTCAGTGGCTTCCGCAGATGGCAGTTGCTGATAGCTGGCATGTCCACGGCAGGGGTCCTCACCCCTTATCCGTTGACTGTTCTTCATCCGAGCAGACAGTTCCGTTCTCACAAACATCACTACATCAGCTATTTCACTACTATCTAAGTTTAGTTAACAGAGATAAAGGCATTAGCTATTGTCACAGAAAAAAACCCTACAGCTTTATAGCAAATCTACTTTAACATTATACACATTCAACATCCATGTTAATATTTGCGAAAAGCCAATATTACAATATGTATTTTTCACAAAGACAAATTCCACTGCCTAGACACGTTGCCTCTGTGATGCTCATGCTCATGCAGTCGTATTTGAAAAGAAGCCTGCACTCATCAGGGTCTAACCACAGGGCAGGCAGGGGTTTCCCCAGAGCTGCTGGTGCTGCTGCAGCAAAGGGCTGTCTCTTGGGCTGGAACGGGGTGGGGCTTTTTCAGGCTGGGGATGGGAGCAGCGGTGGCCTCAGCACACGGAGACGGGTGCCCCACTGCCTGTGCCTGCTGTGGGCTGTGCCAGAGGCAACAGCAGGGGCCAATCCTGCCCAAGTCTCTCCAGCTCTGCTGGCTCATTCCTCCTACTGCTGTGCCGAGCATGTGTGGGCAGCTGCCCGCTGCCTCTGGGGCAGCACGGAAGCTGGGTAGTGCTGAGAGGTAGGCTGACTTCTGCTACTGCTCCAAGAAATTCCTCTAGTAATGGAAGGGCCCTGCAAATGGACAAGTAGAACTGCATGCAGGTGTGTTGTGTCCCAGCCTGGCTTTCTCTGCCTGTCTGACTCATGTTCCCTCTTTATGGGAAGAGTTTCCTTGATGGGCTGGAGTAACCAAAGGAAAGTATCACCATATCTTGGCAGCGAGAAATGTCTGGATAGCACAGGAATGATGCAGAAAAGAGAGACCTCCTTTAAAGAGTGAGGGGAAATACTTTATGCTATTGTACTGCTCATGCAGACATTCCCCATCTTTCTTTTTTCAAACAGCAGCTTTCAAAACAGAAGCTATTTCAGTATTCCCCCATCATCAAAACTCTTTGAAAAACATTATGGAAGCATATGTTTCATAAAATGATGAAACAAGCTTAAAAACAGGGATCAGTAGTTTTTTCTGGGGTATTTATTTGCCTTTTGTTTTTTGAGCTCTCAACTGTCCTTCCTGATCTTTGTCCCACGGGCCTGCACAAATATATAATGTCAGATGAGTGGCTGTGACGCAGGTCTGAGGCTAGAGGGGCTGAGATGTAGGAAAAACCTTCAGAATCTGACAGCAAAGGTCAACAACATCCAAGAGGCTACAGAGAGATGTGCTGGGGAGTGCTGTACTTTTTTGATACACTGATTTTGGTGACAATTGTCTTCTACAAAGCTCCTGGCTTGTACAGATTCTCCTGTCCTATTCAACTCCGTGAGGTGATAAAGCCTCCCTAACAGGATTCTTAATAGATGTGGGACCAGAAAGGCCCAGCTGTTGGGGGACCAACATCTAATATGTGCATAGGAAATATTCCCTGATACTCTGCATACTTTCAAAAGAGGAAAATAAATTACAAAAATGCAGTTACGTTTTGGTTTCTGTTTCATCGAGTAATAAAGATAAAGAGCAGCATATTGAATGAGATTAATTGAACTAAAACATTATGACTCATCTGTCCCATGACTGAACTGTCAGAACAAGACGTTTTGTATTTCTGGTTGAGTTACCTACATGCTGATGATCTCACATCATGTTTTTCATTGCCATATTCAAGCTTTCACTGAAATAACAAATACGATCAGAGCGCTTAAGAGGCAAAATGACTGAGGGCACACTGATCACTCATCGGTCTTTTCTTCATTGGCTGTCTACAAATCTACTTACCTAACCTGCTTTATTTATAGCCCCATCAGACCCCTGTAATTAATAATGCTTATTATTTACCCAGCAGACTCCTGAGCCAGACCTCCTTAATGCCAGACCCTTGCAGTGCTGTTGGTCCCTGGTAGGTGCCGTGGATTTGTTCTAGTTCAGGTGTGGCCCACAGCCACATTCTGACAGGGCTCTGCTGACTCCTCCCAGCTGTGATTTTGTGCCAGCACATTTTTGTGCCGTGCCCTGCGTGTGGGGAGCTGGTGCTGCAGGTGGTACTGGGCACGGCTCGTGCTGTGCATTGCAATGATCCACTCCTGTTGCACAGAGCAGATGTCTGGGCAGTTTCCCAGGAAGGGACTGGCTCTTTCTGAGGGCAGCCACCATCCCATGACATGACTTTAAGGAAAGACATCCCACTGTGGTGGGAGGGCTAAAATGTTATCTCAGCAGTCCAGCATGTAATTTTCATCCAGTCCTAGGACACTGCAGCAGCAGGAGGATGCAGTTCCAGCCCCGGGTGTTTGGAAACTGAAAGCCCTCAGCATCCAGCCTTTTGTTGCCAGCTCACTCAGAGAATCTTAACCTGTGGCTTGACAATATGATATGACTGTCACAGCACAGCAAAAGCATCCCTTTCCCTAAGATGTGGGAAATCCAGGTCAGCATGTCATGCTGCTATTGCAGTACACAGGAGATGATGAAGTCTGAAAGACTGAAAGAGAACCTGACCTAGGAAAGGCTATGTTCTCGTGTTTCAGGCTGTGTTAATTTTACACCCTTGTGTCATTCACTGATGTTGTTTGCATGATGGAGAGCATGTGAGTGAGAATCAATCTGGTAAATTTACTAATCTAAGAAATTACAGCTGTTGCATGTTGTATTGTCACCAAACGGGACGAAAGAAACTTATCCAGCACCAGTTCGATGTGAATAAGCACACTGCTTTATTCAGGCACTGGGAATATGGGGGATAGCTCCTCTGAAAATGTCTTCCACTTAACCAACCAAGCCCATCCATTTTACATACTTTTCCTGCTGAATCATAGGTACATAAGTTCTTTTACATACTATGCATACTATGCAGGCTCTTAAATAGAGCCTTTACATTGGTTGGTTCCAATTGTTAATAACTTCATCAATATTCTTAGCCTAAAACAATCATTGGTCATCTCTCCTGAGGTCTACTGATTGCAATCCTTAATATTAAAATCAAGGTGGGAAGGGGAGTGGGTTTCCAAGCAGTATAATTGGTGAGCATGGTGAGCATGACTGACTCCATGGCTTCTTGACTGAAACATAAGGGTCCAGTAACTTCGTCGTGAGGTTTGCAAGGTTACGCATTCCAAACACAAGACTCATGATATTTCTCTACCTTATACTTTGCAATTTTCTCCTTATAATCATAGCTAATCCTTTAATATGATTTAATCAATTATTTGATCAGAATATTAATAACACTTTCCCCATTTGAAAAATTTGAAAATTATTTCGGTATTTGCATCCTAATCTTATTCACTACATGCTGGTGGGAGACTTGGAAGTGATTCCTTTGCATCTTGTTATCTAGCTACTGCTTGGATAATCATCCAATTCCCTGCAGTCTTGTTGTTAATTTGCTTCTTTAAACAATAACAGACCAACATAATTGCTAGGAAGACTATTAACAAAATTGTGTTAATCAGTGATTTTACCCATGAACTCAGATTCCATCCCAATCCACTAAAAATTTTATCTATCCAATTTTCTTACATATTTCATTGAAGCTCATGAATATTTTCTTCTACATTTTCTAGTAAGTCCAGGTCATGCTCTACATCTTGTGCCACATTTGGAATGTATATGCAACAATGATCAATTCTATCTTTTAAGTATCCACAAACCCCATGTTCTTTGAACAGGACATATCTAAAGCCATTCTATTTTATAAAGTCATCCTGGAGGTTGCTTGTAACTGCATGTTTAAATCTGTAAATCCTTTCCTGGTCACATTTGCCAGCCTTTCTATGTGTCTTGTGAGTTGATATCCATTTTTTATTCATGTATGTTACTAAAGGAGTCAAGAAACACTCCAAGACCCTAGTAACTTTCACTCCAGATAAAGGTTCATTCCATCCTTCATCCATTTCTGACCTTTTCACCTGTTCCAACTACGGGTTTTCTACTGTTCCCCTAAAAGGAGGTTTCTTCTCAGTTGGACATAACGTTGGCATGCCTAATGTAATTTTCTTTACTTTACCATCTAAAGGTAAAGGAGTCGTCCAAGTCCCATCACTCATTGCCCATACTAAACGTCCGAGGCTCCTAACTGCAGCACTTCTGCAACTGAAACAGAAAGGTTCCCCTCCTATCAGTCAGTTGGAGGTTATTTCTGAGGCCTCTACAAAAACATCCATACTTTAAAGCAGCAGTTAAAGGAGGAATAGCCTATATTACGTCATGTCAAAAACGAAACTATCTCAAGTCCAGGATAAAATTAAAATTATTTTATTTAACAAAAAAAAAAATACTTGAAGTTGGGGCTCATAAAAGAAATACAACAAAAAGTGGAAAAATAAACCCAGGCTACCAGTTTGGAGAGCGAAATAAAAAGAGCTGCCAGTACGGCACAGACCGCAGCGGCAGAGGACTGCAGTGCTGGAGGGAGTCCCCAGTTAAACTGGGAACTCTAAAATCAAATGCAGAGCTCCAGGAAAGGAGTGAAGGCCAAGCTCCAGTACGGGACCTCCTCCAGGCTAATCCAGAGAGGAAAAAACACTGTGGTCCTGGGACAGGGCCTTTTATAGAGTCTTTGTCCCGCCCAGGAACGCCCCTGCCTGCCCTCTGCCCCGCCTCCATGGTCTTAGGTAATTGGTGGAGTCTTCGAATGAAGTCACTCCTTCCCACCAATGGCTCGGGTGTTGTCTAGGGGGTGGTTTTTGGCGGGAAAGAGCCTCATCAGTATGCATGGTTACCATGGAGCTCGGTGACAGAGGAGGGGTTTGGGGGATATTTTTAGAAAGTGTCTCTTAATATGTCTGGTTATCTGGAGAAGCCTTCAGTCCATTCCATAAATTAAAACTTATTTAAACATACATAAAACATCAAAATAAATACAGAAAATACATTTTTCAACTTAAAGGAACATGAACTTACATGTAAAATGTAAAACCATGGTAAATTTTAAATATTTAAAGAGAAATTTGAGAGTTCAACTTTAAATCATGAACAAAGAACAGGGAACAACTTGGAACTACCTGAGAACAATTAGAACATTGTGAATTTACCAACATTAACAATTAGAACAGGGAACTTTTTAATTACTTTAATTAATTTTATAACTGTGGGTTTAAATGAACAAAAGTCAATCAACTAGGTTCATATATAACACGTCATCAACAGGACTACAATTATATATCCTCTCACATTTCCACCATGACACTGGGTTTTGCTTTACTGGATATGAGGTTCCCCTTTCTTGCACAAATGGCCAATTTGCAAAAACTAAGTCGTCCCAAGTAAAACACCAAGGGGCCTCAGTCATCTACTGAAATTGAGAAAATATTGTCATGGACCAAATGGAGTCCCAGTCTGCCTCCTTTTCTTTTGTTCCATTAGTTTTGCCACATGTCCCTTCCATAAACATTTTGCTCACATTTTTCTTTATTTGTTCATCATAAGAACACCATCCTACTGTCTGAAATCTACCTATTTTGGTGAAAATAAAATTTGGTAATTTCTTACAATCAGCTTTATTCCCTGGAGACTTCCATTGTTTCCTAATTTTCTCTACCTGTTCCTTCCATTCAATTACAGGTTTCTGTTTACAACATGTGGTTTCATTTTCATGTTCCTCAATAGTAAAATTCCTGGCTAAAGTTCCCCATGGAATGGACTCACCTACTGCTCTTAGTATCGGTAAGCTGTGATATGTTCTGCAAATTGGCAAACTCCTTGATTAATCCTAACATCAAATTCTCCTCTGGAGTTTTTCTCAGGAAGAATATTAATTCCTCTGTTTCTGCTTGACTTTTAATTCTCATTTTGCCTTTCTTCTTGATCTGGGTGAGTGCACTTCTTTCCGAATGACTGAGTTGGCAAACCAAATTTCCTTGGTCTCTTTCCAATTCTAAACAACATCCCTGCTTTGAAGTTTGGTATTCCCTACAAACCAATTCTTGTTTTGGACTTTGTAACACTATGTCATATCTTGAGCCCATTTGTACCTTATTTTCAATGGGTTGGCAACAAAAATCACCTTCACTCAACAAATCACTGACTGCCATCCTTCAGCATGATAAGGTGTGCCACTGTGCTATTTACCTACTTGCCATTTATCTAATTTTAAAAACAATTATTTTCTATCTCTTTTTCCCAGCTCACTTACAATTTACCAGGATTAAAGTTTGGAATCTGAGTAAAACCACACTTCAATTTTAATGGATCTCCATATCTTATTGACATTTCTTGTTGTTCAGTTTTTACCTTGCCCGAGGCTCCCACTAACATTAGTTTCCAAATTTCTGTCAAATTGATGACTAAAGCTCCCCAAAGAGCTGGATTTTTTGCAGACATTTGTGTTGGCAAAATATTATAGAAGTTACATTCTATAATCTGCCAAAATTTGGCACTAACTTGAAAACCACATTCCCCTTCCCAAAAGTTAAAAACATAGTTTGCATTATTATTATTATTATTATTATTAATATGCAATTATTTATCATCTTCATCATAATCCAATAATAGTATACCCCTAGAAAATCATATTCCATACCTAGAACAAAAGGAGATATATATATATATATATATAAACTCCATGGTGTTAGTCAGTCTTGTCTCTGCTGTGTTTCATGTGTGCTTGCTGGTTTTACCTGTGTGTGGCGAATCCAGTGTTTGACTCCTTCCACCCTGAGTGCAGTGTAGGTTACCAGGAGAACTTGATCCACTTCTCCTGGATTGGTCCAAAACTCCAGGTTCTGATGCACACCATATTTCCTGGTCAGAAAGGATGTACAGGCAAGTCTAGTCCTAATGAGCTGTTGATAACTATGTACTTCTTTAAACTTGAAAGAGTTTGTTTCAGTGCTATTAAATATTAATTTCAGCAAAACCTTTGAGACTTCTCTTGCCTTGCTGGTGTGATATGGGAAAGTATCTGGCCATCCAAAAAAGTATCTACCAATACCAAAATATACCAGTCCCCATTTTGCCGGGCAATTCTACAAAATGTATTTGCCAATAACCTGCATGCAAATTCCTGCGTTGTACTAGCCCTGGAGGTGACCTTCTTCCTTCCTTGGGATTATTTTACAAAACAAATCACATATTTTTCAACAACTGATCTATTAATTTCTGTCACCTTTGTACTTACTATATTCCTTTATAAACTAGTTACTTACTATTCTCTCTTTCCTAATGTATTTCCTGATGTTTTAGTTCTGTTATCTTAGTTATCTTATACATTAATTGTGGAGGTACAATTACCTGCCCACATGAGTTTACGAATGACTTGCTGGGATTTTCCGTAGCTTCTAATGATAGGGCTAACTGCCTGTCCTGATTACTGTAATTTGGTTTTTGTTCCCAGACATTCAACTTTTTGCTCGGTACTAGTGCAAGGATTCCTTTTTCAGCGACCTCTTTAGCTGTTTTGTCAGCAAATTGATCCTCTGTATTACCTGGGGAGTCTCCAAACTGATGGGCTTTACAACGGCGTCACGGCCACTTCTTTCAGCTTTTGCACACTCTGTAGTAGTTGACTAATTTCTTCTTTGTATTTAATAGGAGCACCCTATGCTGATAACAGCTCCCTTTTTTCCATATGGTTTCATGTGTGTGTATTATTCCAAACCCGTATTTTAAGTCAGTCCATATGTTTACCCTTTCTCCTTCAGTGATTTCTAGCACTCGGTACAAGGTCATTAACTCTGCTTTTTGTGCTGATGTGTTAAAAGGTAAAGCTTCTGTTACCTAAGTCGGGGTTTCCCACTGCATAACCAGTTGCCCGTTTTCTGTTTTGTACCATGCTGCTCCCACTGGAGTGCAGGTCCAGTTCTGGGTCCGGGATGGGATTGCTCTTGGGACCCGGTCTGCCAGAACACACTTGTTCTGTGATTACCAGTGTTAGGGAAATTAATCCAAGATGCCAGAGGTTTATGTCCAAAAAGAAGACAGAGGATTCCTGTAACTTTATTCAAATAATGGTAGAGACCATGGGGCATTTCCCATGGGGTCTCTCAAATTGCTGGAGGGCACAGCCTCCTTTTTATCCTAATTTCCCAGCTGCATTTCCCTCTCTCTTTCCCCATCGGCTGAGGTACTTGAGAGGTACAGACTTCCTGAATCTCTTAATACAAACCCCCTTCTAATGTGCACCCCCCTCTCCCTCCTTTTTCTTTGTATCTGTGTTCTTTTTCTCTAAGTCCAGGAATTCAGTATGGCCTTGGCTGAGCAACAGTCTGTATCAATTAGTGGAATTCCTCTAGAATTTATGGTTCCTCCCATTGCTTCTTTCACCTCTCAGTATCTGGCTTTATCTACAAGCAGGCCCACAGTTTGTTTGTAAAGACACCTCCTTCTCATTCCTTTCACCAGGCAGTCATGATACAAAGATCTCTGGGCTTCTTTTGAGGCCTGGAGAAACATGACTGGGTTTAAAGTAGTGGTTACCTTAAGTTCAGTATCGTCCTGCTCCAATAGAGCACTCTGGTATTTCAGCATTCTGCCGGCAATATCCAATGTCCTTGTTTTTGTCCCAGAGTAGCTGTGCCCATGTGGGGTGTATACCAGCTTTTGTGCTTCTCTGCAGCTACCACTGCTCTCAGGTGTCCACCTTTACTTCCACTGTCCAATTGTTTGGACAGGCTGCTTCCATGACCCCAAACGCTGCACCAGTACCCCTAGTGCCAGGTGCATCCTTTCATGCATAAGTAACTCAAATGGTTTGGGTTAAGTGTGGGAGTCCCAGTGCAGGGGTTGGCATTAAGGTTCTTTTAGGGCTTCAAAGACCCTCTGACTCTCAGGAGTCTACACCAAGTATTTTCGGTGGAGGACCACGCAAGGGTTTTGCCAGTACCCCATAACTGCAATCCATAATTGACACCATCTGGCTGTGCCTAAGAGGGCTCGCAGTCCTTGGCTCTGGAGTCTGGCAAAGGGCTTCTTTTCAGCTGCTTCCCAAGCTTCTTTTTCCCTGCAAGATCTCAAAACTAAAATGTATTACTGCTTCTTTGTCTATTTGTGCCATTTTTTTTGACACCCTGTATCCAAATAGTCCCACCATGGCACTTACTTTCAGTCTTGATTGCTGGTAAAATATCATCCACACATTGTAGTAAAGCTGTGTCCAGATTTTCTTTTCCCAGGTTTCCAATTTTTTTCTTTTTTTTTCTTTTTTTTATTATGGAAACGATCCATGTCAGCTGCACATTCCACCTGGTGTTTGGACTCCGCCACTCAAAAGCAAACAATTTCTAACTATCTGAGTCAAGAGGTATCCCAGAAAAAGGCCTCCTTAAGATTGAGCACCCTAAACCATTTATATTCCCCTTTCAGTGCTGTCAAGAGTGTGTACAGACTAGCTACTGCTAGATAAATATCTGGTACTTTTTATTAATAGCCCTTAAACCTCGTACTAATCTATAACTGGTAATACTGGTATGTTATATTTTAATTCACACTCTTTCAATAACCCATATTCTAAAAATTTTTCAATAAGCTTCTCCGACTTTTTCCTTGCCTCCCACTTAATAGGATATCATTTTTGCCTTACCATTTTTGCCTTCAGGTTTGAAAGTAATCCTACTGGTTTGGCCACCTTTGATCATCCAGGTATCTCAGCTGCCTATGCCAACGGGGTTAATTCTCTGCCTCCTCTGGGACTTCTTCCAACTCTTTTTTTATTCCTGTAACATAAAAATCTTTGCCTTCACAGCTTTTGACTCTGATATTTGAATTTATATTTCTTCATCATGGAAAGTTATTTAAGCATCCAATTTTCCCAAAAATTCTCTTTCCAACAAGGGGATTGTTCATTCAGGCATATACAAGTTGGTGCATCTCCCACTGTTTTCTTAACTTAAATAGTAATGTTTTTTAAAAAAAAGCCTGTTCTCATTCCTCCCTGTTGTACCCAGAATGCTTACAGTTTTTCTCTACACATATTCAATACCAAATAAGTTGCTCCTAAACTGATTAAAATTAACTTTTTCATTCCCCAACAATAATGTCACCAATTATTACAATGCAAATTGTCAAAATATACTTCAGCCACCAATTATTAAAATATTCAATCATTTTTCGCTTAAATAATTCACCTGCTGCTTTGTCCAATGTTTCACTAAACAACGCCCCAATGGTGAGGTTTAAAAAATCTGATCATCATCACCAACGCTCTTACTCTTAAACATACCCTTAATGCCCACACCAAGTTTCTTAGCCATGCTGTATTTGAATTGGCAAACAATACACAAACACTGACAGATATTAAGCAATACACAGATACCAACAGAAACTTACAGGCATGTAAGTATAACCCATCCATTTTATATACTTTTCCTGCTGAATCATAGGTACAGAAGTTCTTTTACATACTATGCATATGATGCACGCTCTTAAATAGAGCCTTTACATTGGTTGGTTCCAATTGTTAATAACTTCATCAATATTCTTAGCCTAAAACAATCATTGGTCATCTCTCCTGAGGTCTACTGATTGCAATCCTTAATATTAAAATCAAGGTGGGAAGGGGAGTGGGTTTCCAAGCAGTGTAATTGGTGAACATGGTGAGCATGACTGAAACATAAGGGTCCAGTAACTTCATGGTGAGGTTTGTAAGGTTACACATTCCAGACATGTGATATTTCTCTACCTTATACTTTGCAATTTTCTCCTTATAATCATAGCTAACCCTTTAATATGATTTAATTGATCAAAATATTAATAACAATATGAGTGTGTGTCTGTCCTCTAAGGACTTGCAGGGGTCACAGATAAAAGCCATATGGTCTGGGGAGCTAGAGGTGAAAAACAGGAAATGGCTTCTGGAGAAGAGATACAGACATTGCTTAGTGTCAGCCCATCATATACTGCTTAGATCTTTGGAGAAAGCTGTTGACAGGCAGGTTCTAGGAAACAGAGCTTTTGCAGTTTAGGAAAGTACTTATCCCATCTCTTGACTTCATCTCAGGTGATGTCTATTGCTGTCAGAGCAGAGTCACTGGAATGGATCATGTAAACAAACTCATTTTGCACATTATCCTGCAAGAAGATTTCCCATCAAATCTCTGCTGAACCCATTCATGCTGAGTGTCACCATCTTATCTTAAATGTGTAAGACACCTCAATCTACAAGCTGCAAAGAGGCCCATTCCTTAGTAACGTAAGTTTTTCATTCCAAGTTAGGTGAGTTTATCACAACCTTGAAATTAATGAATTTCCACCATGAGCTTCCATTTGTGTTCTGCTTTTTATGATGGAAGTGCATTCCTAGCAAAGCTTATCTGGTAGTATCCACGATCCTTTTCAGCTTTCAGAAAGTTGCATTGTTGCCACAGATACTTACAATGCATTTACAAACAGACATGTCAAAATGAAGACACTGTCCCTGCATGCCTTTCCTCTTCCAAGCCACACAAGATTTCCCATTGGGTTAGGGTGGCATACATTGGTTAGCCAACAGCCCTCAGTGCTTCCCAACCAGAGACAGGTGGTTTCTGAGGCAGCCAGCACTCAAGCCAAGAGGGTTAGACAAGCTGGTGTCAACATCTGGCAGTGGCTTTGGCATCAGTCCTGAAATCACTGGAGCTCCTTGTCCCTCAGAAGAGACAGAGTTCAGCAATTTTCTTCAGGTATTCCATAAAAAGAGAAATGGAAGCTAAAATCCTCATACTGTCAACTCATGCCATTTTGGGATATCCCAGGTAATAGAAAAAAACCCCAAGGCCAGTTGCTGGAGGGACAAATAGCTCTGTAACTGTTCTAAGCCAAGGCTGGCTCTGTGCATCCAGGCAGTGTTGAGTCTGAGGTAACCTGCTCTCCTGGCGTGCTGGTGGCACACAGAGTGTGCCATAGCTCACCCTGAGGCAGAGCTGGCCCCTTCATGGTCCAGGAGGAGTCACTTGAGTCCTGTTGCCTGCTGCTCCGCTGGGCTCCTCGTCTGAGGAACACACCTGCCGAGCCTCTGCAGCACTCTCTAGGCACATCTAGTCCTTCTTAGATCAGGCTTGGCGTCCCATGAAAGTATTTGTAATGTTTCCAGACCTGATCAGGCAGCACTGTGCCTCAGCTGACGAGAACCCAGCCAGGCTCTGCATGGAGCCAGCTGAGCTGTCAGCACCCACAGCTAAATTAATCTGCAAGCAGAACCTTGCTGAGTAGCTGGGTGGTAATTGTAGCTACTCCTTGGTGTCTTCCTAGGATTGAGTCTTGGCTGTGTTTTTGAAAGGGGGCTGGCACTGTTGCTGGGCTGCACTGTGTTCTTCCAGCACAGGTTAGGTGTACAGCAGGAACTGTGTGGGACTTGGGAGCTGCTATCTTTCCTAAATATTTCCACAGGAAATTCCTATAACAACACTCAAAAAGACCATTAAGAAAGGGAATGGGAGTTTTTTTTACAAATCTCAAAATAAATGCACTCTTATCCATATACTCATCAGCATCATAGAATATTCTGAGTTGGAGGGGACCCACAAGGATCAAATCAAAGTCCAGTTCCAAGATGTGTACATCTTAGTGGCCTGGCCAGGATCACTAAGGTGCAAGAGAAATGGTGCAAGGTACATACTGGTTCTCAGTAAGTAATGCCTGAAAAGATTGGCTAGAAATAAAACCCCATAGACTGGTGTCTATAGAACAGGTATCTTTTTATTGCAGCACTGGAGGTGAGGGGGATTTCTCCACCTAACTCACCTACCCTTGTCAAGTGCTGTGGTTTATTTATACAGTAAGTATTGCTTAATATTGCTACGTCATTATAACATCATCATATACGTGCCAGAGCTAATTTACATAATGTTATCTTATAGTTATAAATAGTTCTTCTGTACTGCGCTTGCACTTCCCCAAGTTTGGTGGTCTTAGAGGTCTTCTTTGATGAAGGCTCAAGGTCTTCCTCGCATCCAAACTTTTCAGCTTTGTCTTTGGAGCGTGCGTAGTTATGGTGTTCCTTGGTCTTTCTGGATCTAACCGGTCTAAATTCTTCATTTTGTGGCTAATTGGCTTTACATTTGCCAATTTCTCATTAGTACATCCTGCTGCTTCCCAATATAGCTATAGTTGTCTATTTTCGAAACTATTCACCTGGCGAGTTTCCATTTATTTAAGCATTAAACAACTATTTAACCATATACTAGCTATTACATTGTATAGAAAGTTTGATTCAGGTTATATAGGTAAAGAAAATTATGATTCAGGTTATGCTAGTATTTTATAACTCAAGCTATATAAGCATCTTGTAACTTTGACCCAAGTTATGTAGGCATCATAAGAAAGGCCTGACAACACACGACATAAAGAACAGCTGTTTTAATAAAACAGAACAGGAAGAGGAATATAGACGGCAAGTGAATCTAAGACTCCTTCAGATGCTGGGCACCTTGTGTTCAGGCAGCCTTGTTCAAGACCACAGGGGAAACCCTGCTGGGTTTGGTAGGGAAGGTGAGTAAGCTTTGCTGACACTAGGTGAGTCAAGTCTCTCACGAGTGGTATTTGTGAGCACTTCATCCTTAACAAAGTTGTGACAGCATGGAAAGATCCAGCGATGCACAAGGCAGAACCACCATGAGAAGTGAGCTTCAGGTGCTCCAGGAAAGGTCCGTATGCTACACAGAACAGCTGTGACCCTGGGAGGAGCATCCTACACAGAAGAATAAATCAAATTTTTCTGCCAAGGAAACATAATCATCTGTGAGAGACAGACTAACAATGAAAACTTTAGGACGGTTTACTTAACAGAAAACCAATTACCTTGACAATAGGAGACCAACTGCGGCGGCCAGCCACAGCACAAACCAGAGGGAGCAGCGGGGGATGCCCGGCTCGGAACAGACGCGACCACAGGCACGCCCCGCTGCCATGGAGGAGACCTCTCACACCCCCAGGGCCCGCCCAGCCCCTCCCCTGCCCCCGGAGCTACTCTGTCTCCTGGATGTCCAGGGTCTTTTTATTGGCTCGTTATCTTGGCTCTAGGGTCAAGATAACTCTGTGGGGTTTTCTTGATGTCTAGGGTTTTCTGATTGGCTTGTGGAATGCCCAGTGATATTGCTTGGTGGTTTTCATGTTAAAGAAATTTCCACGCCCTCCCCTCTATTAGAATAAGATTACATCATGGGCTCCAGAAAGTTCTGCAGTCTCCTCATTACACATACCAGTATTAACAATGGATTATTTAACAGTTGAAATACAATATACAAGCCTATTAACAAGTGAACCATAATCAACTATGCAAATAAGACTATGAATCAATTCTTATGACAATATATAACAATTAAACTAATTAAGATGTTTTATTCAAATGCGAAAGCCAACATTCCTCAACCCCGCTTATAACATCATCCCTCTGAAGCTTAGAAGGGCTCACAGAGATGGCTCAATCACTATGTTTTTTGACTGGAACCATGTATCAGCTCCCCCGCTGCTCAGATAAGGGGTGAGGAAAGAGGAGATAGCGCTGCTAGGGGCAGGCACGCGTGCACACGTCATCAAGAGGCAGCAAGTGTGGTCAGGCAAAGTTTTCCTGTTTCTTCTTTGATCGCCCTGTGCCGGTGGAGCCTGGAGGTGTGTTTTGTCTTTGGCCGTGCTTGGAGCCCCGTCTGCAGGGACAGAAAGGAGGACAGCACCACGAGCGTCCACCGGGAAAGGAGAAGCCATGCACAGGAGAAAGCTGAGAGGGTAAAAGAAATTCCTGACCAAAAAAAAAAAAGCACCCCAGCTTCAGCTCTGTGTTGTTGCTGCTGCTTCAGCCCACGGGCCTCCCTCGCTTTGCTGCCCCGCGGGGTTTTCTGTCTGTGCGGAGTCTGTGCCGTGCTTGGGGAAGGGCGAGGGCAGCACTGGTGGCAGCGTGGGACTGAGTCCCACTGAGCGGGACCTTGGTACTCAGTGTAACTGCAGTGGGCGAGGGGCTGCACTGAAGTCTGAGCCTGCTGGGGAAGCTCCCACTGGCTTAGAAGCTGTGCCGGGAGCCATAAACCATCGAGGAACGAAAGGCACTGACGAAAGCCCAGGGAAGATGGGGGTGTGTTGGGGAAGGGCTTAAGGCAGGAGCTGGCTCGCCCCAGCGCTGGGCTGCAAGAGAAACTGAAAATGCCTCTCCCTTGCTCGGCAGTTTCGAGGTCCTGAGACAGCTGTTGTCACCCAAAATAAAGTGTCTCAGACCATTTTCTGTTCAATGGAGGGGAGAGGGAGGGCGAAGTTTTAATGCAAAGTTTAGTAAAGAAGTGCCTTGGTTGTGCAAAGCATTAGCAAGGGACAAAAAATGCAGATTAAAGACGTTTTGACAAATTTATGCTCTTGTATTTTTAGACATTATCATTATTACTATTACTGTCTTGCAATGAGCAGAGTTTTAAATAGTTTCTAATAAAAAGTGTTAGAGGAAGGAAGGAAAATTATTAAATATCTATAATGATGCAGTTTATTACACGGTTTTAATAAGAGGGATATTAGTTTTAGGAGCTGTTTTTGTAAAATTTTAAAATAATCTCATTGCATTCCTGGTCAAGTTACGGATGATGGGACAATACAATAGGAAATATAGAAATAACACAGTTTAAAATGTATTTTGTAATCAGGTAATACATTTTCAGGGTTTCTTGTGCATTTACATAGCAGCTGCGTATTAATAAAAAAGAAATTAAAGCCTAGGAGACAGTTACATTGGCTGTCATCCCTCTTGCCATTTTCTGCCCTAATTCCTTTAAACATTTTGGGGTACAATCCACGTTTCAAATTATTAGTCACACTTTACAGTGCGTTTCTCTGCAGCTCTCAAATTCTGAAAGGATTACAAGTTCACCTCTATGAGATTGATGAACCAAATTTAGAAAGAAAAATAATAATGTTTTCTTCTTTATATCTTTTATTGTTTGCTAACTATGAATTTTGTCTCATATTTGAATCAACAACTGTTATGTGCTCAATTATTTTGATTTAGGCTCTGTGTCTATATGTGTACCATACATAATAATGCTAAACAGCAAGGACTGTTGGTGATAACTGTAAAAATGAAAAAAAAAACTGAAATGGTTGCATAGCTTTGGGCAATTTATCTGTAAACTCACAATTTACTTTAAGTATTCTCTTATCTGGCCTGATGAGAAAAATGAAGGCTGCCTTTCTGTGTATTTTCTGTAGTGTGTGAATGTTTTATCATGGTTTTAAAATTTCTCATCTGTCCTTCTGGTAGAGCTGTTTAAGTTTTCATTAATCTACTATTTAAAAATAGCAAGTTATAGCTGTAGCAAATACTTATAAGAACACAGGCTTTTGGTCATGTTGCATTAAGTTGATTACACCGTAAGTTTCACTCGGCTTAACACGTCCCTACGGTGTCTATATCTTGAAGATTAGTGTATTTCAGGATTGTTCTAAAGAAATAGCTTTACGTCCCTGAAAATATCCACAGGACACCTATTGCAATAGCTTGTCCAAAGTGCAGTATTTTATGGTGAAAACACAGGCAGGAGGCTGCTTAAGACCTGTTTAAGTCAGACTTGGAAGTTTTAACTTGTTTGTGTGTTATAATCAGATGGGAACATCTACAGATACCTTTGAACAAATCAGATCTCTGTAACCTATTGTGACATTGTTTTCCAAAACCTAAAAGGTACCTTCTGTAAAAATTAGATGAACTGATTGGGCTTGAGTATTGGGAGTAAAATGAATTTTCTTTGGTGAACTTCAACCAGTCTCATATTTTATATATTTATTTTGAACATATGGTATAATTATATATGTATGTTCCCTAAAAATGGAGTTTTAAGGAAATTTAAGCTAATAGACATTAACTTCCAAATAACATAATATAAATTAAAAGAATGCATCTCTTTTAACACCTCAAATGAGAAAGCATAAAAATTGAATCTGTGCTTCACTTTTGTCTCTCTTAGTGTTTTTTTTAACAACATACTAAAGGAGTTACGTATAATAAAATAGTTATTCCTGTACCAGAATTAAACATTTGGTGACATTTACATTTGTTATTACATTTACATAAATTCAGTAGAAAGTCTGATAAAGAGATCTGCATGCATGGTTTCTTTGGTTTATAAAAATGGAGTTTACATGGAGAAGGTAAAGAGAGATAGACTCTGTGGTTTATAAACGGGTTTGTGTGCACATGTATTTTAATGCGTAGGAGGCTGGGATGAGGAAGAAGACAGGGTAGGAAGACAAAGCCTTCTGACTGACTCAGAAAAATGAGAAGCTTTTTTACATAGGTGATAAGCCCTGCAGATAGAGAATATGTGACAGTTACTTTTTCTGCAAGATTTAATTTGTCCCTGGTTCAGACCGGGGGGTTTTGTGACTTTTTTTGTTTGTTTGTGGTTTTTTGCTGTGCTTTTTTGTTGGTTTGGTTGGTTGGCTTGGTTTTTTGTTTGTTTGTTGGGTTTTGTTACTAATGAGTACTAACATATAAAACAATTTACAGGCTTATTGCTTCTGTCTTCAGAATCTGATCAGTTGTCTGCTAGATTTACTCTGAATTATTCTAATGTGGAAAAACATATATCTGAAGTGCATTCTTATATTAATCTCTATATAAGGCAGTGCAAAGTGCAAAGGCCATAAAGTACCTCTGTAGACTTCATTTTTTATGTAATATGGATAATTACTGAGTATAAAGGATACATTCATGACCAACACTGGCTTTGTATAGGTCCTTAACTGACAATATTTAGAGGTCCTTTCTGAACTCAGAAAATATCCATCCTGGGAGTTGAATCTTTTTGCATAGAGCACTTCTTTCTTCTTCTCTCATGTAGGATGGTGCTGACTGTGCTAATCCTTATGAAAGTACAAACAGCAAGAGAATCCAATAAGGAGAAATACTCAGCTTCATAGTTTATCAGTGCATTTATTTTCTTTCTCTTTTCTTTTTTTTTTGTATTAGTTTTTACAAAATTCACAACAGCTCCCTACATTGAAAAGGGCTACGTAGGAGCCTTGTAAAATTGTCTGACACACAAAAAAATATAGAGAGCTTTTAGAAATACTCCCACTGAGGAGGAAGAGGACAGGCAATAGGGAGGGGGGAGGCGGTGAAAGTTCTGCATGCAGCTGTAGATGAGGGGAGGGTTAGTGGTGCAGGGTTTGGTTCCTTTAGTTCCTTTACCCTGCCTGGTGCCTGCCTCTCTGTTTTCCTTGTGTTGCTCGCTTGTGCTTTGCCCTTCTCAGTTCTCCGCTGATTTCCTCCACCCTCCCTCATTTTAATGTACTAGAGTATTACGGAAAACAAAGTTGTAACCAGTGACTCCTTGAGGTTTCTCTTCTGTTTCAGCATGCATATATCTAAGAGGGCATTAAGAAATCAGTTTGATCCCCGCGTGTATGTACCACAGGACACATACCTCCTATGCAAGCTGCAGTGGGGTAAGAATGGCATCCCTTGGATACACTGGGTCAGAAATGACCGTTACAGCGGTTGCCATGCGGAAGAGTACTTCCTGGAGGAAATCTTCGAGCTGAGGAGTTCCAATTCCTGTGACATCACCTGGTACCTGTCCTGGAGCCCCTGTCCGATGTGCTGCTCTAAAATACGGGTTTTCCTGGAGAGGCACCCCAAAGTGACTATCAACATATGCATAGCACGAGTCTACTATGCAAACAATGAAAACCACCGCAGAGCCCTGAAGGATCTTTACAACTTGCCGAGAGTAACCATTGGAGTCATGGAAATCAAAGGCAAGGTTCCCCATGCTCTGTGGGACTGGGGAGGGGTGAGCTGGTGAACTTTGTGCATAGATGAATTGGGTATGGGCTTGCTTCTATGGTGCCCCGTGCCCCACCCAGCTTCTTTGGGGGCACAACCATCACCATGCAGTGAATGAGAGTCACATCCAAAAAACGATGTTTAAATAGTACAGAAGAGGGACAGGACCCTTAGCAACCAGATCTGTATGAAAATTCTCCTTTTTTTAGAGATACCATCCTTATGGCACTCCTGAGGGAATGGGAGATATGGTCCTTCTCCCTTGTCCTAAGGGAATAAATGCAGTTGCTGGGATGAGGCTGGCTGAAGAGCTCCTCTGCAGTTAAGGAAGGGAAAAAAACTGTCCAGAGTGAAAGGCATTGGTTCCAAATATGGAGTGGTCAGCATCCATCAGCTGACCTGTCCATGGCCAAGCTGTCTCTGTGACATGGACACAAGGAAGAGCTTAAAAAGTCTTGTTACCTGACCTTCTCTGGTGTCTGAATAAACTCAGGTTAATCATCTTGCTTCACTTTCTCCAGACTATGTTGACTGCTGGAACACCTTTATACAAAAAGGTGTCCATTGTGATTTCTCACCCGAGAACTTTGGATCAGCGATACAGAGGAATCGTATGATACTCAAACGTATCCTTGAGGTCAGTACACTCTGAGAGATAGAGGGAATCACATGAAATGATTTGCAGTCTAGGGCAACTGAGCTGTAAAGAGCAGGAAAGAAGCCCTTGTTCACATGTAGCTCTAGTTTACACCTAGTTGGACTTAAAAGAGTACTGCAGTGGGCTTTTGAAAAAAGTAATATATTAAAATCATGGAAACTATCCTGTCCCACTGGCAGAGAAGCACTGTGGATATTTTCCATCATATTGATGCTGTCTTGGTTTTTGCCTTTTTTTCTTTCATATGTTTTCTGTATTCTTTGCATACATATTTGGAGCTCTGTAGCCTATTATTGTATTCTAGCTAATTTTCCCAGTACTTTTCCATGCCCTTTCCCCAGCCAGGAAGACAAAACAAATTCCAGAGCTCCAAGCCCCATGGGGTACAAGGCCCCTGTCCTGTCTTGGTTCTTCTGAGAACCAAGGTTGAGAACAAAGTCTTCAAGACACATTTTCATAAACAAGTACAATTAGTACCAAGGGGGGAGGGCTCCAGAGAAGGAGCTTGACCTGGGTGGGAATTGCATCACCACTTGTCCTCCTAATTGGTGCTTTTTATCAATTATGCTAATTTCCTAAAACCTATAAAAACTATATTCACCCCATGTGGGGGGGCTTTTGTGGACATTCTTCATAACTGCCCCTGGAGGCCTCCAAATAAAATCCGCTTTTATATTACCTTCTATACTAAAATTATCTTGAGTTTCATTTTTATGTTGAAAAAAGGCAACAATATTAATGAAGGAAAAGCTAAGAGTGCAATTTTTCTCCTTTGGGTTCCAGCATGGGAAATTAGTTGATTTTTACCTGGAACTTGAGTCTCATCTCAGAAACCCTCCACCAGATTCCTTTTTAACCTGGATCTGAGCATGGGTTTCAAGTCGCCAAATGGTGCTACTCAGCCCCTTTCTGCAGTGTTCTGACACCCTCCAGTCACTGGGCCCCTGCATGCTGCAATAAAGTCCCTTCCAGATTCCATTCAGTAACTTCTGTGACTAGTTGGAAGGGTACAGTTTCTGTGAGATGAGAAAAGCTGTTCAAAACAGAATGTCTGTACCTTGGGAAAATTCAACCTTTGTTTGTTTTTTTTTGTGCCAGACCTCCTGAAAGGCAGGAGAGAGAAGAGAGAGCGTGTTCAACAACAGTGCTGAAAGTTTGTGTCCCTGGAGACAGGAGACCCTGCTTGAATGAATGGGTCCACATCCTTGGCCTGGAAGGAGTGTATTTTAAAAAATCTAGCAAAACTAATATAAGTGCTGCAGCATTTTGATTTCAATATATTAGAACTTTCTGACAAATGTTATTTTTAGTGAATGAGAGTGAAAGAAATCTATGGCTACCTGGCTCGTTGGTTATTTGGGAAATCTGTTTTATATGGCCTATGTGGAAAAGTAACATCCTGGGCTATTACAACTAATAGACTGCTTCTGCTGTGTCCGTTTCAAATCACAGAAGGTTCAAAGTACAATTGGAGGATCTAAATGTCATACTTCTATTTCCATTTCAGGGTCTTAATTTATAGAATCAGAGAATCACAGAATATCTCAAGTTGAAAGGGACCCAAAAGGATCATCAAATCCAACTCTCTTCTCCTTGCAGGACTACCTAAAACTAAACAACATGACTAAAAGCATCCTCCAGATGCTCCTTACATCTGACAGGCCTGATGGTGTGACTGCTTCCCTGGGGAGCCTGTTCCTGTGACTGACCACCTTCTCAGTGAGGAACCTTTTCCTAATGTCCAAGCTCAACCTCACTAATGCAGCTTCATTCCATTTACACCAGTCCTATCACTGGTCACCGGTTTCAGGATTACTTAAATTTCAGGATTACCCTGTCCCTAGTGGAGAATCCGTCAGTTGCTCTTGTAATATTTCATACAGTTGGTGACTGCTCAGCTCTTTAGTATCCAGATCTCTCTGCAGGGCCTCTTTACCCTCAAGGGAATACACAGACCCTCCTAGTTTAGTATCATTGGCAAAATTACTTAATTTTGGTTCCTACATTTGATTCCTCCATATAGATGATTTATAAGAACGTTGAAGATCACTGGGTGTAAAAAATGAGCCCCAAGGAACCCCAGTGGTGACCGGTCACCAGCCTCATGTAATCCCATTTACTGTAACTTTTTGAGCCATCAGCCAGTTTCTCACCCAAAGGCCTATGGACTTACCTAGCTGTGTGCTGGACATTTTACCCTGGAGGTGAAGTACTGAGGCCTGAACAACAGGCCCTGACTGAGGCCTGAAAAATGGGCCTTGAGCCAAAGTTGACCTCTAGATGAGGTCAACCTTATACCTTCCAACCAAAGGTTATATCTGTATCTGCTCACTAACAAAGTGTTATTAGCAACACGATATATGTATCCTCTCTTTGGCGAAAGGTGTGAATGATTTACCTTCTTGTATTTAGAAACCGGACAAAGTCAGATCTTTTTTGCTCTACCTCTATTTTCCTATTTTTCCTTCTTCCTTTTTTCCTCTACGTAAAAGTTTAACTCCCTGCTGCTGCAGGCTGTTCAAAGATCACTGTTGCCACACATTGTTCAGAAAAGTTTCATCTGCAGGCTGTTCAGAAATGTTTAAATTGTTGCTGCTAGAGGCTGTTGAATCTATCATATGGTTTAAATTGCTGCGGCCTATATAAATAAAACTTTCTAATTGATCACTTGGTGTTTTTTGCTTTAATTTAGCCCAGGGCTGTCCCAAATGTTGGCTACCTCAGAGTAGGTGGTCTAGGACGTCCACCTCAGGATGTGGTAATCGTCTCTCAGAATAACCTTCTCCATAACTCCCAGGCACTGAAGTGAGACTGGCAGGCCTGTAATTACCTGGGTCTTCCTTCTTACCCTTCTTGAAAACTGGAGC
Organism: Edolisoma coerulescens; assembly: GCA_013397115.1. Lineage (NCBI taxonomy): Eukaryota > Metazoa > Chordata > Aves > Passeriformes > Campephagidae > Edolisoma > Edolisoma coerulescens. The sequence goes on from VWZW01001241.1 coordinate 592,151, forward strand.
AATGTTGCCATCTTCCAGTTGACGTGGAACCTTTCCAGACTCCCAAGACCATTGAAAAATAATGCAAGGTCCTATGATGATACTTGTCAGCTCCTTCAGTACCTTGGGACAAATCCCATCAGGCCCCATAGATTTATGTGCATCCATCTGGAGCAGCCACTCTTGAACCAGTTCAATGTTGTCTCTGGGTTTATCATCCCCTCAGTCGTGGTCTTCCAACACAGGGCTCCTGGGGGTCCCAGGGCCCATCCTCTGGCAAGAGATGATCAGGATGCCAAAAGGAACACCTCTGGAGACTTGCTGTCGTCTCAGCTGGCCTTGTTTCCTACCTCATGATGCAAGAGGAACAGAAGTGGACTTAAAACCACAGAAAATGCCCCATCAGGGCAGAAAGCACAGTCCAGACACACTATCTAGCAGTGACAGAGGGGGTGTTTTTTTACGGAGAGCAGACAATCCTGGCCACTAGCTGTGGTTTGTCATGATCCTGTCCCACTACCTCAATACCCACAATGAGTGCATTTGGGAACCCTGCATCTTACCTTTAGTGTCCCCATATGGACCTATTTTCACCCTGTGCTGCCATCTGCGTCCATGGTTTACTGGAGCAGAAAATTCCAGAAGCTTATAGTTAGCCATGTAAATAAGTGCTTGCCTCTGTATTAAGCTGATCAACTAATCACAGTGTCAGTTCTTGGTATAGTAATGACTCAATCACTGAAACACTAGTCTGCATTTGAAAGACTAACCTAGAGGACTTTCCACTGTCTCAAGGGGGAGCTATAACATGTAACTGACAGCAGCACTTGATCTTAAAAAGCAACTTCAAAAATCCACAGATGCTCCGTTCAACAGAAGAAAATCCTCCATCCACCAAGAGGGGTGAGTGTGGAATGATAATTACAGTATCCATGGTCATTGCATTTCAGCATCTCCACTCAGATGGCAAGAAGAAGTAAGTAAGTAATTATTTTTATTTGCAAGTCCATCCTGGAGCTGGGCCACTAGATGTATCTGCTGGAAACCCCTTGTGCTTTTAAGGTATATTTAAGGAGGCAGAGAAAACTGATCACACAAGTTGTTATGATGGGGGTGGGAAAGAGAAACACAGATGATGTTGTTAGCGTAGAAACACATAATCACAGTATGATTATATGCAGGTGCTTTTATTGCAGAGCTCCAGGAGTCGGGGTACAAACCCAAATCTGATTCCAACATGAGTTTGGAGTGAACACATTTTATACTCTATCTTATAGAATCATATGTCAATCATTAACGACCCATTGTATTGTGAGCAGTCGGGCATGAGTTTCAGTTTCATTGTAATCATTCAGGCATACACTGCAAGCCCCTACAAGTCCCCCTCTCACAATCATCCCCATGGTTCCTAAATAACCGTTGCATACCTATAACACAGTGTAACGTACTACCTGTGCTATAGGTGCACACACACAGGTGCAAAGTCACAAGATTTAACAGAAACAATGCTTATTCAGAGCCTATCTAAGCTACTACATTTCTAAAACATTTTAACCCTATGCTAACAATGTGAAACTGCTGAGCAAAACTTACAAAGTGGACCAAGTGTTCCCCTTTCAGTTTCCAGTGTAACTAGTTATTGGCACAGGCTGCCAAACAAATGATATCACAGTATAACCTTCCCAGCAACTTCGGGGATGGTTCTGTAGCTTGTTGATCCCGTCTGTGCCAAGGCTCCTTTTCCTTAGTTCTTGTTTACACTGTCATGTTGGCTTTGTCTTATCACACCCAGCCCCTGTTTGCATCGTAACCAGCTTTTGGCAGAAGCAAGCTTGTGACCTTCCAAGGTCATGAGCAAGGAAGAACCCCAAACTGTTTTCACAATAAAAAACCAAGACAATTATTATGGTCTGTGCCTCTCGGAGCCCTGAGGACTTAAAAAAAAAAAAAAAAAAAATTGGTTATCTTGACCACCCTCACTTGTGGCTTCCATTGACACACTGCCCACAGAAGGCCCAGGAGCTAATATGTTTCATGTGGACTGCTATGAAGAAAATTAACTCCATCCTTGATGGTGCCCAATGGTTGTAATGCCTGATCCTGGTAGATGTTTTCTGCTTGTGACGGAGGTTTTGCCTCCCATGACAGCTACAGCATCCAGGTGAATTCTGGGCAGAGTTTAACCATATATTGTTGTCATTGAACAATCCCCAAGTGCTTGGAAAAGAAAATCTTAGAGCTGAAAGTTTCTAGAGCTGCTCTGAACACTCTCCTTGGTACAACCTATAGAAAATCATTGCTTTCTCTCAAGTGAAGTCCACCTGGTTATGTGATCCCCCTCATATTTAAAACTCTGCCAGTTGTGTGATGACTGACTCAGGCTCTCCAGCAGAACATGGACACTAATCCCCACTGGGTTTGGGGTACTTATTGTTCTGCTTAGTGCTTTGACGAAGCATGTGCATTGAAACAAAGACATAGAAATGAAGCAAAATCAGAAAGATAAATATATAAAACTTCTGTGACTCAAAGTAGTGTGAGAAGATTGTAGAAGGGCTGCTTAGAGTAGAAAAACGTATTCCAAAATACAGATATGTTCACTTGCAGCTTTTTTTTTTTTTCCACACTGACTCCTCATGAACTATCTTTGATGATCTGGGAAATTCTTTGATTTCTACAATCTCACCAGTTAATGTGAAAGAATTATATTACAAGGATATCAGGATGTTTCGTTACTGAAGTAAGCACGCAGGTAAGTCCTTCCCACTAGCCAATTATTTTTCACTTTGCCTGGGTCAGAGCTCTGCCTGCACATCCTTGTGGCTGGCTGCCATTCCACTTCATTGTTCAGAGCCAGGCCCATAAAGCTCACCCAGCAGTGGCAGAGTGCCACCAGTTATCTTAATCTCTTACCTTTCGGTTTCCACATATGGAGGCTGAACAAGAGTCCCAGTAAAGTATGGTGACGCTGTGCAGCCTGCAGAGGAAATGAAAGCAAAAGGTTCTGGGAGAGATAAAAGGGCCACGGGTGGGTGTGCTTATCAGAGTTGCAAAGTAATATGCTGCCAAGGAGATGTATTAGTGTGTCTACAAGCTTGTTTTTATATGCATTATTGCATTATTGTGCATACACATATATAAATATCCGTAAATACCTTCATGAGTGTGAATTCATACGTATAGGTTCATTCATAAACACATTTTAGCCTTTTTAAAATGTGGAAGTCACAGAATAAATCTGAAAAGGCTCTGTGTGGTTTTTTTCTATAAAAAATATAGATACCTACTGAGAAAACTCCATTAAATCTAAGTAAACATACAGTGGATTTTCCTTTTAATGTCAAATGTGTCAGCAGCAGAACACTTGAACTAACACAGGATTTACCATTTCAAATTAAGTCCAGGAGGCAGCCTGTAAGTGGAGGTTGAGACTTAAGCCTCTGGGGCATAAGCCCCAGGCTTTTGTCACATTTAAATTTAACCTTTCTCTTTGCTTCCAGACTTCCACTTGGCGATTCTCACCTCTTTCCAGTCGATCATTCAGCCAGAGAATAAAAAGCTCAATACCTGTAAAATCCTCAGAGATTTGCAAATTGGGATCTTAGCTGATTCAAACCTTGTCCCTTTTTTCTTCTTTGATGTCTGATTTAACTTTCCTTCTGTGCTCCTCTTTCTTCTCTAACCTGTCCATCTTCCCCAATTTCTTCCATATATCTCCATTTCTCTGGAGTCTGTCTCAGTCCAAGTTTGTTACCAGATGCACATTTTGGGCTTCGAGTGTCAGATAAGCTAAAAGACGCCTGAGAAAAGGGAGTGGTACATCAGCAGACAACATCTCTGTAGTAGTCATGCTGCAGACCTGTTTTGCTGCAATCTCTCTCCTGGGAGACATCTGCAGGGACCTAGCTCCCTGATGCTCTGTCCACCTCTCCATCACTTAGTGTGCATCCTGGAGGCCCTTTGTAAAATGTTCTGAAGAAACTGCCAAGCTTCTAGATTGTTTTCCCTGGTGAATCTGGCATGTGAATCAGCATGGCTCTACCACCACCAAAGGGAATATTCTCATGAAGGTCTAAGGAACCTAGTGTTTAAAGGAGGCATGAGTGAGTGTATGTCCACCATTCTATGTTCCCTTTGCTGTGTATGTTCCTCCAAAACGCATTCAGGTTCATGAGGCATGCATATGAGGGTGGTGGTTATTAAAAAAAAAAATCCCTTTGCTGGAGTGGTTGAGATAGAAGTTACCAATAGCTCAGCATCACGAACCACCTCCACCTTTATCTCTAATATTACCTTAAGCAGCTTCTGTAAGGGGGCATAATTGACTGCATGAGAAGTAAAATTGAAACTTTTGTCACAGTTGTTTGAGTAATATGAGACTCCACCTATATAGATAACCCTTGCTACAGGCGCATAGCAATTTAAAGGGATACTGGATTACTGCTGGTTGCTCATAAAAACCAAGAAACAGGTTTCCCACCTACTTGTATGGTCCTTCTGGAGGTCATCATCCTCCTCTTGACTCACTGAAGCATGGTCCCCAGAAACCGAATGTGCAAGTTCTTCTAGAAATATGAAAATTCACTTGTGTGGCAACCTTGTCTTTCTGATTTTATTAGGGTTAAAGCAGCTACTGAATTTGGAAAAGATTCTTCTTCTCACATTAGGCTAACAGAGCAATACTTCCAATTTTCTTTTTTTTTTTTTTTTTCTCCTTTTGGCTTTCCACCGTCTCATGCAGCACATTCAGCTTCCTGGAGATGTTGCATTGTTAATTCCCTGCTCCGACTCATTTTTCTCTCTCCACTTTCTGTTGCACGTTGCTGGTGTTCTATCAGGAACTACTGCTGCTAATCAAGCCATTTCTTGCAGAACACACTAATTATGTCTAAGCCTAATTCACACCTGCTTATTTGTAAATATCTGCTGTAAGGAGAGGACAGTGCAGAGAGTACTACAGAATGGAAGCATTCCTGGTCTTACTGAGGATCATGTCCACGAACTCAAAACCACATTAGTCAATCACGTTTTTGTTTCAAGAATCTCTGAGTGTTTGAGTTGCTCCCCTTCACTCTCCTGTGGCAGGAAATAATGCAACCACCGGGGAACAATTCTGTGCTGAGAAGTGAGGAGTGACCTTGCAGCAGGAGAGGCCCCGGGGGCAGACTCTGTGTTGGCACTGCCTGATGACCTGCCACAACTAGTCTTCTCCTTGACAGAGAGTCCTGCCAGTGTCTGAATCCCTACTCCCTCTGAATTCCACCATTCATGTACACTTCTGCGTTTTTTCTGCCCTGGCAGGAAACTGAATGCTTTTTGACAATAGAATACTGAGAGCTTGCTGCAGAGAATACAAATAAATCCCTCCCTTAGCTTTACAAGCCCAAATCAGGCTTGGCACCAAGGAAGGCAATGGCTTTGTGCAGGGATCTCTACAGCTTCAATCAGGCCACAAAACAATTGTGTCACAAAGCCAGAAAAAACTGTAAGTGGCAGAGACTGATTCTACCTGAGCCATATGAAGAATTCTTTTGTAATCCCTTTCCTCTGCAAGCCGGTTTTGGGTGTGTCAGTCAGAGGAAAGCTTCTCACTCGAAACTAGCATTGTTTCAGTCATTTTTTAGATTAAATGGGAAATACTCTTTTGCTGCATCTTGTGAGAGTTACAGAACTGATCACAGGAAGGTGATGCCCAGTTCACAATGCTCAGCAGATTTCTCAGGGCACTGGAAAATGCCTGTTCTATTTACATCAGCGAACTGATGTCACGAGCAATAGCTTCTGCAGATACTGCACAGGTGGCTCAGGTCTTGCTCTCAGAGTGTCCACGTGAATACAGATCTCTTCTCAGTTGTGATATTTCAAAAATATCTGGATGTTCCCTCACAACAAGGTGTCCACTGCCAAAGCTCTCCTGGATGCTGGGCAGCTTGCTTCGAGTTAGCCTGAGAGTGGCTGCTCAGTCACTGACCACCGCTCAGTGGTCACACACACGGATTGTCTTCCTTGATTACGTGAGGACCCAGACTCAAGGGGGTATGAGCCGTCCCTGGAACTCCACAGGAGCAGTCCCATGAAGGGAAATGGCAGTAACCACCACCACCTGCTGGAGTTCCACAGACTCACAGGCTTTTGCACATGATGTCTTCTGTTTCCCTCTTTCCATTGGGTTCTGTCCAGCTTCCTCGTGGCATCTGGGTGTCAGAAAAGTGACATGCCATGCCACAGCTATGTGGCTTGATGCCATTTGTTGTAGATGCTTTTCTCTCTTGTTGCATTGGGGTGACTAGAGAAGATTTGCTTTTCTGTTCTGGAGCTAGAGTTAAAAAAGAAAGGTAATTTCTCTCTGCACTGCAAAAGGTGGCTCACCTGTTAATTCCAGCTTCTGGAAGGTAACCTTGTATTCTCAAGGCCAGATCAATTTCTGAGTGGGATCTCCCCCATTTGCAGTTCTTTGCTGCCAGGAACTTGCTTTCAGCTTCAGACAGTGGAATAATACAAGTAAGCATGAACAACGTCACTGTAAGGAAATACTCAGCTAAGCAGCATTAGTAAGGCCCAAAGATCGGGATTCTGATTCAGGAATAGAAACTGAAACTAATGTAAGACTAATAAAGGCACACTAGTGTCTCAGGAAGCGACACACAAATCCAGAAATACCCATGGCTGCTGTCAGTGGCAGAGGTAAGTACATTTATGTGAAAGGCGGGCCTATTTCTCCATATTCAAGTGTAGATATTTACTGTAGTTGTATCTAAAGGAGCGTAGACACAAATGTGTTTTGTTGGCACATGAGAATACACAGCAGACAGATGTGGATTCGTGTCTTATGTCTTTGAACACATTACCATATCTTGAGTCTTAGGTCCAGCTTCAAAATATTAATATAATTTTGTTAACCTTGGCATGGCAGGAAGAATTCAAAATACAAAAGAACTTTTACTGTGGAAAGAGATCTCGAAGGCTTTTAAGAATGGAGCAATTTAGTTAGCTTATCTATTAATCTATTTTATTTTCATTGTGACAAATAACTAAAATAGTCTTCTTAAAGAATCAAGGCAATAAGGCTGTGCAAGGAGTTCATCATGTCTCTGTTGATGTGGAAAACTATTTTTTTCCTGTTAAAATGTAATTTCATTCTGTATAATTCATAATTTCTCATCTTAAAGAGAAAAGGTGAAAAAATGCCTTTAGTATCTTAATTCTAAGTAAATTTTAAAAGAAAACTTTATTATATCATGTATAATGCATAAAAACTGAAACTAAAATTAATTATTTCTATTTTATATACACTTAATAATAAAAAAAATGAAATTATCCTATCAAATAAAATGATGGTTCCTAGATCCTTAAGTTTTCTATGGGTGGATTTTTACAAAATAAATAAGTAGCTTTGATCTCCTGCAATTGTTTTCCTCTAGACCCTCAGCTGGGAAAGGATGAATAAGTCCTGGGGTCAAAGTTGCTTACCACCATGGGAGATAAAATGTGTATAATCAGGCAGGTCTGCATTGCCACCCTGTATGTATCTGTTAGTCAGAAATCACCCTCCTTTCTGTACAGGTATTTTTTCCATGGCACTGATATTTTTTCAGTTTTTGAAAAAGTTACAGATAAAGTAAAGATGGGAAGCTGGTTGTGGAAATATTTTGTCTAGATTGCCAAAATTATGAGTACCAATGGGAAAAATGGTTCAAGTTTTGCCTGTCTCGTAGAAGTGGTTTGGAAGATTTAAAGGGATAAGAGATTTGATTCTGCTCTTTGATTAGTCAAGGAAAAACAGATGCAGTACTGCTGAAATCAGGGAATTTAAACTTGAGCGTTTACACGATCAACCATAACATGCTAAACTGAGCAAGGGTTCATGTACAACGTAGCTTAAACAACCATCAGGTTCAACTTCCAGGTAGAAATCCACACCTCCTGCATCCCAGAGAGCCTCTCCTGCTGTGCAGTGATTACTTATTATGCCCTTTTAGAGAAAAGAGATTTGGCAGGGAGTGTATAGACTGAAAGGGGTCTGGACAGAAAGTGTAGAGGAAATTTTGTTTTCTGACCTGCTATCCTCAATGACTCACAAATCTTTTCTATACAGATCCCTCATCCAGAGAGAACAACCGAGGGTAAGAGATGTAGCTCTGTCACTGACTGCTGCCTGAGCTGCATGGCCATTTCCAGAGACAGCCTCGTGCCTTGTGTTATTCTTACTATCCCTTTCCTCAATCTTCCTTTCCAGTTGCCTTACTGCTTTGACTGGTGCTGATCTCTGAGTGGTGACGGGGTTGCTTACCCACCTGACAGTTCTCAAGGAGGTGCTGGGGGTGTTCGGAAGTCTTCATCAAAGTCCAGACTTAGATGGCTAAATTGCAACGTTCTTCAAACTGCTCATTTCTGATGGGAAAAGCTGGGAGTGGGAGGCCTGGCTGATACTGAGAGTAGGCAATGCACAATGGGACCAGACATCATTGAAGTGTTTGGATCACAGTACTGCTGGTACTCCTCTTCAGGTGGAAGGTACAGCCAAGAGACTTCCAAAGAAATTATTCGCCTAGCCAACATCGACGGGTGGTGTACCTGCTGTATGAAATCAGGTGGAGAAGAGGTTCCGTCTGGAGGAACTGGTGCTCCAGCAATCGTGACCAACATGCTGAAGTCAACTTCTTGGAAAATCGTTTCAATGACAGGCCACAAGTTCCTTGCTCCATCACCTGGTTCCTTTCAACTAGTCCCTGTGGAAATTGCTCCGAAAGGATTCTGGAGTTCCTGAGGTCACACCCTAATGTGACCCTGGAAATATATGCAGCCAAGCTGTTCAGGCACCACGATAACCGTAACCGACAAGGTCTCCGCAACCTGATAAGGAATGGAGTCACTATACGTATCATGAATCTTGAAGGTAACCCAGCTACTCTCTGTCTCAGTGTGGATTGAAAGTTCTGGGATTATGTGCACTCTTAGTTTGTAATAGAGGTGATGACTGGCTTTGGGGAGAACTAGTGAGTGCAAAAATGTCACTCTCTTCTGCCTTATTTCCTCCCCAATCCTGTACAGCAGCAGGACTAGCATGGTCATTTCCTCTTTTGGCCCTGTTCAGCCAAATCCGAACATGGAGAGTTAGAGGTTTCTCTAGCCATCCACACCTCCTTTAGATGCAGTGAAAAATCCTGGGCGTAAGACAGAACCTGTCCCTCCTAGAATACACATGTAGATCAGCTTGCCCGCTGCATCAAGGAATTGGTTTCCCTTGGTAGCTGGAGAAGAGAAGGGAACTGTCTAAAGGAGACTTTCAGATGATGCATCACAGAAGATGAGTCGTGCACGTGTGCCTTTTTGTGCCTATATCTTGCTTGCCTGGTGATGTTTGGCTGTAAAAATAGTCCAGACAAGCAGCTCACAAAAAGAAATGTATATTTGAAGAGATGAACCTCACTCACCTGTGTGGATATTGACCACTGGAGTGTGTATCTATAAAGCCCGCCAGGTCAAATGTAATCTTAAAGGACATTGCTTATCTTGGGGATACTGTCTCTGGGATTATACCACCAGAGCATTGACAGAAGCTCTGCCCACCCTATCAACACTAAGATCAATATGAAACTGCTAAATGTTAGAGTGTTCACTCCAGGTTTTCCCTGATCATTGGGGTAAGTCAGACAGATTGATGATTGAAGCAACTTGTCTTACCAAAGCTGTGTTCTCAAGGACAAAGCTGCCAAAAGGAGAGCCTGATCAGCTCTGACTGCATGTGCCACTTCCCTTTTCACTCCTGCCACTCACTGATTCCTTCTCTCTTGGCATATGTGCTCTGGCTTTATGCCAGAGTGTGCTATTTGTGATAAGGGTTGCCCAAGCCACCACAATGATCAATTTCTCTCTCTGGCAATTCTTTTTTAGACATATTGCTATCTGTAGAGTTTTGGTTCCCCTTTCCACTAACTTATTTGTGTAGTTATTTGTGTATCCCTTGTATGAATATCTTTGTCCTTTACTGTATTCTTACTGAGAAACAAGGGACTCACGGACATGTTAATGAAGAAAGAACTGGGCATGCTTTCATCAAGAGTGACTGGGTATCTCTCGTCTTAGATTACAGTTACTGCTGGAGAAACTTTGTTGCATACCAACCTGGAGAAGATGATTATTGGCCCCAGAACTTCACTCTATACGGCATTCTGAATTGGAGAGAACTCATTCATATATTTTTGGTTAGTAGACACCTGAAGAAAACACCAAGAGTGAAAATAAATGAAAAAAATCCAAGGAAAAGGAGGTTTGGATGACCCCAGCAATGGTGTTAGCAGAAATGATAGCAGGAAAAATGAGCATGGGCTTGATGCTGCATAAGCAGACGGCCAAGGAGGCAAGAGATTGCCAAAGGACTATGCTGCTACATTGTGCCTTTGTGGCCAGGACAAGAGAAGAGAAGAGATTTCGCAGTACTCTCAGATTTTAACTAAGGAAAGGGTGCATTATTTCTACCCTTCGCATGAATCAGCTACCAGTTCATTAGCTTGCAGCTTACCAGAGCTATTTGACCCCAAAAGCTTCTTCAGCTCTGTAATCATGATTCAAGTATTCTCTTTTTGCCTCTCAGGACAGGCCCATGGATTTTAGTTAAGTTCTGAGCAAGTTCAAAAGCCCAGATGGGTGGATTTGCCTTCAGGATCAGAGTTCACACGTAAGAGTATCATATGACCAAGGTCTGCTTTCCCTATTTCTTGCAATCCATACAACTGCAGAAGTTACTTGTATAGCCTGATATCCTGCTCTACAAGAAAGACAGGGTGGTCTACTGAACAGGAGAGAAGACCAGGACTGGAGTTAACTGCAGGGCTCATCCACCCTTTGTGGGGCAAGCCAGTTGTTGCTTGAACTGGTCCCTCCGTGCAGAATGGATGGCAGGAGGTGGAGGAAGGGATGCACAAAACTGCTGGCAGGAACTTAGTCACAGACACAAAATGAACCTGTTTGTAGCATACTATAAATGCCTTGTTTCATTTCTGGGTGAGGAAAAGCTACACATTACACTTCATTTCAGTTCCATCCACCCCAAACATTCCATAGGACTTTTAGTACCTCAAGACCTGACCTTTCCATCTCTTGTCTGAATAAGACATTCAGGTGACAGGATACACAGTCAGTAGCAATATCCAGTCAATCAGCTGATCTAACAAAGTACTTTATGCAATGTAATGGTTTAGGAGACATTTTCCCCTTGGCTTTCAGCCTTTCTGAGTCTCCTAATGCCTGAGATGATTAAATAATTTAGCAGCTTACGCACAATCAAGTGCGTGGTGCGATGCTTGCCGGGAGCTGAGCAGAGCTGTCTGCTAAATGCTCATGAGCGCTGACAAACTGCTGCTGACTCAGCACGGTTCCCTGTGCAGCAGTACAAGGGGAATCTGCCCTTCAGGTCTTGGTTTTAAAGAGCCAGCTCACAAATTGCCTGTCCCAACCAGGCAGCCTTGATGATTACTGCAGAGTCCTGCTGGCTAGGAAGCCTGCTGGCAGTCAGGCACTTGCTCAACTGCTCTGCTGTCTCAGCTAAACACAAGCCACCCCTCAAATGAAGGTGAATAGGGCCCATCATCAACAGTTCTAACTACCAACCCTCCGCAGAAGGAATGGGAATCTGTGTGTTCAGCCCTTTTGAACTTCCTGCCCTGTTTTACTAATTACACAGAGGTGTAATGAGGTGAGTGAGTTCCAGGCATCTGCTCCAGAGAAATACACGCTGTTGCATCAAGCCCTGGCCTCCCTGGCAGGAGAAAGATGCTGAGGAACCAGAGGGGATTTGGTGAAGTACCACTGCGAAGGGCAGGGGGCTGGAGCACTTGCCCTACGAGGAGAGGCTGAGGGAACAGTCTTTCCTAGACCTATAGAGAGTGTGGCTAAGTGGGATCTAACTGCAGTTTTCCACCACATAAAGGCAGCAAAGACATAGCCAAACTCTTCTTGATGATGCACGGAGGAAAAATGAGGTAACACACACAGGCTGCAATGAGGGAAATTCCAACAGGACAGAAGGAAAAAGTCTCCCCTGACAATGGTGCGGTACTGAAAACCGGAGAGGCTGCCACCTCCATCCCTGGAGACACTGAGAACTTTCCTCTGAGCTGCCAGATCCAGCCTTGGAGTTAGCCATGCTGCAAACATGCTGTTGGAGACCTCTGGGTGGCCTTTCTAACCCCCCAAAAATCTGCCTTTCCACAGGATCCAACTCCACTTCCCCTGCATTCAGCTATGCAAGTCACCACCTTTTAAATGCTTCTGTTTCTAAATGATCTGTATTTCTAGGAGTGTTGTACATGACACAGTAAATTATGAGGTGCTACCCTGTCGTCTGGAAAAATGTATCCCAAAGGAGATTATCTAACACACTGAAGGAGGATCAGAGTGATCTCTTAGACTATGTGCTTTATTCTCAAATTCTCTATCATGCTGAAGAGACAGCTTAAGCTTTTTGTATCTAGTTTTTAACGGTTTTTTTCCTTCCTCTTAGGGCCTTCCTCCATTTCTGGCATACTGAATGCTAACAAGCATCATCATCGTGCTTCCAAGCTCTCTTTGTGCATCAATACAAGACCAGAAAATCCAATCCCTGCCAGTCTTTTCTGCTGCAGCCTTGATAAGTTTCTTGCTGCAACCAGAGAAGACTCTTATCACTGGCTGGGCATTGCTAAGTATTGGACAGAGCAGAAGGAGCACATGAGAAGCCATCAGGAAGCTCGGATGATGCAGCCAGGCATCCAAGACACAGTGCTCTGGGTCTTTACAGAGCTTTCTGAGAGTCCATTGGGGATGGAGACCACGCCCCATAATCAAATCTTCCATGTCTGCTGATTCTGCAATCAGATTCTGCAATGCTCTCTTGAGAGGCCAGCACGTAACATTTTTCATGCTCTGATCTGTTCCAAAGAAGTAATCAGCCATGCATTCTTGCTTTCAGAATTTCTTATGAAGATCACTTTTATGGCTACATGTGTATGTTTCAGAAAATACTTTATGATGTTAGAGTATTTATGCAATACTGTAATAATACTTCATTTTAAGGTTTTATTTATGAATGTAGACTTTATTTATGACTGTAAAACCTGTGTAATAAAAGAGAAAATATCAACTCTGTGGAAACTTTGCTTTTCTTGTTCAGCTCCTTGGTACACAACCTTCCCTTGTAATTCCACACTCTGGAGACATAGCTGTTCATTGCAAACTGGGGGAACAAAGCAAAAAGTCTCTGCTTTTCCAGCTGGAAACATGGAGTGGAATGGCAAGGTAGGAGGTATTGAAAGCTCTGAGCTCTCTCTACTGGCAGAAGGCAAAAAGAAGATACAGGTGTGTTGGGTCTTGCAGCAGTTTTGAATTTGAACTGTAAATAATGTAGAACATCTGAATGAATCATGTCAGGAGCTCCATGTGTTGTGATTCCCAACCTCTTCAAGCAGGAGGCCCACTGTGTGATCCCACTGGGGAATGTGCTGATGCTGGGATCCGCAACATGCGCAAACGATGATTTGAAGAACAAGGCAGGGGCTGGTGGGAACCATGCCTATCTCTTCCAGTTTATTAATGCTTATAGCATCCTTTGGCCATGCCAAAATCTCCAGATGTTTAGCAGACCATCAAGACAGCCAGAAAAGCTGCAGGCTGAGGAAGCAGCTCCAGTCCTTGCAGTATGAGAGTGTATCTGAGGCTGAGCACAGCTGGCTGGGGAGCGTCTCCAACGTTAATAAAATAAAATCATTCTAAGCAATGTGTAGCACAGCTAAAGTTTTCTTACCCCTGTCCAGGCCCTCACACTGGATGTCACATGCCCTCTTTCTGGACATTATAGTGTTTACTCTTTGTTTCCTTAGGGAGTAATCAAATCGCTTGATCAACGTGTAGTTTAGTACGGCAGGGTCCATAACCATTCATGCCCAGGGCTTAGCCCTTCCCCGCTGAAGCAGGAGGACAAACCTTCCGTGGTCTGTTTGGAAGCTTTCCAGTTCCAAGTCAGCCCAGTGAAGTTTTTCACACCAGTTTTATCTGCCAGAGTGAATTTGCAATCCGCCGTATCCCTGCTGTGCCCCAACAGACATGTGAGGGCCTAGAGGTGGGTCTACCACACTGGTAGCCTTTAAAGGTAACCACAGAAGGCAGCTGGTCTGCTCTCATCTTCTTCTGGCCCTCTGGACTGGTAAAAGCATTGTGCCAGCTTGTAGAGTGGGATAGTTCTTAACTGTGAATTAATGACAAGGTTATAGTGTGGAGAGATCAACACCCTCTCTGCGCTGGAACTCGGGTGCAACAGCAGCAACAGCAATGGAGTTTTAGCCATATCTGATGAGGGTTTGGAAGCCTGAGGGGAAACATGCCTAAGCCAGAAGTGTATGAGAGGTTTAAAGGCCAAAGGCAGCCTTCAAAATACTTGCCACCCTTTGGTGCCTTCTCATCTGCAATAACCTCTGCTCTTGCAGCAACCCACTTTCTCCTTCCCCAGCAGAGGCTCTGCTCATCATTGCTCTCATTGGCTGAATGAGTGGCCTCTTCTCTGCCAAATCCCTTCATATTTCTTCTGTGAACCAAATCTGACTTCCATCACTGTGAATATTTAATACATATGTGATGAAATAATGAAATTTCTGCTCATAGGAACGCTAAAGGGTCAGCACCAGGGAGAGTAGAAAAACATACTCAAAGACAAAGCTGGACACAAATACATCTAGGCTGAAACCCCCCTGAAGGGACAAGGAGCAAGAGACTGGACTCCATGACCCTGAAACCCCTTTCTGTCCTGATTTCCAAGTACCAGCATGGGGAGAGGAAGAGAAAGCAAGTGGGGAGAAGACATGCTTGTGTTTGCAAGGGTCTGGAGTGTGTCTTTGCATTGTTTAATGGTAATCTGTTTCCCATTATTGAAAGGTCCAAGGACGCCGTGTACTGACCTGGAGTAATGCTGTGTGCAGCTGTGGGAATGATGTCAGTGTCCTGCCCAGTGGGCATGTTCTGGGGGCTGTCTGAGAGACAGCCTTTGGGAGCCGTTTGCAGCATGGAACAACATCCCTTCAAGCCAACACCCTCATGCAGGGTGCCAGACACCCCCGGGCACCAGGAGATGGCAGCCATGCCCAGTTTTCCACACCAGCAGCCATCCCATCCCGTTTGTCCTGTCCCCTCTGTTATCAAAGACCGATCCTCTACAGCTACCTGGATGTGCCTGTGCCTTGTTCATTGCTGCAAACCGTGGAGTGTTGATCAAGTGAGACTGGCATTTTCAGCCAGCACCAAGGCCCCTGCTCTGGCTGTTCCCCACAGTCTGGGTAGGAAATGTCCTCCCAGAAATCACAAGCCCCCATTTCCCACAGCTCAGGCAACTGGGGCCAGAGGTATATTTGCCACAGTCCCCTTGAGAGCTTAGCTTTTGCCCAGGGGCATATAAAGGAAAGAGACACCTAGAATAGCTCACCTGCAACCTCCATAAGGCTTAAAGATAAGTGGCCCTCAAGAATATATAAGCAGTAGTGAAATGTTCACCTATATGCACAGTCTACAAAGCAAGTCAAATATCTTAGGTTAAAAAAGTAGTGTTACTGCATAACAGTCACCGTCCAGGGAGTTATTCTTGGCAGAGACATGTAAAGCATTTGAGGTTGAATTAATTTAGAAAGCCAAATTAAAGAATATCTTGTAACAAGCAATATGAATTGGTATTTGTGAACAGAAAAAGTGTGGTTAAAACAATCTCTGTAGCAAAAGAGCTAAATTCCTATAGCTGAATCACATGGATTAACTCTACAGTCCACTCTGAACTTAATCTGATTTATGTTCAGAAGAACCTAAACATAGCATGTATTCTTAATGTAGTTCATGATTCTTTGCATTTACTCATTGCATTTTTTCTCCTCCTGTACAATGTCCCCTGTTGTCATGTTTCAACAAGTATCTTCAACTCAGTGTTAGAATTTAAGCAAAAGCCAGTATCTCAACTCCTTTTTTAGAAAACACTAAATTTCCTAACAATTTCACTGAGAAGGACGACGGTGTTGTATGGGCCAATATCAAAAGTTGTAAGGCAAAGATTCTTTATTCATCTTTGCTTCTCTTCTTGTTTTGTGAAGCATATTGGGTCAGCACTTCTGTGCCCAGTGTGGTCAGTTACGAGCCATGAATGGGGACAATAGGCTGGCCATCGATGAAAGAGGCATCTCAAATAACTTCAGATTTTTGGTAGTATTCCCAAAGTACCCGAACAATTCATTTGCCTCGATCTGCTGGGTGACACTGTCAATAACTTCAAAGCTACAAGTAAAAGCACAAAGACAGTTTAATAGTTCCAGGTTGTGTCTGCAGAAATCAGAAAGAAGAGATGACACATCAATCCTCTGTGTCAAATTTACCTCCTTCACCCACATGATACCCAAAAAAGGACAAAACCAGATGCTAGTTTGTAAGACCTTTATTTATATAAATAATATGCACCATATGAAACAAATATACAACACCATGCTGGCAAATTAATGCTTCACAAAGGGCTCTCATTGCTATGCCTGGTCGAAATTCCTCAAGCTGAGAGTGCCTTGGGAGCCTGAAGTTGTAGGAAGCTTGTGATGCACCTGGTTGTGACCTCTCCTAGCAGGAGGAGGCCCTGTAGGAGCAGGGCTCTCTGCTGTCCTCCTGCAGCTGGCCTAGCACCAGAGGAGGTGTTTTGAGGAGCTTCCAGCCTTACCCAGAAAGAGGAACAGGATAGAGCAGAGAACTTGCAGCCATCATGAAGGAAATGACAGAGCACACCCAGAGTGTGGGACACACTTAGCCTTGTCAAAGCCTGAGGAGGTCAGATTGGAGAGGACAATGCAACTGTAATTTAGGTGGTGGGAAGGTGGTGGTGAGCAGGCGGGTACTATGAACCCCTATCCTCAGCTTGTGAAGGCTGTGTCCACCAGATCAGGTGGTAATGGGGTCCCCTAGTGGAAACAGAGTGATTGCCAGGCAGGAGGATGGTTTGATTTTTCCCCCTACAGAAGATATCCATCTACAGGCTACAGAGCTTTGCTTATGCCAGGATTTTTTTCTGGCCAGCTCTCAGTCACCAACTAGACACTGCTGGCCATATTATGGGCAGTAAAAGACCTGGAAAAACAGAAGACTGCGGGACTGTAGAGGTGCCTCCAGCAGAGGCAGTTGGCTGGGGAAGGAGTATATTGCATGTCTGGTGTAGGGGGAAATGCTCAGAGGATGGAGAGTACTCCACACAGTGAGAGCTGTGGTGCCCTGCACGCAATCCACTTAGACAGACCTGCTGGCTTCAAGTGAGGTTTTCAAGCTGAGCTACCTGGGCTGTCAAGGACTCACTTCAACACTCTCAGCTGAGCTTTCCAATAGCTGGCCAACTTTGCTGTTAATACACAGGCTGTACCACTTCAGTGGTGATGGTTTTCAACTTCCTACCCACATCCAGAAGGACAAATAAATCACTTCACAAGGAGGGACACAGAGCAGCTGAGTGTAGTTCAGCTCTAAGAGCCAAGAGATGTGCTCCCCGAAGCCCTCATAAAATGTGCAGGTCAGTGCAGTGCCAGTGAGAACACAGTCACACAAACAGCTTTGCAGGCTGTCTGCTCCCACCTGGGCAAGGATAAACCCAGAGCTCCATTTAGTGGATCACCTGTATTAGCTCTGCCGGGACTGAGGCAGGGCAAATCATTCTCTGGCAATGTCACTGCAGTCCTGGCTATTCTCAGTTAGCAATGGATAAGGTGTGAGCCTGGGGAAGGTGTCTTCAGAAGATCAGCCTAATTCTCCTTGGAACTAAAAAAGTAAGGATAGTCTTATCTCTAGACACAAGGCTGGAAGCAAGAGAGATGTAAGGAGGGAAAAAGAGAAAGATGTGTTGGGAGAGTTGGAAATCAAAGAACAAGTGTTTGAGAAGTCTTCTGATTGCTGATGACTTTCACTTCAAAGTCCCAGAATTTTAAAGGCATCTCGTAAATCATCTACTTCATACAGCGGCTGCAGGACAAAATATAAATGGTAGGTCAGTTGTCAAGTGAGCAAGAACCTAAGAATATGAGGAAGGAATGGCAGGAGATGGGATGAGAGGTGGAAGAAGGGGAAGTGAACAGGGAGAGGAGAGATGAAGAAAGTTGGGGGAAGAGGCGTAAGCAATGTGGAAGGTGAAGACACATGAGTGAATGAAATGGCAGATGGCATGGATGAGCAGCAAGAGCAGACAGGAGTCGTACTGAGGAAGATAGGAATAAGATGAGGGAAGAGGCACTGGAAGAAGGAGAATTGGCCCTTACCAGGAGGATTCGTCGAAGTTTCCTGGCGAGATGGACAGAGTTTTCATGCAGCCCTTCCCAGCCTTTGAATGTCTGTTCCCTGTTCTCCACAAATGTGTTCCAGCAGTAGAAGTAATCTGTGCAGGGTACAGGGGAGTTACAGGGTGCTCAAGAGGACACTGACCTCTCCTAGGATCGCTAAATCATCATGCTCTGCATCATCTTCTCTGGCTCCTTGCCCTACCTTCTCCCCCTCTCCTGGGTCTCCCTAACCCCCCTTAGTTCTCCATCATCTGTTTTTTGCCCGCACAACTCACCTTTGAAGGTCATGATGGCAATTTGTGCCCCCGCCTTGTGCAGGCGCCTCAGCCCCTCGGGCTCTGCCTTGCGGTCCTCGCAGAAGTAGAGGCGGGCCATGAAGATGCGGAGGGTCAGGTTGGGGTAGGAGCGCAGGAAGTTGGCGATGTGCTGGGCGCAGTCGTAGCAGGGGCTCCAGGAGGTGAACCAGGTGATTCGGTAGCAGCGCCCCGGGTCCAGGTCCCAGGCTGCGATGTAGCGCAGGAAGAGCACCTCCACGTGACAGCCCATCTTCGGGACACGGGGACAGAGAGGGGCAAGGCGTGAGGTGGCGGGGAGGGAGAAGGGTGTAAGAGGGGCAAGGAGGGAGGCGTGGCGTGGGTGGGGTGTGAGGGGAGGAGAAACAACGTGAGGGGCGTGTTCTTGGGTCAGCGCACACGGGGAGAAGGCACGGTAGTACCTAAAGGCTAGAAAAGCACGGGAGGGCACTGATGTGGAGGGATGTACAAACGGGATGAGCGGGACCTAAGCAGGAAGGCAGGCAGACTGCTAAAGCAGCAGAGAGTGTGGATGTCTTGCTGGTAACACACTCGGGGGTAGCACGAAGTAGAGGTTTACCCGGAGGCTGCGTCCCTCGAACAGTGGGTACCAGCACAGCGTCCAGGTGTGCCTGCCTTGCTGTCACAGCCCTCTGCTCCCTGCTGCCCCAGGCAAACTGGAGCTGCAGGCACCTCAGTATGGATATAAGAACAGGAGGGCAAGGCGTTCCCCGTACCTGGTTGCGCAGGTATCCGAAGTCCAGGGAGCAGGATGTAGCGCTGTCCCGGCGCTTTACGACATAGCAGAGGTAGGTTTCACGCCGGCCCTTGGCCTTGCGCAGGTTCCTGAAGTTGTAGAGGAAGAGTCTCCTTTGCATGAGGATGCTGCAGGAGAAGACGAGAGAATTTACGTTAGCCCTGCCCTGCAGCCGGCAGTTTGCCATGTCTTTGTTGAGGGCTCAGCACCAAAAATATCCTCTTCACATCCAAGCCTCTCAGTACGAGAAGAGTGTCGGTAATTTGCATGAAACGTTCTAGGGAAAGGATGCAGACGTGACTGTGGGGATGAAGCAGGTGACCCTGTGAGTGGAAACAGTATGTGAATTAATAGTGATTAGTCAAACAGCAACTATGGCTGGGTAGAGTGTGAAAATATCTGAAAATATCCAGCATGTGGACACCAATGAGGGAGAAGGATGAAGGCAACTGAGAAAACCTGTGAAGATAAGAGGGTCTGGAGTTCAGTCATCAAGAGATGTTATTTTTGCTGTATGAAACCCTGAAAATCCACTGGGGCAAGGGATGGATCAAATTAGAACCTCTCCAGAGAAGACCACACTGAATGTCTTCCAAGCACTGCCTGAAAGAAGAGCAGAGTTGAAAGTGTGCAGGACTGGGGAAAGATGCCATCCACTAGCTGATGGAATATACACTGGGTAGGCACGCTGACACCTCTCCAGACACAAGCACCATTTCCACAGCAGACAGACATCATGACTGGCATGGGCCTGCTCCCGTGCCCAGGGATCCTGCTGGGGAGAGGCAGCAGGAGCACAGGGAGGGTGTAAGGCAGTCATGAGCCATATCTGACAGCCTTGCTGCCAAGTGGAGGGACACAGGCAGCTGGGTTCATTGAGGTGAGATACTTGCCTCCCCCGCAGCAATGCAAAACAGAAGTGAATAGGTTAAAAATAATCATGTCCTTTGTCATGTTTTCCCACTGCTAGGCTGATGTTCAGCACAAAGATGGGGTAAGTTTAAGAGATACTGAGCTGGGATTTCCGGAACATCTCCAGTGAAGTGTAGAAAAGGGGAATTTGGGTTTGTTAGGAATTTAAATCTGAGAGTCTAGGCACATATATACATCCTTCATCTGTTTGCCAGTGACACCATAAATCTAGAGCCCTGCAGAGCACTTAGTGTCCAGCTAACAGGCACCTTCTCTGCTCCTCCAGGAGCTTCTGTCCCTTGTGCACCCTCACACATGGCCACTGCACCACAGGCACTCATTCATACGATCATGCACATGCCTTTTATTACCTAGTGACGTGCTTTGAGGTTGTGTAACCCTCCCTACTGCTCCTCACCTGCATCAGACACATCCTCCCTCAGGCACCTTTGCTCCCCTTGTCCCACAGACAGGCAAATGACTCTTTCCTTGCCTGCAGTGCAAAAATACCTGTCCTGCTCGCACAGAAAGAGGAAGCACACACATACTCCGTTATGCCACGCTTTATACAGACAGGCTCCTGCAGAGGCACATCACATGGCAGCATGTCTCCTGTTCAAAGAAATTCCATAGAGAAGACTGCACACACTCAAGAGGGTAAAGCATCCCCACTAAGTGTTTCATTCAGCCCAACAACAGTCTGAGGCAGTTCCTGGAGGTCTGTCCCATAAGCACTGTTGCAGTCTGGCTCTGTTGGGCTTGCAGGTTGTGTCAGGAGTAGACCACAAGCTGATCCCACTGCGTTTTGTCACCCCTTTCTCTGGCTGTTCATGTTGGGTGTGTTTCCCATACCCACTGTATGTTCTTCATCACCTTTGTCACACTTAGACCTGACTCACTTCCTACCACCTTAGATTCATCCTGTTTCCCTGCCTTTGTACAAACATTTACGAATGAACACCTGTGTATATTCCTAACACACACACACACATATTGATGTCCTCACAAAATTATCAGTGCAGGTTTCTAAGTCTTAGATGTGTCATTGCAGGTATAAGAAGGGAGAAGGCTGTCCCCTGTAACAGAGGTGCTGGAGAGGGGTCACCTGTTCTGTGGTGACAGATCCTCAGGTTGTCCAGAAAGGATAGCCCAGAAAATTTCACAGGTGTGATAGGCCAGAGGCTTGCAAAACTCTTACCTGGGATAAAAGTGCCACAATTGCAGAAAACAGAACAGAGACACTGTGCACAATGCAATTGCTTGCTGAAGAAACATATAAGCCAGGTGAAAAACAATTAGAATTATGCTGATGTTTCATTAAAACCCATATGGAAAAAATGCTTTTTATCACATCAAAAACATAAGGGAAAACAGACTTTCCCTTTTATCTTTTTTTTCTTTTTTTGGTGAAGTTTTGGGCAAAACCATTGTCTTTCAAAATGTTTCTGATTCTTCTTCTAGTTGTCCCTTTTCTCACTTCATTCCATTTTTGTCTATTCAATGTTTTTGCCCCTGCACAGTAGCATGTGGATGCAAATAAGAGTGAGGAACAAGAAATGACCCCAAACCACAGAAAAATAAAATTACAATCACTTAGATTATTTTTCAGTTTCAGAACAAATCGAAGACAATTTGAATCACAGAAGACATTTGTTCAACTAGAAATGTTCATTAACATAAGTTCTTTTTCTCCCTTTCCTCTGGAGTTCACTGTCCCAGGGTTTTTTTTCCAGGGAGGATTTCAGAATATGGCTGGTGCAAACAGAATGATGAATGAACAGATGTTGTGGGGAGCAACTAAGCAGATGTCTAGTTAGGTGTAAACTGCTGGATACACATGCAACTCCTCTGGCTATAGCATAGCTCAAGGGAAAGCAGCAAGGACACAGGAGTTGTGATTATATCTGGGCACCGAAGAAGCAGCCTGAACAGAGGTCTTCTCCTCAAATAAAGATTAATGAAATCAGAGTGAAGCCCCCTGAGTGTGTGCACAGTATGCAGTTGTGGAGAGTGATCAGTCATAGTAAGCTCACAGAGTAATTGCAGTGCAAATAGAGGACTGAGATGCTTTAAGCGGCAGATAGCATCTCACTGTTCATCCTTCTGTTATCATCCTTTGTTTCTAGAAAAGAAAAACAATGAAAGGAACAGAGAATAGCCACAAGAAAGAAATGACAGAAAGGGAAAAGAGTACAGGTGGCATACAGTCAAAGAGAAAGAACAACAGAGACACAGAGATGCAAGTTGCAAGAGCAGGACAGTCAGGGAGGCAGATCAGTGAGTCAGATGGGGAAAGGGAAAGGGATGGACAACACCAGAGGGAGAGCAAGTTAATTCTGACAGAAAGACTCTCATCTCTCATATTAGCAAGAAACTGGAGGCACTCATTTTACCTGTCCATGACTCCCAGGGTCTCTCTCAGGTGATGGGATTACAAGGAGGTTGTCTTGAAGGCTCTGTCTGTGCGGCCCTCTGACCTGATGTACAGAAATGTGGACTGGCCTGTGTGTCCCCTCCCCATTCACCCCTATCTACTCCCTGCTGGCTTTCATCGGGGTGTGGTTGAGGGAGGAGTTAGAAGGGTCTCTGGAGCTGCAGGAGCTGAGAAGTGTTGAGATGCAAAGGGGCATCAGTTCTGAAAGATGCTCATCACCCATTGGTCACCACCCGCCACTGCACTCCCTGTTGGGCCCCCCCCGTCTGCAAAATTATTCTGAAATAATATCAATAGCATAACAAGGCAGGAAACATTGTCTAGTGGTTAGAGGGGGGCCTGAGAGCTTGTGTACCACTAGTGTGAATGTGAGCAAAACCACACCATCCCTCTGGGCTTCGCATCACGCAGCTGTGCAGGGACGGTGGTGACCCTGCCCTGCTCCACCACAGAGGCAGCTCTGTGCAGCACTCTGGAGCCACCCTGCTGGAAGGAGCTCAGGGAACACCAAATTGCTGGCAGGCTGTCCCTGCTCCTCTGTAACCCCCTGAAAGGCCTGGCAGTTGCATGGAGCAACACCAAAGGTGAAGATTAGAGTGAGAGGGGCCCAGCTCCAAAGGTTCAGTGGGGAGTGCCTGGCCCCACTTTGGCACCTGAACATTGCCACGGGTGTCTGAGCCCTGTCAACATGCCAGGAACGGTGGCAGACCTGCATTGCAAAGCTGTGCACAAAGCACCAGTGGGGAGTGACTCTGGGCCTGATCCTGCTGTTCCAGGTGGTGCTGGCACCGGCACCAAGATCAGCTGGTGGCAGGGTGACTCTCGGGACCCCCTGACTGAGGTCTGCGCTGTCACAGCCAGGCTGGCACTCGGGATGCACACGATTTGCTCTGCCAGCAGTGCTCTGGGCTGCTCCTGCCCTGCTCCTGCCCGGGCACTCATCCCCTCTGCAGGGCTGAAGGACAGCCGAGGGATGGGGCAGTGCCTTGGGCTGGGCAGGGCATCGAGGAGGCAGCCAGGGCACATTCTGCTCCGTTTCTGCCTCAAGAGGGGCATGGCTGAGAGACAGGGCTTTTGTTTACCTCACGCTAGGGTAGTTCTTAGTTTTTTCTCTGCTTGATTTACTTTCCTTATTAATTTTACTGGTTTTCAGAATGCTAAGGCTTTGTGAAACCAGTATATGCAAAATCATGCAAAGGACAGATGAGTTACCAGAACAGAGCAGACTCTCTAGCCCAGCACTTGGAGAGGACTTGTTTTTGAGAGCAGAGAGTGTGGCATACTTCAGGAAAAGGAGAAGCACCTCTGGAAGGCCCAGGCATGGGCTGTCCTACTCCTTGGGGAAATGCCCGGGTAGGACACATGCTCAATTAACACACATTTTGGCAGCTGCATTGGTCTCGAGAGCTGTGGCAATTATCCTCCTTGAGGATCTGACTCATAGGGTTTGAAATCCTTGAGAATCCCTGTCCTATTTAATGAGACTAAGAGGACACTCGGGCTAATGAAAGAGCTGTCCCCTTTCAGCCTTTGCTCTAGTAGCACCTTGTGACAAAGCTCCTAGGTCAGACAACACATCACACTTTAATGCTAGTTTTTTCTTTTAATAATTCAAAGAGGACATTTGTTACACAGGACATCAAAAAAAGAGAAAAGCAAATAGAAAAGCAAAACACTCTGGGAAATCTGCTTCTTAGACATCACAACTGTTTGTGTTTCATCTGATGAATTAAGGTAACTTCAGTTTCATTCTTGTGCTGGCTCTCAATTTCCAGAGCCAAAAGTTTGCAGAAAATTTTATATAACATTTTCTACTTTGAAAGGAGTCAAGAAATATGTCCATGGTCAGCCTGGTCTTCCCTATAAATTAAATTGGTGCAAAATTATTTTCTCAAAAGTTTAACATGTCAAGTCTCATAAAACTTTTAACTAGATCCTTTCTCTGGTCCTGCCTGTAAGTGCAATTCATTCTTCCATGTTTAAAACATGCTCTTTTCCTTAAATGTTGAGAATTTCTTTGCTCTCCACGGAGAGAATAAAGAAAGAATGGATGAACAAACAGATGAACTATAATTAATGGCAGGGCTCCCAAGTTAAAGCACTTGCTGTAGGCTTTCTAATGCCCTGTGTTTAGATTGGTAACTTCCCTCACACGTGAGGTGCAAGTGCACAAAGTCAGTGGTAGTGATTCTCTGCCTCTAGCTCTAATCCCCAGAGCAGAAACATGCTGGTGTGGATGTATTTTAGTGTCTTGTAGCAAGTCTAGGGGACATTTCAAGAGGGACCTTCAGCTCCTACACAATTCTGCCTGAAACAGGGGCTGCGTTCTCTTGCCACAGCAAGATTTTGCTCATTAGCAGATATCACCCCTGCTCTAGTTAATAAAAAAGTAGTTTGGAAAACCGTGGAAAGGTTGCTGATCCCTGATCTGGTTGCTTGTCCAGCTTTCTCCCTGCTTGTAGACTGCCAAATCTTTTACGTATGTCAAGCATACACTGGGAGCTAATACACAAGGGGAGATGCAGACCACTTCAGTTTTCTTTCCTTTCTGCTCAATGCAAACCTGCTTGGAGAGGGACCTGAAGGTGGTAGAGGAAAATACTGAAAAAGCCTCCATCACTGTGTCTGATCAAAGCTGAGGTCAGTTAAAGGCTGGTGGGGAAGGCTGGAGAGGGTCCCTGTGCTGCTGTGTTTGGAGTGTTATCTAGCAAGAGGCACTACTCCAGCTTTTCAGGATCATGGAAGGATGTCCTAGCATCCCTTCAGGTTTCTTGTGCTCAGGGCTTGATTTCCTGTCTTGGAGTGAGAACAGAGAAATAACTGCCAGCTGAAGAGCAGTGGTCAGGTGTAAGGTGGGGGAGAGGAGGAATGCCACCATTACTTTTACGAAAGATTCAGAAAGCAAACTACCGAGAAATTAGACAGCAAAGATGCAGTGAATAATTAAAATGATCTAGCCCCAAAGCAGAGGAGAGGTTGCTTGTTTAGTCAACAGGAAGTCATGTGTTGGTGCGTACCCTTATAAATATATATTTATTTTTTCCATTCACCCTTTGCTCAGAAATCGCCTTTTGAAACCAGCGCCGCTATCACCAGTTGGTTGGTTTTACACCGAACACCAGAAACGCAGACACCTGCTTCCCCTCGCCTCAAGAGAAAACCTCAAACAGAAAAACTTTCTCTGCTCCACAAGTGCTGATGCACCACAGACACTGACTTGCACACAGACCCTGAGCAGGGGAACGGTGGAGCTCCTTGCAGTCAGGCACTGGCACATAAATAAGCTGATAAGCTAGTTTGTTATAAGCACATAGAATATGCTCACTTAGTATGAGCATATGCTAAGCGTGAGACTATATATTAGAGTGCTTATTTATTACACACACACTGCACTGTGTTCACTCCACAAAGACTCATCACCCTATTTAGAACGACAGACCCAGCACAAAGGCAGTGCACTTGCTCAGACACCTCTGCCAGGCACACCACTCCCATTACTCCAGTCCTGGGTGCAAAAAACCCCTCCACACTAGATGTAGAGCAGCTTGCTGTCTAGGACATGGGGCAGAGAGCCTTGTCCCTAGAGTTGCCAACTCATCCTGTGATGCAGCTGTGGATGCCGTGCCTGGGGAGAAGGTTTCAGCCATTGCATTACAAAACAGTGATTTTTGCGGAATATGCAGCACCACAGAGATGTATAAAAGCTGTGAGGATGTGTGTGAGGTCTGCCTGGGGCGGACTTCACCAGAGAGGGATGGTGTGGTGGTGGGGTTTGCAAATACAAAGCTAAACCACTGTGGGGTGAGTGTCACAGAGGCTGCATCTAAATTAGACAAGAGCAGGGACCCCAGGTTATGAGAGGGAAGGGGGAAGGAAAAAAGGCAGGAGTTCAGGATGTGTGGGAGTGCCACCGGGAGGGTGGGTTTATGAAACTTGCACTGCTGCATGCTGCAGGATTGTCAGTGATGCCACTGATGCAGAATTGAGGGCATCTAGTTGCTGGGTGTGCACAGAGGTCATACGTTATTGTGTGTTTTACTAGTAATTCAGCTTTCCAGGCTTGCACTGCAAAATCTTTACCTGGAGACTTGACATGCAGTTTATTTTTGTTCCACTGCTGAGCTTGTTTTGGTGCTGGGGGATGAGGCAAATTAGGGTGAAACTATTGAATTGAGTATACACTTTTCAGCCGCAGCCCTGTGAGTCCTTCTCATTCCTGCCCTGCAGCTCTCTGTCAGCCCAGCCTGAGGCTCCTCATAGGAACTAATGATCCTTAATTCTGCCCCTGTGACCCCACAATTATTTTCTCTCCTTGCCTGTATTAGTACCCTCCACCACATTTCTAGGCCACAGCACTTCCAGCCCTTGCTAGCAGAGACTGACACCTGCTGCGATTACCAGCAGGAAGGCAGGAAAGGGAATGGATTGGGTTGAGGAGTTGGAGACCTTGTGAATGGCTTCCTCATCATGAATGCAGGTAAGAAATGTGACCAAAATCCACATAGTTATGCTAAATGTCCTTGAGTGTGTTCTCTGGCTTGAGGCCGTGACATGGTTGGGAGCTTATCTCATTTATGCTAAGAGAAGCAGACTCTGTGATGAAAGCAGAACGTGCCCTCCCCATGTCGAGAGCTGGGTGGTAAAGTACCCACCAGAACTGCTTGCACCCTGCTGCTTCCCATAGCAGTGCCTGCAGCTCCAGCCTCCAGCATGCCCTGCCCATCTCACTTGGCTCCCGACTCTGCGCTGCACTGGAGAACACCCTCTGTGTGCTCAGGGAGCTGCAGGCTCTGTTCCAGGGTTACTCCATTCTCCTACAGCTCAGCCCCCTGGTCTGGGCACCCCACACGCTGCTTCAGATCACCCCTTCCCCCTCCTCAACGGAAGTCACTGGCTCCATATCTCCTCAATCATCTGCTAGCCCCAGGGAGAAGCTCGGTTTTGCACTGCAGTTTTTCACAATGAGACTCACCTTCTAGCTGTGGTTATGGTTTTGCAAACCAGTGTTGCCTGTGATTAGCTCGTGTTTGCAGTGCTGCAGCTTGTGCTACTCTGTGCAAAAAGAGTTTGCACCTGAGGCCTGGGTGGTAAATCCTGATTTTAACTTCCCTGTTGTCTTTGGAGAAGTACTTTGTTGGAGAGACTGAGACCGAAGTCTTGGGAGTTCACTAAAAAATAGCGTGTTGCATGTTCCTTGGCTGTCAGTCGTGTGCTGAGTACCTTGCAGTTGTACAAGGTTTCCTTGGCTGGAAGTCCTCATGAGCATCTCTCGGTCTTGCATCCACATAAACAGCCAGGTAATTTCCTTTTGCCCAGTCTGTGCTCAACGTGGGGACACCAGGTCCACTCCTCTCTTCTATCATTTCTGTGCAGGTACAGGTAAGGCACAGGCAAATTTACTTAGAGGTCGCTAGCTTGGTCCTGTTCCAATTTGGAAAACTGGGAACAAGGCCAGAAAAGCTTTTAGATCGGAGAAGCAAAAATCTAGCATGAAGCAGTGCCCCTGGGGACTCCCAGGGAACAGAGATGGCAAAGAGGTTTGCAGAGGCTACAAAGAGTTCAGATGCCTTTCCTAAGCTAAACCAAGGAGAGGCTACAAAGAGAACAGCTGATGGAAAATGGAACCAAGAGAGATGGTGTGTGATGGCAGTGCTGGGCTCAAGCAGAGCTGATGACAAAATCGCTGGTCACCACAGCACGGAGAGTCTCAGAAGCGACGACACCCACACTGCACCAGGCAGAAAAGAAACGCTTCTGAAGGTGCCAAGAAGGCAGCAAAGGCCAAGACTCACCTGGCCCTCTGCTGGCACTGCCAAGAAGCCCTGGTCAGCTGTGGCTGTGAAGAAAGTCCCAAGGAAAGCCAAGATGCTGGCAGCCAGCATGGCCAAGAAATAGCTACAGAGTATGAAAACTGACAGACCAGAAGAGGCAAAGATCCAGCTTAGAGCAAAACAGTGAAAGCCAAGGCTACCAAGCCCAAGGCAGAGAAATTGAAAGTGACCTCAGGGTGAGAAGGTAATGCACAAGAAGTAGAGCATAGAAAAAGTGGCCTGCTGCAGGGACACAGACTGCAAATCCTTTAATTGAACCGCTGATTTTTTTGTCATCTTGTGCGTTTTCCAACACAATTTACCCAAAGGAAGAGAATTGATTTCAATAATTTTAATGCCTTGTTTTGCAATAAAACTCGTGCTTTGTATTAATTAAAAGTCTCTTGTTATTTTCTTCAGTTGTCTGCAGCAATATTGTAGGGGAGACAGAATTTGCTCAGAGATGCACAGCAAAAAGAACAGAGGCAGCAGACGAAAGATGCAATAAAGAAATTTCTGATCTGACATCAGGAAACTGTTCTCCATCTTAAGTGTGGTGCAGCATTAGAACAAACTGGATTCTCCCTCCCCTGCTGAATTTTTCAAAATTCACTTGGACAAGGCTCTGAGCAATCTGAGTAGCTTTGAAGTTAGCTCTGCATGCTAACTTTCAATGTAAGTTTATCTGTGATCCGACCTGGGAACATATACTATCTCTATATCCACATTTATTTTAAAAAATGAACAGCTTCACCTATTTATATTCAGCTTGACCTTATATTTAGGCAGGTGAGATCTGACATGACTTATTAGTTAGACACATTGAATTACATATGCTTCTCTATTACACATTTTGCTAATTTGTGACCAGCTGTATTTGTATGGAAAGTGCAATCTTAGTAAAATGCCCCAAATAGCATTCTGATAGATAATTTATTCATTTAATGAATTTAATGTTTTTCACCACTTCACTTTTTAAAATATACTTCAGCATACTAGCAACAAGTACATGTTGTTTGCATTTTAACTGATGTAATTTATATTATTGAACATGTTTTTATTTGAAAAAATAATTTACACTAATAGCAAAAGTAGACAATCAAATACCTTTGTGATATTTCCCACACATTTTTTAATAATTTTTTTAATGGACTAAAATCCAGCTCTCTATTTTGTGGGAGTTTATTCCAACTTGCTGCATTACAGGGGCTAAGGATGGCAGGGAACAGAGAGAAAAAAGCAATATGCTAAAGATCAGAGAGCAGGAGGTGGAGAGATTCAGAACTGGAATTCAGATTTCCTGTGCCCCAGTCAAGGGGCTGTTCACAACTGGACAAATGTACACTGTAAAGCAATGTCAGACCGTGTGGTGCCAGGGGTCAGGATCATGTACCTTTAATACCTCTGGAAAAAAACCACCCAAACAATTAAAAAAAAAAAAAAAAGCTAAAATCCCTTTTGGTTTCAACCCAGCTATTCTTTGTCTAGTAGAGGTGCTCTTTTTGTGTGGGTGGCAAGGACCAGCCCCCTCTGTGAAGGACAAGCCCACGTGGCAGCCAGCAGTACTTCCTTGAGGGATCCTTCCAAGCTGAGGTGCCCGATGCCAACACACTTTGTTCACGCTGTGGGTTCTTGTGGACAAGATTCAGGCAACAAGTTTCAGGAGCTTCTAGGTGACATGGCAGCTGCTTCCAACAGCCTTCCCATGCTTGTCAGCTCCGTACACCCAGCAGTGAGGCACTGCTTCAAACTGGGGAGCAGACATCGGAGCACTGGCTTGAAACAGCCAGTTTCAAACTGGTTGCACTGATCGGTACTGGGGAGCTGTGACAGCAAAAGGAGAAGGAATAGCCATCGTGTGGGGAGTGACCGCTGGGCATCTAACACCCACTCCAGGTCAGGAGAGGTTATGAAAATCAGCCACAAATGCAGAATCATGCTTCTAAAAACAGGGCTCTGTCAGCTTTCTTTGTGGCTAGCCCAACTGCATGAGCAGCACACCTAGCTGGAGCTGTATTTAAAACCACTTCCCTGGCTGGCAAGAGAAGGCACTGTCCAGATACCATGGCAGTTCAGGTTGGAAAGGCAGGGGAGATAAATCTGTGTATGGGATAAGTGCTAACAAAGTGTGGGCAGACTCTAGTACTGTAACAAAAAGGAAGAATAAGCTGAATTACAAAAAGTTGATGGCGTATATTGTGCTTGGCTCACACAGCCAGGGGAAAGTGCCAGTACAGGAACACTGCAAAGGCTAAGAGCTCATGAGACAGAGCAGGGTCTGGCCTGTGTAGG
This sequence comes from Edolisoma coerulescens, assembly GCA_013397115.1. Lineage (NCBI taxonomy): Eukaryota > Metazoa > Chordata > Aves > Passeriformes > Campephagidae > Edolisoma > Edolisoma coerulescens. The sequence goes on from VWZW01001241.1 coordinate 622,933, forward strand.
TGGGAGCAGTATCTCCAGTCGCTGGTGCTGAGGCTGTATCCATTACAGCAGTCCGAGATCAGACACCACAGCTTCAGCCAGGAAGGGGCGTTGAGTCTAGAGGAGAGTGTCGTGCAATAACCTGCACTGTGTGGTTTAGTACTGAAGATCTATGGGGCACTCTCAGAGGCAGCTTAATGGGTAATTTGGCCCACAGCCACTTTTGTTCTAGAAAAACCATCTAAAGGCAGGCTTGACTGCTTGTACATGAAGACACTGCTCAGAGTCCCCCACATCTTAGTGCTCCATCTTTTCAACCAAAATGTGATGTACAGTCAGTGCCTGATGAAACTATGCAAAAGTCAGAAAATCAATGAAAAATAAATTTTCTTTATCCTTTTGACCTAGATGTGTAATTTTTAATGTAGTCTTTCAGTTATTCCCATTATTGAGTTAAATGGTTGTAGTAAACAAATTCTTCTCTGATTATGTGATATTTATTACAGCTTTTCTCTTATTTCAGTCATCTTACCATTTTATTTGGAGATGTTAATTCTCCACCAGAAAGTCATGGCACATTCAAAGTGAAAAGATGTGACCTCAGCACAAATTTAATGGGCTGGGAGGAGTTATCCCTGTGTTCAGCAGATACCAATTGTCAGGAAAAACTAGCACAGCTATCCATGGTAAAAAAAAATGCTGGAGTAAATGTTATGTTTCTCTAGAAAAAAAATGAGTTCCCAGGAAGACCTGTGACTCATGAGTGAAAGGAGGGTGACAGCAGAGGACTAGGCTAGCAAGGAGTAAAAGGTTCCAAATGATAGATTCAATCTGGAATCAAGACTCCCCACAAATCTGGAAGAAACACAGCAAGAGACAAATAAACTCAAACACGTGAGAGTTGCCAAGAATAACAAGAAATAAATTTTCTTTTAATATGGATTATATAGACTCTAGCATTAAAACAGTGTTCTCCTGGACAGAAGCACCTCTTCCTGTCCCTGCTGAAAGCAAGCAACAGAAAGGCTTCTAACCACTTCCCAATCTGTACGAAAGTTAAATTCCTATATGCTGTACAGTAGCTATGTTACCCAGTTATGTATCTATAGTGATGTATATTCACCTCTAAATACAGAGTGGAGACTTGACCTAGACCAATTTCCAAGCTCTCACATCTCATCTCCATCCTACCTTCCTCCACACAGGCAATTCTCACAGGTATCCCAGCATGGAAGCCCGTGGCTGCCAGTGGCTTGAATGTCTTTGAGATCAAGCTCTCAGTACCCTCCTCTCTAGAGAAATGTGCACCTTCCTTTATTCCTAATCTCGTGAGCCTCGAGTACTTGAGAGGAGCAACATCCTCAGCACAGGGGTGCAATGCTCCTCTATGTAGGACAAAATTCTAGTCACCGTGTAATTTGGAATTCTTTCTCCTGTATACTGGATCAATATAGAGAGATTTAGCCCATCTAGGGCTAATTTTGACCTCATATGGAGTCTGTCTGCACAGGGTGTCTTTCCCTACACAGAGGATGGAACCAGCTTCTTGCTGCATACAGCAGAAATGCAGGTCCTGGTGACATGGTCCTACACTAACTGTTCTGCTCTTTTCCTGAGACATCTGCATCCATGCAGCAAACTGTCCCTGATACTGTGTGACCCTGGCTCTGTGCAGCAGGGCAGTGCTCCTGCAAGCCCGAATGGTCTCTGTTCAGCAGAAGAGTTTATTATGTGAGGGGAGTGAATGCCTAATCTAGCAAACTGGCTTTCAGTTACTTGGGAACAACACAGAGATCCTAGAGACAGGGTCTTGCTGATCCTCTGCTGCAGTGCTCCGGTGTCCCACAGAATCATGCCACTAAGAGTCACATGGAGTGATTAACACAATTCAGACTGCTCTTCCCCACTCACCCTACCCAGTCTCTTCATGAAAACTGCCCATATACCTGGAAATGTTCTCTATATATCTAGAAAACAAAGTTCTCGAGCAGACCAGACATCCAGTGCTACCACAGTGAATTCTTCCGCCCAGCCTGCCCTGTATATGTGCTTATGCCTGCAGATTTGTTTACCTTCCCCGTCAGCACCTGGCTCTGTGCAGGTCAGCACAGTCTGAGATCCTGCAGGAAAATCCCAGGTCCCAGATAAACAGGGATTCCCAGATAATGATTCTGCTCCCACATCCAATTCCAATTTGTGACTCCTTTCTGCTTTGTGCAGGAGCTTCCAGGTCAGGAGGTAGGAACTCAACAGGAGACATTGAAAGCAGGCACAGCAACTGGAGAGTGTGGAGGTAGCCAGACCCAGACAAGACACCAGGACAAGATAATTCATTGCAAGTTCTCAGTAATGTCAGGCCACACAGGTTCTTCATGGGCTTTCTTGGGCTTAGGAGTGGAGGCAGCCATAATTACTGCTCCCTGGAACTTGCCTGGAATGGGCATCAAGAGATGTCTTCAGTGGGAAGGGAGGGGCAAGAACAGGGGAGAGGAGAGGAGGAGGAGCAGAAGAGGCAGCACTCTGTTCCAACGTAATCTTCTTGAGAAAAGTATAATGCCATACTAAATCCAGAATTCTTCCTTTTGGTAGCAGTTGTGTGTGAGGGAGGCAATGGGCTTGAGACAAAGAACTTCCCAGAGGTAGTTATAAATGATCTGTTGCCATCCAGGGACAATGAGGTTTGCCTTAGGTTTAGGAGAGTTCATCTCCCAGTTCTGTCACTTCCCTGAGGGCAGCAGACACAAGGAGGAGACTGTGCTCTCACACAACAGTGGCTCAGGAGAATCGGAGAGGCTCAGGCTGACCAACCACATCCGAGCTCATACTGATGCCAGGCAAGAAATCTAGGGCAGGACTCCTAGGGCATAAAGGTGAGATGAGATGCAGTTTAGGGCATCTGCACCATTGGGGAGGACTACATCCTGTCCCCATCTCTGTCTCTCTCCAGGGGCAAAGCAAGAGAAGGTATAGCACATTTATAAGGACCTCTGGGAAATGAGCAGCTCACGGCCTACCAGGCAGAGTGTGAGAGAAAAGAGGGGAGAATCCCATATCCTCAGCAACAGATTATAAAGATGACAACAGCTACCATGACAGACTAGCAGAGAGTATACTCTGTGCACTGCAGCACCTGAAGAAGAGGATGTAGGGGAAGGCATAGAAGCAAGGAAATGGTGGGGAAATCACGAACAAGAAGCACTTTTCTTAGACTGTAGGTAGTGGATGATGACTTCTCTTCTCTCTCCTCCTTTTCCTCTCCTCCTGTGGGTAGCTCACAGAGCATCAGGCCTGCGCTGCTGCTCCAGGAGCTGTCTGCAAGGGAGAGGCAGAGGCTGCCCGGATCGGCGGAGACGTCGAGGAGGAAGGCCAGCCAGCTGGCGGCAGATCTCATCTGAAGACAAGCAGACACACACAGGCTGACAGATAATCAAAGCTTCTTTCAAATTCTTCACCAGCAGAATAGTTAGAGGTACATCCTTCACTGCATCTACAGAAACTGTTGAAGCTGCTGAATCCTCATATACATGAGGCAAGCAAAGCAAGTCCTTAGGCTTTTATGAATTTCCTTCTGGCTTTACACATCTACATTACATATTAAAACCACTTGTATTTCGCTGCAACAAAGGTTGCATAAAAAATCTAGACTGGATCCTGCTTCTATTAGTGAACAGAAATACTGAGATTTACTCTTTAACCTCAAAGGAGTACAACTTTGAGTAAGGGTGTGTCTGGGACTACTAGACCATGATCAAGATCGAGGAATAGAGAGCTATCATATTTCTTGGTAGCACAATATCTGCTTCCCAGTTTTTTTATCATGGCATGTGTAGTAGGTCCAAGACTGCGTTGCTTTAGAACTCTTTCAAAGCCCAGGGAAGCTACTACACGTGGATTAGGGTCTAAGCCAACTAGTTAGCTTGGAGATGCTATCAGAGGGCTGCAGCTATTCTTCTAGGCTAGCCTGAGATACCACTCACCTTGCATGACCTCGTTCTCCTTGCAGACAATGCGAGAGCACACCTCCTTGTTTATTATGTACATGCGACGAACACTGAGGGATCACCAGGATCAGCAGCACAAGGCACAGGGACACAAAGAGACAAAAAAGGGGTACAGAGAATAAACATATATATTTACCAATTAGCAGGCAAATCCTAAGTTTTTGTGATTACTTAGCCTAGAAAAAGGCTGCTTAATAGCAAAGTAATATTTGGAAAGACTTCATGAAATCTTAGAATCATAGAAAGGATTGGGTTGGAAGGGACCTTAAAGATCACCTAGTTCCAAACTCACTTCCATGGGCAGGGATGCCACCATTGGATCAGGTTGCTCAAGGCCCCACATTGAACCTTGCTTTGAACACTCCCAAAGATGGGGCATTGACAACTTCCCTGGGCAACCTGTGCCAGTGCCTCACCACCCTCTGAGTAAAGAATTTCTTCCTGACATCTAAATCTCTCCTCTTTCATTTTAAGACCATTCCCCCCTGTCTTATCACTATTTGCCCATGTAAAAAGTTGCTCTCTCTCTGTTTTATAAGCCTGCTTTAGGTACTGGAGGCTGCAATGTCTTCTCCCTGGAGCCTTCTCTTCTCCAAACTGAACAATCCCAGCTCTCTCAGCCCATCTTTGTAGGAGAGGTGCTCCATACCTCTGATCATTTTCATGGCCCTGTAAATTACCAAATACCTTAAATATGGATTACAATATAGGGCACATTACAGCTCCTCAGTGCTGCACAGACTATAGTCATTGTGCTGTTTTAAATAATCACCCTAAAAGGATGCTCTGAGGATGGGATTCATCTCACCAATAGGTTCCCAGAGAAAACCTCTAGTCTTCAAAGGGAACAATTGCTGAACCAGACACACCATTTCTGGGCAGTTTTTAGGGCTTTTCTTAGGGACTGCTGTTTCTTACCTTGTAACACAGAGGTAGCTGATACACTGCTTTACTGGCTTGTGAACAGAGTACAGGCGCGTGCAAGGGAACTTTTCCTCACGACAATCTGGGAACACACACACAAACACAGAGCTGCAATCCAGCATCATGGCCAGGTGCACTCATTCTGGCACAAATATAACTTAATCACAGGGTACAGTCCTCCAGGCTTCTAGGAAGGACCCCAGCCTCTATTGTCCACTCTCATGTGAGAGATGGGGGTGGTTTAGAGAAGAGGAAAATAGTGCAGACATTTCTGATCCCCTTGCTTCACAAGACAAAAGGAAGGGGAAGTTGAGTGAATTGCAAGCCAAGCCCACTGGACACCCAGAATACAGGAGGCACATGTTGTAAAGGGGACAGACACATATAAACAAAATGTAAATTTTAGTTGCCTATTTAAGACGTGTTTCTAATGGATGAGCAATGATCACATTTCAGGACACAAATCTAGTTCCTTTCTTTTCTGGACAATCAACTCTGTAGCTAACTACAATGGATTTTCTTGCACTTCATTCTGAAATGCCAGGTCTTGGCCACTGACACTGACACAATATTGACCTGTTGTATCTGGTCTGCCAATCTGCCAGCTCCTCCCTTCCCAGGCATGCCACCCAGGAGAAGGCTTCAGCTTCTGCTACCATCATTCTCCAGTACTTCTAACTCAAGGAACAATTGAAAGCAATTTCCAGAAGACTAAGTCCCATGCCCAGCCAGAACCTGCCTGGAGAGGTAACAGGGTGGGTGAAAGTGGGTCTGGGAGGGGGTGTGGGCAGCAAACTTAAAACACACCTGATGAAGCCGTTGTCGTTTCACTGTCAGACTGAACTGCAAGACAGAGGGTAGCAAAGTTAAGTAGTTACCACAATTCCTTCCCAGACATCAGCTTAATCAAAATAGATACCTGGAAAACTCTTTCAAGAGCTCTCCATTGTAACCTCTAATGTGGAAAAAGATTTCATTGTTACTGACATGAAACCATAAGGTACAAATCCAATGTGAGTCTAGTGCCAGCTACACAGCCAACAATGCAAAAAATTTGCCTAAGCTTTCCCATAAAGCATTACCACTACTGTTCAAAATTACACTGTAAGGACATTCTGACCTAAAAGGTCAGGTAAATTTCTTTAGCTGCTGCAATTACCATTCATCTAGACAAGAGGTGAAGGAGTTTGTGACTGCCCTTCATAAGGAACAATGACACCCTTAAGAAACAGCATCCCAAGACCACTGGTTCTTTAATGTCCATGACAAGGGGTCAAAAAGAGGTTGGTTTGTTATTCCCTCTAATAAAGTAACCCATCTGTGCCACAGCAAACCAGTACTTTTTGTAATTTACCCAGTAACAGTCTGGAAAGGAATTCAGAGAACTGACTGCCAGGTGCAAGTCCTTATCAGCAATTACAGAGGACTTTTACTTCTGTTCAGGTGCCCCGGTGTTAGTCAGAAGTATAGATAAAACATGTGTGTTAAAGAGAATGAATCTTTTGGGTGTGGAGCTTAGGGACAGTCAGAGAAGGCAGGATTCCGGGTGTGCAAGAGACTGTGTGAGGAGAAGGAAGAACGGTCCACAACATGTGGCTGCAAACTGAGAATAAACTCACCAGGAGGAAGAAGCACAGGTGGTGTGACAGCTGCACCTGGAACAAGAGAAGATGTGCTGAAAGACCTTTATTTGGGCTTCCAGGCTCTTTCCTCCTGCCACTGTTCTGCTGATGGCTCACCAGTCCTGACCAGTAGCCATCTCATATCTGGTTCATAGACAATGCTGATCGTGGTGTTATTACCTGATTTGTCAGAGTAACTGCAGGCTTTCCCTGCAAATATGCTGGGTGCCCTAGAGCTGATAGGATGCTGCAGAGCAAAGATGGGTCCCAATGGCATGTCCTTGGTAGAGAGTTTTGCTTGATCCCTCAATATTGAGCACTTTGAAGCCCAAGTTTGCTGTAAAGGCTTTACTTTTAGTCTTTTAACCTTTACATGTAGGTCAGTCACCACCAGGTTGGTCGGGACACTAAGTCCTATATACCGTCCTACAGACTGTGAGGCCTCATACACTGAACACAGTTGCTTTCACCTCCCACCCCAACCACGAAGATCATACATCTTGTAGATACAATATTGTACTTCCACTTCTCTCTTCCAGTGTTGTCTCATGGCAGTCTGACCCACAACAAATACTGCAGCCAGCTGATGAGCAGCGTCAGGGCAGAGGACAAACTACGGAGCTGATGTTCTAGAGAACAAGACACCACTCTCAGATGAGTTCCCCTACACTCAGAGCATGCTCCCCAGAAACAGCCATGCATTAGCTACCTCTCTTTGAACAATAGCATCGACCACGTGTTCTCCCTCTCCGTGCCCTGCCTGGTCTTCTCCACCTCAGAGGGATGTGTTTGAGAGACTGCTCCGTCAGAGAGAAACCATCTCCAAGGCCAGTGGTGCCAGATTTGAAACCAGAGTGGGGTTGGAAAAAGTGGGGAGACTCCCTCTTGAGCCTCTCTTTTCCTCCATTGCCCATTGTTGCAATTGCCCACACTTCCATCAACCCTGTGTCCTTCACCTGAGGCCATCTCCACTCTCTAAGGACACACACTCTGTGCTCTAAGTGCTCATCTTCCAAGTCCTCCATCTACCCTTCCCTTCGCACATATTTTGCTGCCCCCCTGTGACACAGCCACAGGCACGGTGGGGAAGACAGTACTGAAAGAACAGAATTTCCACCTCCCCACCCCAACAATGCTCAGGGTTTGCTTTACTACTTTCAGGGGGTTTTTGGCACCTCTGTCTCCTGAGCACTGAAGCACATCTGCTACCTGTCAGCAGACACACACACACAACCTGTGTCCCAGTTTGAACCTCCAATTTCTCACCCTCATCATTTAGTCTCTTTGCTCCTGCCAGCTTCTCTGGAAGCCAAGGATGTGTGAGCTTTGAATTTCATGGTTTCCTGCAGTGAAAACATCTTCAGGGAGCCCTGGTATACCAGATGAGATTGGCATTTCCTTGGAGAACAGACCATTAAGTCACCCTAAATTCATCTCCCTGTGTGGAGCACAGAAAGGACCCCCAGGCAGCCATAAATGCTGGAAGAATGCTGCTACATGTCAAAAGTGGGAAGAGGAGTTTCTGGGCATAATAGGTAATTTGTGGGTGTGTGTAGGCAGGAGTAGTGAAAAGGGAAAAAGGAGCGTGAAGATGCCAAGAGATGGGAGCTTACCAGAGCTGCTGTCGGGGGTAACTCCATCTGGAAAAGAGAATGTCCTTGAAAAAGCTTGTCTTTACTTCATGGTCCCTTACAGCGCTAGCCAGAGCCAGCTTGATCACCTCTACTGCCATCATAGGCTCATGAGACAGTGGGATCCAACCCAGCAAATACGTAATCAAACAAAGTACCCCCACCCTGCCTGTATCCACTCCCTTTTTTTGGTGACTGGGACTGGATTTCTTAGTGCACATGTTGTGCCAACCCTTAGTGAATTCTGGATGCATATTTTGTCTTCTCAGATATGGCCACTGTTGGCATTTTGATGGGAAAGAAAGACCTCTGAAACGAAGGTGCTGAGGGCTCTTGCAGCACTAGGACAGACAGCCAAGGCATCCATTGCAGAGAAGGAGGGCGGCAACTCCAAAACCTAGCCTTGAGTGCAGAAATTAATCAGCGGATGACTTTCTTTGAAAAGCAACTGATGGCAAAGCTGGGGTAGTGATGGAGAGGTAAAGCATGAAGGAAAGGATGCTCGGAGGACATCTTTTGGGCTGGCTTCTGAAGAGTTTTCTGGGAAACCCCAGATATTACACATCACAGTATCATAGCTGGGAGATGTCTGAAGGCTTAGCCAGGGGCTTCAGGTTTGAAGAAAAGGCAAGCCATTGTGGTCCTTTTGGATGCTGAAGCATGATGCAAATGTACCCTCATTTTATCTCACCATGTCGCAGAAATGGATTAAGGTCCAGAGGGATAAAGCAAACAAAACCAAAACCAAAACAAAGCCAGTAAGAAGACCAGTCAATATCCTTTCCCAGTGGCCTCACTGCTAAAGCACCATGCCACCTGTGCACCATTTTCCCTAGGATTTTTCTGAGCAGCAGTAGACTTCCCGAAGCATCTCAGGGTTGAAGACTTACCAGCTTTTGTGGATCTCTCACAACCCTTGACTGTGAACATAATTACATATCCTTCAGCTAAGTACTAAGGACCCCTACACTAGAGAATTATTTGTAAAGAGCAAGTAACACTTAGCAGGTTGTCTTGGAGAGCTTGTTTAATCTTCACTGAAAAGGAAGCTCACAGTGTCAGAGGCAAGGAAACAAAGAACAGTATTTTCTAATAAACAGGCTGTAACTCCCCAGGAGTACCGGGTCATATGAGCAATCTTCAGCACATTAACATGCCTGTAATACTCACCAGTTACACTTTCCGGTTCTTGCCCATTGACCATCCATGGAAACCAGTCTGCAAGAGAAGAATAGAGGGGCTTGAAGAAAGACAAATTTTATATTCTGCAGGCTTTGTGAAATTTTAATGTTTATCTATCCAGGAGACACCACTGCCCTCTGCTGAAGGGAGAAATGCTCTCCACTCTGCCTCAGCCTCCACTGCTGGCTGCGCTTGCTGTTTAAAGGGTTGTGGATACAGCGAGTCCTGATCCCATCCCTGCTGCTTCCACCAGGGTCAATGGCTAGGCATAGGGACAAGTTCTGCTACCAGACTTTGCCCTTCTGAAACCTCTTTTGATGCATTTTGAAAAAAAACCCATGTGGCCCCCTGCTCTGGAGGTGGAGCAAAATCCCTATCTCTATTTTATAAAAGAGGAAACTGAGTCATGGAAATTATTCACTTGGGGTCATGGATTGAGTCATTGGTACAGTAAAAAGCAGACTGCAGGTTTTGTAGCTCCTTAGGCAAATCAGCCAGCCTGGGTATGGAGCACAGAGCAGATAATCTTTCCCCTCTCAGCCTCTGGGTGAACTGGAGAAGGGGAATGATGAAGGCTTGGCTGTGCATGCCATGTGGAAGAGAAGAAATTGAAGCTGAGCTAGATTGTTTGTTTTTCAAATATAAAGGGTGACAGAGCTGCTTCCTTACAGCAGCCAGGAATAGCAAAATATTTCCTGCTAGCCACAGACGAGGGGAAATGTCTGCATAACTGGGGTGGGATGAAGGAAGGAGTTGGCAGGAAAAAGCCAGGGATCTGGGGCACTGCAGGGATGTGTGCAGCCCAAAAATCAGTACATCCCACTATGTCTTGAGAACTCAGCCTGTAGCTTTCTGCTCTTAATGGCAGCACTGTGTGGGTAAAAACTACCAGGTCTGGAGTTTTTGTCAGAGTTCTTCCACATTCCAAGGGCAGTTACTTGCAGGCTGCAGAGGGTCTCTTGGGACCCCTACATAATCCTGCTCTACAGCATTACAGGAGTTGCTGGACTCTGATATTCTGTTCCCCACCCAGCTGCCAGCAAGGGCTCAGCTGCTGGCAATTAACCCAGCGAGAGCCAGACATGTATAATAACCTAAGTACACAATTTAATACAGCCCAAACCTTTCCCTGTTCTGGCTAATCTCTTAATTGTAACAAGTAGAGAAGAAAATGGTGTTGAGCACTTTTTTGTTCCTGATGCAGAAGGAAGGATGCAAATTCTGAAACCATTGCAGAAGCCAGCAGTGCTGGATTTGAAGAGACATGTAGAAAAGACAGGGAGGCTCCTCCCTCTTTTCTAACACTGAAAAGTCAGCTATTACGAATTTTGTTTTCCCCTAGGGGTTGAATAGAAAACCAGTCCAATTCTAAAACAAAAGGACATAAGTGAAGTGAAATCTCTGCATACCAGGTGAGGACAAAAAATGGGTGATTTTCTTATCCCACCTTCAATCAATTCAATTTATATTTACTATGGTACCAAATAAATAAGCTTTATAAACAATTGGACTTTCTTATCCAAGTTGCAGTAAATTCATCCTTGAGGTCTAGAACTGCAACCTTAACTCACCAAATCTGTAGCGTACCCAAAATCAAAAGAAACAATGAGAGAGAGACCAGCTGGTGATTCCTGTTATTTTCCAAGTTAAAACAAAGAAACAAACCCAAAGAGAAGTACTAAAACAAGATACACAAAAGTAAGAAATATTCCTTTCAGGCTTCCTTCATGCTTAATAAAAACCACAGCCTTTTTTTTTCCCCTTTTAAATTGTAGTTCACCTAGAAGCTCATCTCTTAGATGCCTCACCTCCTTGCTTCACAGTCATAAACATGACATTGTCTGTTGTGCACCTTTACAGGAAAAAGTGCTATTTAGAGCAGAATCGGGCTTCAGCATGAGGGGAGGACCAAGGAGGATATTGGAATAACCTGATTTGAATGTGATAGGTAGTCATCTCTCTCCTACATACAGTCTTTCCTGGACGAAGCTTTGTCCATTCCTGAAATTAATCTTCTTTCACTACCTGTCCTGAGTCTTCTGACTACAATGTCTGATGCTGCCCTCTTGTTTCTTTTTTTTTTTTTTTTTTTGGTTGTGCTTTTTTCAAAGAACAAATTTGATCTGAGTTTTTGCCAAAGTATCTCCAAACAAACAAAGTCATGGAGAGACAAAAGAGAGTAACAGCAACCACCACCACCAAAAGCAGAGAATGATCTGAACTACAGAGGTGAAGTTTCTCAAAACAGCTGTACAAATACCACAAAACCTCCCAGCAGCTGAATGGCTTGGAATGAGGTCATTCCAGCAGGAACTGCTAGCGACAGCAAATGTGTCACAACTCTGACAGAAAAAATTTTGCAGAGCACTGGTAAATGCCCTGCAGATCATGCATACACAGGTGGTACAGCAGTAAGCACAAAGCACACCTAACCCTCTCTCTCAATTTGATCTGGATGTTTTGCTTACTATAACATACCTGCAGTAGAAGCTGTGGACCTGTCTCTTGTGACTCCCAGTACTTACTGGAGAGTGTCACAGATGGGAAACCATTTCCAGTTTCTAATTTTTTCCTTGCAATCCTATATCTACCTTGCCTTTCCTGTTCAGTCCTTCCCCCTTCACTACCCCTCTACAGATCTCTGTCTTTGTCCTTAGGTCATTGCACATTATTCTGCGTAGGAAACTCCGTGGGGCCCAGATGGGGAAGAAATCCTCCCCCTGGGCATAAGGACTCACCAGCTGGGGACAAGAAGAGTGTTAAGAGACAAAACAGTATACAGGTTCCAGAGGTCTTCATACCTGTGGAGTGGAGGAGAGAACAGAGGAAAGCTAAGGCAGGAACAGGTATACACTCCCCTATACCTCAGAAACTTTGCTTGTTGTCCCCATTTTCCTCTCAAGACCATTTGGTCTTCCCAGCCTCCCTCCTGTCTCCCTCCTCATGTGGCCAGTTTTCCAGGTATTTCTGAAACATTCTGAACTGAACTTGTAACACCACCTGCTTTGTTCTTCTTGCCGTGTCCCTTCTCCAGTCCCCATCTCTTTTCCCATCCAGGTGGCTAAGCCCTGCTCCCACACACCCTCAGCATGCAAAGAAAAGTTTTCCCCACGTTATCTGCCTCCATTCTCTTCTACTTTTCAGTTATTTCGAGGAGCACTGAGAGAAAAGACAGGATCCCCATCACTTACTGCAGCCCTCAGCTTCCACTCCCTTCAGCAGCAGACGCTCTGTTTTTCCCCTTCGGCGCCCCCCCACTTTGGCTATTGGGTAAATCACATGCAGCCACACCCAGAACACGTTCTCCTTTTGGTTGTCTTCAAAATACAATTTCTGGGAATAGGGAAAAAAAAAAAAGAAAAAAACCCCCAAGAAGCCAGAGAGATTGAGGGATATGGTATCATCATGCATGTGGAATGAGGGGGGGGAGCGAGGAGCAGCCCACACCCTCATTCCAGAGTTTATTGTCCTCCGAAGGGGCTCCTCCCATTCCCCCAGGATGGCCCAGCACCAGGGATGGATTCTTGGGTCTGCGTTGCACACTGGTGTCCCGTTTCGTCCTGCCCTTCTATGCAGCCCGGTTTCTCCTCAGGCCGCTACCTCTAGCCACGTTTTCCGACTCAGCTGCTGCCTCTCCCCACCCCAGTGCTTCGGTCCTCTTCCCTGTTTCCCTGCCTGCCTGTGGCACAGGGACACTGCGGAGCCCGCACCCCGTTCTTCCTCAGGACCCGCCCGGATGCTGCCCGCGGCTCTCCGCCCTGCGGGACCGAGCAGGGCCGGCGGCGGGGCCGGCGGCCAGACGGGCTGGCAGGAGGACATCGGCGGGCAGCGACAGCGGTGACATCACCCCGCTGCCCCGCTGGCGCTTCCCGGCGGGATGGAGGGACGGGGCTTCCCGCTGGACCAGGCTCGGGGCGGGCAGGGAGCACGGGGAACGGGAACAGGTACCGGCCACGGGGCTCGTCCTGCAGCGCCGCTGCCGTTCTGGCCTGAGAAAGGCAGGGAATACGAAAAGAAAATTAAAAAGTAGGAAAATGAGGGAGACACAAACTGAGAAGGAAGACAACGAATGAGACCTGACCTTCACTGCCAGCCTCCTGACTCCCCTGTGCCTCCAAGCACAGTGCATTTTATGATCGAGGGAGGTGTAAACTCCTAAATCCCACTGGAAGAGCCACTCTCTGCTAACCCTTCCTCCAACAGCCCCTGGATCTGTCCCCCTCCTGTTGCTTTCACTGACTTCCCTTTACTGCTTCTGTAACAACTCTGCTGGGTTTGAGGAGGCACTGGATGAGCTTCAAGACACAGTCTCAGTCCTGGAGCCAAGGAGACAGCTAGGAAATGACCCCAGCTCCCTACCTCATACAGCAATGGAAGACAGAAACCTTGTAGGGGAAAGATGTGTCCCCTCAGGCTCATCCTGGTAGCTTGGTAACCCTCATTTTTTCTTAACTAATTGCAAACTAAAAATAAAATCCTATAACACCTTACACACAGTTACTAAAGGAAATGCTCGCTATGTCCTCACTGCCACACGAGACCCATGTTGCCCGCACGTGACACAACTGAAGCCACCACTTCTTACCTGAGAGCGGCTGAGCATTGAGTGCGGCAGTGCTCGAGAGGAAAACAACTGCTCCTTCTTATTTGTGGCCCTCCCAAGACTCCTGGATGCCCTAGTGGTGGACCATACCAGAAGAGGTGCAGACGGGGTGGGGAAAGCTAAGCATTTTCCTGCTCACCAGGGCAGCCCTCAGAACCCAAAGACCATTACTCTGTTTCACTGGAGCAAGACACCACCATTCCCACTTTCAGGGACGGGCTAAAACTGAGTCCATTGGAAATGCTCAAGAGGTCATTAAACAACCAAAAGAATGGGATGGAAGTTATAACCATGCCCCAGTTTGAGAAATCCTCTCAGATCCTTGGCTTTTTCTGGAAGTCCACCTAGCAGTATGTTTCAACAATTTTCCACACACCTTGGTTTGGTTTTTGTTTTTCTCTGTGCCTCTATGTTGTCATTTGAGCCTGTTACTGCTTAACTGGATAACTAAAACATCCTGAAGACCTTGTGAGTTTCGAGCACATTTATTTGGAAATTTTCATTGATGCCAAATGTTTTGGTCTACCAATGTGTTGATGTACCACCATTTCCCACAGAGTACAGGATCCACAGCCAGTACTGGGCGAGGTTTCTGCTGATTGCTTTTGAGCTTTAAATTTTTCTTTCAAACTGGAAGATGTTCTCCCCCAGCTGCTTGGTGCGGGTAGACGCCTTGTGCCACAGGAAGCCCTCCATTTGGAGAGATTGGTGTGGATGGGGGCGATGCTGCTGATGATGGAACTGCTGGCTGGGAAGCTGTTCAGTATTTTACATACCAGACAAGCCGCGGAGAAATAGCTGGAGGTGTCCTGCTGCTCTTGCTCGCGGTGGACACCGGAGGGAGCCGCAGCACACCGGTATGCGAACGCCCCTTTTTTCTCTTGCAGGCCAAGCACATTCTCCAAGAGATGTGGCTCTGCGTCTGCAGGCCTTCATCTGGTATGAAGGATCGCCTCTTAGCTCTCCTGTTTTTCTGTCTACTGGATCAGCAACTGTTTAACCTGTTTTGTTGTGATAGAAAATAACCTTGATTTCTTACCCCCCCCCCCTCCCCCGCCCTTGGCCCATGATATTGACAAAGATTGCTGGACACCCTTCATGGCTGGGAGATAAGAATAATTAACATCTTTCTGCACGTTCCCTTCTCACTCATTTTGCTGTTTCCTGCTTTGCATGCTGCTGTCCTCCATCACAGGGTATCTTGGGGGATATCTACAGCTGATGACTCAAGGTAAAGCACTCTTTCTTCTAAAGGTTCAGGTATCAGTGCCACAGTATGGTGTGAAGAACTGCGCCCGCAGTAAATGGCATGGCTGACTCATAGAGGAAACATTTCCATGCATATATTCCCTCAAGTGCTGACCCCAGTACCTGTGGGTGTTTACCTAAGATCAGAAGCAGCGACAGTGATTCAGCAAAAACTTATCTTCCTTTCCAGTTGGTACTGATCCCATTATGTTATCTGGGATGCTGTAGTGATGGTAGCATATTTTGGATGAGATACAAAATCAGCCTTCCTGGAAATTAAAATCTCCTGGTGCATTTCACCCCAGAGACTACTGTGTCTAAACAGACAGTTAAGTGATCCCGGGGCATGCTATTTGCCAAGGTCTTGGAGACCTTTACCTCTCCTCGTTGTTTCCCTGGCCTTCACATATCCTCATGGTAACAGGGCATTAAGTTACATCTGAGTGATAAGAAATTAATGAACTGCTGTGCGATCTGTGAATGCATCGTGTCAATAATGCAGCTCTAGTAGTCATGTGGATTGGGGCTGAAACAGATTTTCTTGGGACCCCACTGCTGATGGGCTCCTTTAATATCTGAGGCCTGACACCATCCCGCAGTTGCTCCACTGGTGTTGCTGAGGTCATCAGTGGGAAGGGACATGAGTTCAAGGCCGGATCCATCTCTCCCCAGGAGCTTCACATCTTCATCACATTGTAGAAAAGCGAACACTGCAAAGTACAGGAGCCTAGACACACAATCTGTCTCTTCTTTACTCATAAGTCATGCTTTCTGTTGTCCCATCTACAAAATAAGGAATTCTTCACCCCTTTATTTCCAAATCAACAAGGCAGTGCTTAGAGGGCAGGCAGTCTTGCAGTCACAAAATAACCTAAGGTAGTCTGTGAAACTCTAATAAATACTAGCTCAGCTTCTTCAAATCAGTTCAGCATTGTGAAGAACTGAGCCCAAGAAGAGGAAATCGGTGAGCTCTTTGCTCTTTGGTTGGTGATTCGTCTGTGTGCTTCAGGCTTCTCATGGCCAAGGTGGTTGTGGCGAGTTGTCAGGGCCTTCCTTCTTCACTTGTGCTTTGGGGTTTCCTTCTCTGCTCTTTCTGTAGTTCTTACTGTCATAAACATCCTTCCTTTCTGGCTTTGTACTGTCTCAGGGTCAATTCTTCCTGGCTGTTTCACCTGTTCCTCCACACTCCCCTTTCTCCAAGGAGCTGAGCTCAAATATGGCTTTTCTCAAGGAACCTTTTCCGAAAGTGTTCTCTCAGGAGGTACATAACACTTTAAAGTTAACAAATATATAAATCCCTCCTGCAAGCCCAGTTATGTGTGTCCATACAGACTCTGGAGCACATAGAAACACCATATTTAATTCAACTGGTGCAAGTTTTTCATACAGATGAGGCTGCAGACCCAAGTAAAACACCAGCAAGGACATGATGGATTTCCCCTCCCCTTCTCCCATCTCTTCTGGACATCACAAACCCCGGAGCAAAGCCAGCAGGATTAATCCTCCTGTTGCAGCACAGCAATCGTGCACTGGAGCAGTAACCAGAGCTGGCTAAAGAAGTCACTGCTGGGAAGCAGAGCTGTGTCTTACACCTACACAGAAAGGTTCACAGAGCTGCTCCGGCACAGATCAAGTCACAGTTGAGCTTTCCAAACAATGCAATATCTGTCTTACCTGAAGTCCAGCCTCTTGTACCATTTTATTGTCTTTCAGTAGTCCTCCATGGTGGAACAAGTTTTAGTGGTTTTGTCTACCAGAACAGTCTAAAGCCAGCAAAATGATACTAATTATATTTAAAAATAGGATGTCCTGTATGATTTTAAACATCATTGGTGAAGGGAGCAAAAGTGGCACCTTTAAAAGCCATTTGCTTTAAATTCTGAAACGTTTATGAAAGATCTGTTGTGAAAGCCTTTTTTTAAACTGGCCACATCCAAAATGTGCAAACTGTTGAAGTCCTTCTCAGTGTCAGCATTGACAGCACTCATCCTACTTCTGAAAGCATTTAAGAAAGAACAAGTTGTACTGAGTAGAAGAAATGCAAATGATGTTAGCAGACAGATTGATAAGAGCTTATATTGTGGGGAAATTAGGAAGCACCACTTTCAGGTTTGCATCCCTCCATTTCCTATACCTTCACAGGGACTGTAAAGTCTGACTTAAATATTCGTTTATGTTTTATTCTACAGTTGACATTACAGGAATCTGAACAAAGATTTTGGGCATTACTTCAACCGCATTGATATAAATCACTGTGTCTCCTGTAGGTACGGTTGACTTCAACCAGGTCACCTGAATTTTCTTGTGACCTTGCCCATGTGTAGCCACTATTCTAACTCGATGCCAGACTGAAACCAAGGCAAGCAATGTTAATGAAAATCTGTCCTAATGTGAAATGTGTACATGTAAAGGGCCTGCACTGCTTTAGCTCACCTCAGCTTTAAAGAGACGAAAACAGCAACAGATGTAGACCATTCTGTATCAACCTCAACAGCACCTTCACAAGATGCCTGTAAAAGGGCAAAACTGGTAGCTGAAAAATCTAATTTGATACTATTCTAATAATTTCTTACCTCTGTCCATCAATGCAGCTGCCCTGGTACGTATCTTATTATGAAAAAAAACTTCAACTATTTACTCATTATGTTCTTTTTCTTAGAATAAAAAAAAAACACCACTGGAATTTTATTAGTATGCAGCTGTATGGAATATTTGCATTCAAATCAAAGCCCACTGTGTTTGCTTGTTAAAATATCTAAATGCTATTTCATCGTATCAATCTAACCTCTTTAGCAAGGCTCCTCTGGCTATTTATTGTATACTTGTTGAATTTTCTTGCCATGCCTGCCATCTCAGGTTTCTCACCAATTTCATTCTTGGGGGTTTTTTGCTATGTTTTGTTTTTCCTGCATCTAATCCTTTTTCATCCCCTATTTCTGCATTTATTCCTCTGTTTCTGTATATGCCTTTTTATTTCTTCCTTTCTCTCCTTTTTCTTCTTTTTCCCTCCCCCCAGTGTTCAGTCTCCCGGTTTTTCTATCTGAACAAGCTTTTCTGACTCTGGTATTCCCTCTGTCTCCTTGGTTTCCTTTCAGTCGCCCTCACTGGAATGTTGGCAGAAACATATTTTTCTTTGAAAACAAAGAGACTAAATAAGTAAATGAATAAATGAAATAGCTGGAAGCAGATGGGAGGTCTCCATTCCAGAAGGGTCTGTATTCTGCGAGCTTTTCTCACTTCCTAGCAAAGGAGGAGATAGTTGCACTCCCTGCCCACCCACCCCCAGCCTCACAGGGAGCCAGGCTTCCCCCTCCCCTGGCGTGAGGACCTTGCTGGGAGTGATGGATTGCACTGCAGTGAGGGCTGGGAAGCACTGCAGGGAGAGGAGGGGGAGGGATGAGGAAGGAAGGGAAGGAGGGAGGGAGGGAGGGAGGAGACACGCTGCCAGCGTCAGGCCAGGAAGGATGTAACGGGGCTGATGAGGAGAGAGGAAGGGGGGATTAAAAAACGAGGATGGGGAGGGCATGGCTGGGAGAGCGTGCGTTTCTGCAGGCAGCACGGCTCCGATCACACTGCTGAGCCCAGGAAGGATGGAGGCACCAGGCAGCGGGGGCAAGGCTGGCACTGGGCAGCGGGGGAGACGGGCGGGGAAAATGGAAATGACATAGGGAAAGGGAGGAGGAGAGAAAGTCAGAGCTAGAGAAAATAAGGCTTTGGTTGTACAGCAACGACAAAAGAACACAACTCTGGCAATCTGGATTTCTTTGGAGCCGTAACAGAGGAGGCAGTGTTGATGTAGAAACACTCAAAAGGTCAAACAAAGCATGCTGCAAACTGTACTGAAATGGGCTTTCCTTGCAATCTCCGAAGGGTGATAACAGGATGACCTCTGGGCAGTAGCGAGGTACATCTGTGCTGCCGAAGCTACTGATGATGGAGCTTGCAGCGTCTGGCTGCAGCAGCTTCATTGCCCTGAGGATTTTGGCAAGGGAGATGCGTCCTTTTGCCTGGGCACTGTGAGGAATGCAGATAACCTCCTCCCCACTGAACCAATTGCAAGTGCTGAAATATCAGTTGTCATTGTTTGTTGCCTTTCACGCTTCTCTTCTTTCTTTTTTTTAAATATACATTTCTCCATCTGTTCCTCATTCATTGCCCAGATTTTTTCTCCATCTCTCCGTTTCCAGCATTACCTTCCATCCCTCCCTTCCTCTCCCTCTCCCGTTTGGCGGACGTCCCCCTGCCCACTCCCAGGCGCAGCGCTGGGAAGGGGCTCGGCGGGCGCCCGGCGGCGAGAGCCGGGGGCGCGGGGCTGGGGGAGGATGGGGAGCGGGGCGGGCGTGCTGGCAGCCATGCGAGCAGCCCGCAGGACGCTGTCCCGCCCCTGCAACTTCGCGGAGAGACCCTCCCCCCCTCCCGCCATCTACTCATCCCCCTCTGGCTATAGCTGGCTCTCCGCCCCCCATCGCAGTGCACCAGCTGCGGTTTCCAGCTACACTGACCTAGTTCTGGCCTCCCTGCGAGGCACCTCTGTCCCCCTCCTCCCTTAGCACCTGGCGCGGGAGAAGGGAAGGGGAAGGGTCCCCTGGCACCGCAGGGAGCCTCCTGAGCACTGCTCCCATCATGGCGCCGGACCCTGCGAGGGGAGACCAGAATTGGAGATGCAGGCGCCCGCCCCCTAATCAGCTCCATCGGCTCAAGGCAGGCAAGCGGAGCTGGGTGTGTAAGCACCTTTGCTAGCTGCGAGAGGGGGCATCAGTTAGAGGAAGAAAAATGAAGAAACGGCTCCCCACGAATGAGAGAAAAAAACGCCCAGATTGCCAGCTCTCATCAGCTCTGGTGACAGAACTGCCGGACACAAGAGGAAAACACTAACACGACTCGGATAAACTCGAGGACATTTAACCTGCTGCCTGAAGCTCTTTAGCTCGGAGGGCAGATGTTTATCAGACTTAATGCAGCAAAGTGCCTGCGAGTTGTAGCCACCCTGTGGTTGCATCAGATCCTTCCCAACAGGCACTGAAATTCAAAGTCATCACTGCAACAGCATTCATCAAAAGACAATGGAGAAGGAGACAGAAAAGGGCAAAACAGGAGTCAAAAAGAGGTAAAGGAGCAGGAAACAAAGAAGGCAGGCAGGAACTTTCTCAAGATGCTAAAGGAAAAATGCAGACAGAAAAACAGCTGGAGAAGGGGCCAGTCAGACGACAGGGAGTGGGAGAAGAGAGATACAGAGAAAATGAAGTGTTTTCCGTTCAAATGAGTGTTTCCATTGAAAGCACATTCATCCTTCTGTCCAGCTCTTCAGTACTGTTCTGTTTCCCTGCAGCAGAACTGCAACTCAGCTGGGAGAAATGCACTCCTGCCTTGTGGAACTGGGAGCTGCTGGTTATATACCAGTCTTTGAAACTTACCAGCTGCTATTCATCCATCCCTTTGTTTCTGTCTACAACTCTGCCCGCCTGGGCTTCTTTGTGTCTCTCATTCCTCAAACTGTGCCCAGAATAAGGATAACAGAAGCCTCTGACCTTCTCCAAAGTTACCTATTCAATGAGATGCATGCACTCCTCCCTTACGTCCCCAAACGGTTGCTGTCTGGCAGGAAAGGTCTCTCAGTGCCCCAGCAAGCCGTTTTCTTCTGTCAGGATTGTACCCTGAGCCTGAGCCTTGTCTCAAACGCTGGGAAGAAGGGGGTTCCCATTCCTTCTATTCCACCACCTGCACACGCCGCTGTTATTTTGTCCCAGTATTTACAGCAAAATAATTATTTCCTCCGCAGTAGCCTGCTGGCTCCCTTCCCACCGCCTGGCATGCGAAACGGGCAGTCGCGCCCTACCCTTGTCAGCGGGTTCGGCACTGGCCGCCCCTCCAGCCCAGGAGCGCTCTCCATCCCAGCAGGGATTCAGGGCAGCA
>VWZW01001241.1:649133-829550 GCA_013397115.1 Edolisoma coerulescens
CCCGGTCCGGGACCCGCGTTCCGCGGGCGGGTCGGTCGCGCTGCGAGCGCGGGGTGGGGGCCGCCGCCCCGCGGGCTCGCACGGCGGCCGCGTCCCCGCACAGGTCCGTGGTGATCGGCGGTGGCTGTGGGGGCTGATCTTCACGTGATGGAGCCAGGGGTGTGTGTAGCTGGCGTTGGGTCTGGCAGCAAGATCTTCCCAACTAGGTTTCTTCTCCCCTTTTGTTTTCCGGTGTTTAAAAAAGAGCTGGTGGCACATCGGTGACTTTACTGTCTGGGATCTTACCAGGGGCTCCGTTTTCCAAGCGTGCCACTGTTAATCTTGGATTGATTCCATCATTTAAGCAAGCATCCTCTAGACATGTTATTTTGGTTTGGGTTTTTTTGTTTTTTCTTTTTTTGGTCACCGTTTATAAACCGCTGTTTATTTTCTGTGGTGGAGGAGACACGACAGAGTGGGTTCTAATGCATGGGAATACATGCTTCTAATGCACAAGAATACACGCTTCTGAACTGAAACGTACTTTTCTCCAGTCTCATCTGAATCCTAAAGGTTATTCTGGGGGAGAGGTTTAAAGGTTTAAAGACTCGCAAATAAATAGGAATAGTTTTTGTAGGTTTAGAAACTTAATTTCCTCATATGTTTCCGTGGAAGTATGGATTTGTCTATCCATTGAACGCACATTCTTAAGTAAAAGAACAAACTGCTTAGCCTTGTGGGTTTCTTCCCCTTAAAATGGGTTTCTGTGATAGTATATTTGTGTAAAATATTTAAAGTTGCACATTTTCCCTAATTATGTTAATGCCATAATTTTCTTTTGACTTCGCTTACTGTTTTGAATAGCACCTTTTCTTCCTTTGGGATTTAGTTTATTTCATACTTTTGTATGTTTATGTCTAATAGGGATGTTTCTTCTTTTTTATTTTTCCTCCCTAGGTGTTGGTGACTTCAGTCATTTAGAGGTTTAGTTCTGAGGAAGTAGAGACACAAGGATTGAGTTTCTTTTACATAGAAAGCTACAGCTCTTCACCAGTACTCTTTTTACTCCTTCCCGTCCTTCCCTGCTCCGTAGGGGAGAACAATTTGGGAATTATTTTAAACATTCATTTACTCCCCCTTCCCTCCCTCAGAAATCTACCCTGGTCCCAGAGGCATCCGCTAGACAGTGCCTGACAGGACCAGGAGAACGTTATCATCGCTTGCTTGCTTTGGGAGCTTCAGTAGTACCCTTCCCTCCTTTGGGGTGGAGTGCAGAGAGGCATCCAGAAGACTTCCTTGCCACCCTTTTTGGTTAGTAGAGGATCCGGGAAAAGGGGTACCTAGCAAGACACGTGACCTCCTTAAGGGAGCCAGAACTGAAGCAGCACTTGGCACGCAGAAGGAAACACCCATCTTTAGTGTCTTTTTCGTCTTCCACTCCTTCCTCACCAAATTTCTGGTAAGTCTCTTCAGCCCATTCATTCACGCCGTGCATGTTTCCCTTCCCCCACTCCAGGCTCTGGGAGAGGCATGCACAGAGACTGTGGCGTGGGGGAAGGGAGGAGGGAAAGCTGGCTGTGTACACACGGATCGGGGAGGAGAGGGGGTATTGTACCACACTGCGGGGGAACCTGGCACAGGTGGAAAAGCAGCTGATGTGGGAGCAAATGGTGTGTTTTATTTGCACACGGGCGTGCGTGCACACCCAGGGACAGTGTAGGGGTGTGAAAAAGCTGAGAGCCTGTTGTTGGAAAAAATACCTGAAGAAAGACTGAAGTAGAAGGGTGGCTGATGCTGACCAGTATTGGGCTCGTGTTGCAGGGAGGAAAGAGAATGGATTGTTCGGTGGTGATCGGGAAGTGGGGTGTGTGAATGAGGAATCTTGCCTTCTACTTGCAAGCATGAACACAGAGGAGGAAAGATGGGGGTTGTGGATGTCCGCCTTTCAGAGGCAGCTGTGCCTGGGAGGATTGCTGCTAGCATCTTGAACATCACTCAGTGCAAAGGTGGAGACAAGGAGATGAAAGCCATCATGGGGAGTGCAGTTGCCCGTCTGCAGGGGTGGGAATGAATGGGAACAATTAATAAATTCCCATATCCTTTGGCCGTTGCAGTCTACAAATCTCAAAGGGAAAAGAAGGGGAATACTCTGATGTGCTTTCAAAGAGGTGTTCTTGGGGTTCACCTGCCTGCAGAGACTTTCAGTTCTCCGATGCATGTGAAGAGGGTGGATGATAATGCAGCAGCAGTGGACAGATTGCGCTGCAGCTTTTCAATATATTATATAAAATGCATTTAAATAAATATTTTAATTTTTCAGATTCTTCAGCTTTTAAAAATGTGTTCTTTCCAAAGATTCTCAAACAGTTATGTGACAGTCTTAGGAAAACTAGTTTCTGGTACGTAAAAGAGGAATTTTTCTTGATGTTGGCCTTAAGCATCACCATGAAGCAGCATTGTCAGGAACGAGTTGATTTATCTTGGATTTGTTTTTCTAAAGATGTCAGTTCTTTTCTCTATCACCATGTGATATATTCATCATCCATACATATTTCCTTAACATTTTCTTTAGATGATCATCATTCTGGTATCTTTGTGTGGAAAAAAAATCGCTTGTGCTTTATGCTTGAAACAGCTGTGTGCAGACCTGCTCACCCTATGAGATAGAAAGTCCTATTTCTGGGATGTTTCAAATACTGCTCTCTTCTCATTAAGATGAGACAGAGACTTCCATGACAGTGTATGATGGTTTACATGCTGGTTCGTGTTCTGGACGACTGTTCATTAGCTGTTTAACTGGTCTGCTATCTAAGATCAACTTTACAATTTAGATCTGCCTTGGGGTGTCTCCTGAAGGAGATAACTTGCAAGCATCTGCCAACCATTCTTAGGTCTTCATTGTCTTGAAATGTGGCCTTCCAGTCGTTCTAGAAACTGCTGTAATGGTAGAGACGATTGGTTTATTGGAAATGTGTACTCAGTTTCAAGCCTTAGCTAATTTATGATGAAAAGGAAGTCAAAATACCTTTTCCAACTTGAATAGCACTGTTCTGAAAATGAGTATTAAGGGATAAGCGTTAATAGTGCTGTTAGTGTTACCTGTAGTGAGGCGAGTGCTCGGAGCAATGTTTTTCCTAGTTCTCCATTTCCCATGGCGGTTGTGACTGTCAGTCTCTTGCTCATTCCTTCTCACTTTCCTGAGATTTTTGTTGTCAGCTGTAGGGATTAAACATGCCTAGAGGTATGCTAAAACTAAGGTTAGGTTGTACCTCTCTGTTAACCACTGAAATCTGTGGAGTTTGTTATCTGCACAGTGCTGTAACTGAGAGTCTGAGCCAGGCTCTAAAAAAGGGGCCATTCTGGAGGGGCTGCTGGTAATAACTGTTCCACTAACTCGTTTCCCAGATCCCACTGTAGTCAGTAGGAGTGGTCCTGTCAGGCACTGTCTAGCGGATGCCTCTGGGACCAGGGTAGATTTCTGAGGGAGGGAAGGGGGAGTAAATGAATGTTTAAAATAATTCCCAAATTGTTCTCCCCTACGGAGCAGGGAAGGACGGGAAGGAGTAAAAAGAACATCAGATCACAGGTCGAGCAGGTGAAATAGCTAGATCACGTTGATTCTTGATGCTATAAAACATCTGGGATTCCATTCATCATTCCCATAGGGAAGACATGACCTAGACTTTTTAATTTACAAAAGCATTGAGTAGATGCATTCTGAACAAAAAGAATACCGAACATTTTTTTTGCATACGAGATATCTTTTATCTTACACATTTATCAATAATACATAAATAGATTAGTATCTCCTGATTAATGGGTTTCTTGTTTCATCTTAAGGGAAATGCATCATGATGAAAAAGAAAAAGAAACTAGTCTATTTTTCTCCTACTTCTGGGTGTTGAAGTGAGGAGAACAAGTAAATGAGCCATGGAGACCAATCTCCCATTCCTGGAGGGAGAGTGAGGTGTCTAATCTCTCCGAAGAGACCACCCCCTTCAAGGCAAGAAGAGTGGTCTTCAGAGAAGATTTCCAGATCTCTCTAGGCCGCTGATCTGATTGGCTGAATTCCCTGTTATTTCAATAAAACATATTCATATATGATGTAAATTCGAAAAGGGAGCACAGTGAGTGCTTTTGTTAGAACAGCTGCTAGAGGTGTACTGCAGATTGAAGGAATGTGGGAGGAAATCGGTTTGCATGTGCCGGGGAGGGAAGGAAGCTGCTGTGTGATTGCTGGAGTAAGGCCTGGCTTAAGCAATACTAGGGTGCCACAGCGGAAAGTTGAGGTGAACGTTCATTCCCTCTATAAACTGCAAGGAATCTGTTCCATGCCGTGTCTTCCTGAAGCAGTTGTGGCAGTGTCTGCTTGGCTGGCGTGACACAGAGTTTGATTTTTATCACAGACCTTTTACTGTGATACCACCCTTTTTCCCTCTCCCAGTGTGTTAGATGCAGTTAAGTTTATGGTTATTTTTTGCCTTCTAATTTCATAAATCTATGAAGTAGTTGTTGAAAGATTGTACTTATTTTGACTGTATTAGCTTTGAGTGAAAACTGCACTTGAAGTGGCCATCTTGAAGTTATTTAAACATCTGCTCTTCCCCTTATATATACCATAGTTACTTTGCAATAGATGCTCTCACGGATTAGGAAGTATTCTATGCACACCCAGCATTGTCTGAGGCTGTGTCTTTTAGATTGAAATGGGTGGAGTTGGTTTTCAGGGAAGAGTTCTGGCAATAATATCCAAGTTCAGAGCTTAATGCTTTTGTGCATCTGACTGCAAGGGCAGCTTTCCTCCTACAAACCATTTTGTTGAGAATGTGGGAGGGATTTTTAAGATGTTTAGGTTAATAGGGTAAATTGCAAGGTTTGTTATGTGAGACTTCTTACACAATGAAAATAGATTATAAAGTGAGGTTGAAACTGATGAATATATTCTGGTTTTGGGGGCAGAATATTAGTGTGCAAAAGCAGTTCTTTTGGGTGGAAAAAAATACGGTATTGGGTTGGAGGCGAAGGATCCAAGAATTAGGATTGCTAGTTTCTGCCTCTGCTGCTGGCTTGTAGCTTGTTCTAAAGTGAGCATCTTAAGTCTTTACTTCCAGACTTGAGATTGTTGCCTGCCTTTCGTATGCTAAGATGGGAGCTTTTGTATGTACATTTGTAAAACCATAAGGATTTTGAGGAAATGAGATGCAGTATTAGGAGGGAGATGAATACCCCTACCCCAGGCATTTTCATAGACCTGCTGGTTTAATGTGCCCATTGGTATATAGGGATGGACCTTCTTGACAATGCTGTAACTTCTTTCAGAAGTAGGAGATGGAGGAAAGAGAAGGATATATCTTTTTTTCTTTCTTCTTCGACCCTTTGCTGATTTTTAAGAAATGAAGTGCTGAAATGACAGGGAGAGATGATGGTGTATTTAAGTGGGTGGAGGTGGGGCAACGTAGAGAAAAGATTTGAGAAAAATTGAAGCAGATGGGCAAAGAGAGCAAAACTTGGGAGAAAATACTTGATTCTTGTATCAGTGTTAGAACCAGTACTTGGGGGGTAAAAGCCTCAAACCACAAAAAGCCAGACTAAAACCCCAAGCAGGCTGAAAATACGTGATGGTTTCTGATTTATGGGGGGTTTTTATCGCTGAGGAAGTGTGTGTGGTGTGTTTTTCCATGCCCTCGGCGCTCTCCGGCGGTTCTCTGGGATGCGCCCGTCCGGGCCGGGGGCAGAGCGGCGCTGCCCGGGAGGGGCGGCAGGTGGCGCTGCTCGGCCTCGCCAGCCCCTGTGCAAATGGCAGCGCCGAGGGGCAGCGCCCGGGGCCTCTGGAATGGGCCGTGCAGCCGGGGCAGTCCTGCCAAACACAGCCTGTCCCGCTGCCTAGCCCAGGATGTTGTTCCAGGAAGTTCCGTGTAAACTACCGCGTCCAGAAATCCATTGTTGAGGGAGACAGAAGTGGGGCAGGATCTGATAGATGTCAGCCATTGCCAGCCCAAGCCTCATCTTGCCCTTTTCACTTCGAGCTGCTTTGAAGAACAAAGAGGTTCTTTGAGAGATCAAAAGATATTCCTTATAACCTCCCACACCCATTTTTCTGCAGGGAGCAAACACTTTTTCCTGCTTTACCTTGAACATCTTGACTGCTGTCAAGGACTGGTCTGGGTCTGTGGTTGTCTTTCCCTAGCTTCTGCTTTTTTTCAGTCTGTTAGTATGAAGAACTGTAGTCTTTGGCTTTATTGTTGCGCCTCATATGCCAAATCAATGGGAAAAAAGTCGCAGTCTTTGCTTGTTGTTACTGTGGTTCTCAATACCAGGAATGAAAATGTCCACTTAAAATTTTATCTTCTTGTTAAGAAAAAGCTGTACTAGTAGGAAAAAAAAAAGATTTTTAATTCTAGAGAAACCTAGCTAGTTCTTATGGTTGTAACTAAACAATCCTTTTGTCCCAAGACCTGCTGCAGAAGCTAAAATTCTTTGTAATATCAAATGATAGGGATCATATACTAAAGGTGTTTTTGTATTTATGTTGTCTGCTGGCAGCAGTCATTAGGACTACCAGGCAAAACTCCTGTTTCTATCCCAGAGTTCAGTTCTGCTAGAACCTCATGTCAGATATATTGGTGATATATTTTTGCCTCTTTATTTTAACAGGAAAGTTTAAAGGTGACAGCCGTGAAAACCGTTCTGGTTTTCTCCAGAATTCTTATTCCCTACACCATGCTTGTCTTTCTTGAACGTAAAGGAGTAGTCTATTAATGTACCTGTTTTACAGCTTTTAAAATATTTCTGTAAAAATATATCCAGTCAAAAATAGCCCAAGTCCTCTGTATTCAAAGGAAAAAGGAGCAGTACCTTGCTGTTACTAGTTCTAACTCCATTGAAATTCTTCAGTTTGAACTGTGTTTTTTCTTCTTGGTCCTGAATTCATTAGTGCTGTTTATGAATAAAGGTGATATAAAAAAAAGTTGATTCGAAGCAAGAAAGGGCTAGCACTGAAATTCTGGCCTTGATTTTGCTTTATTTTACATGTATTAATGTTCTGTATTCCTGACATTTTGTTGGTGCTCCTTGTTCCATTGGTTTTTCCATTATTATGTGTTCCGGGTACTACTAAATATATTTCTAAGTATATCTTACAGCAGATGTGAAATATTTGTAAGAGCAAATCAGTCCTAAATAGTTATCTGGAAGATTCTGTGGTAATTAATTTCTGTTCTTCTGGTTTGCTTTTTTAACATAAAGAGTTTGTCACGCTCTACTCTCTCCCATATGTGGTGGAAAGAGACAAATCAAGTCTGTCACTAGGTGTTTTAGCAGTACCTAGGAGAAGGGTGGAGTTATTTCAGTTGAAGGAATTATCCCAATCATGAAGTTGAAATTCTGGCCTTCAGACATGGCCATTCAAATTGTTTTCTGTTCTTTGCATGCTTCTTAGTACTGTCAAGAAAGAGGAATGCTGCTGCCAGTACCTGTAGTTACGTCTTTGTGTACTTCTTGAGGAGAAAGCTGGGATGAGGACCAAGACCTAATTTCTGGCATTTAACATTCCATGGAATGTAAATGGATTTGTTTCTGTTGTTGGTCCTTTTGGTTGCAGAGTAGGTGTAGACATATTTTGCTTCTTGGAGGTTGGAAGTTGCAGTCCGTTGAAACGGACTGACTTGTGCAGAGGAAGTGGGACTTAGAGTACACAGGCTCTTATCTTCATGATCCCTGCTGCACTAACAGAGTCTCATCTTCTCCACTGTCCAGCAGTTCCATTGGAAGGGGACCTTGAAGGTTGCAAGACAAGTCCAAGATGTGCAGTTCAGTTGCTCCCAGGCTGTGGTTCTTAACAGACCGTCGCATCAGAGAAGATTACCCCCAGCAGGAGATCCTGAGAGCACTGAAGGCCAAGTGCTGTGAAGAGGAGCTGGATTTCCGGGCCTTGGTGATGGATGAAGTGGTGCTGACCATTGAGGATGGAAATCTTGGTGAGAATGAGCTAAGGCTGGGAGTG
This sequence comes from Edolisoma coerulescens, assembly GCA_013397115.1. Taxonomy (NCBI): domain Eukaryota; kingdom Metazoa; phylum Chordata; class Aves; order Passeriformes; family Campephagidae; genus Edolisoma; species Edolisoma coerulescens. The sequence continues at coordinate 657,115 of VWZW01001241.1, forward strand.
TGCTGGAAGGGTACTTGGAAAAAGATTGTAAAATGAAGCATCTGTAGTATTTAATAATGAATTCCGTGTATGCCAGACTACCTACCATTCATCATCTAAATCATGTAGATGTACATCATACCATTTTTAAAAGAATTTACTATGTTAATCAAATATAATTGTTCAATTTGCTAATTTGCATTAGAACCATTTTTGCCTTCCCTCTGCAGAAAAGAGAGGAGGCTTGTTTCATTTTGGTGAGTCCAGGATAAGGACTACAGGACCTCTGAATTAATAAGAAATCATGGAGCTTAATTTTTGCTTCAGTAAAAATCTTTGAACTTTGTGGGTCACATTTCAGAGTTTCAGAGGGAGTTTTTTCTTCTGTTTGTGTTCTGGCTCCAAAATAGAAAACACTGGAAATAATCTAAAAGGAATTTTCAATGAACAGTACAAAGTGTCATGGAACTAGAGGTTATAATGTGATGTAACTAAAGCACGCTGCTGTACGGATGTGGAGTTATGTGAATTCCAAAAAAGAACAGTGCTGATTAACAAAATATGTGCATCAAATAATTTGAACTATTACTACAATTTACATTGTTTAAAACTAAATGGCAGGATTTCTGTTTTATTTTCCTATAAGCTTTTTTTTTCCCTATGGTGGTTAAAAAGGAAAACCAAGATGTTAAGTTGCATTAGAAATGTAAAATAAAAGGATTCTGTAGCTAGTAAGCTTATGTGATAGGAAGATACTAATACCACCAATGTCCAGCTGTGTAACACTTAAAATTTATTTTTGTTCCAACATTTTTTAGTTTGGATTTCCCAAAGTAAGGAGACTGCAGTGTTATTTTTTACCTTTAACTCTTTCATTCCTCTTCCCCATTTATCAGTCAAAAAATGTATCACTGGAGACCCAGGGAAGAATTAAATTTCTGAAAGTTGTGTTAGTCTGTGTGGGAAGAAAATATAAAAGTACCCTCAGCTGTGAAGAAGAGGCTGCCATGTATACCTTGTTCGTCTTTGGGAAATATACGTAGGAAGGGAATCATAAAACTGACTCTGGGGAGAACTTCGGTCAGAATTTATACCCTATTTTGGCATGAATCAATCAAGTATTAAACATATGCATGTTAAAACCTGTATTTTTTATTCTGGTATTACTAAACTTCTGTTTACCTGTTTTGTCTTTTAATCTGAGGAGTCTTATGATTTTTATCACAGATTGAAATTCTGTAGGATGTCTTCAAATCAAGGTAACTTTCTGTCAGAAAGTGTGAGCTCTGAGCGTGCTTTCCTTTGGACAGCATGTAATGGGAACGCAGCCATCCTGGGCTGTAGCTGCAGTCTCTGAGATGCATAATTAGTCCTTCAGCATTTCAGTACTGTTTTTATTTCTTGGTGATTTCTTCTTTGCTGTCTTCTGTCTATTTTGGGGGAATTAAATAGGGCAAGTGTAAATCGTGGACGGTTCTGCTCTCTGATGTCTTCTAGTGCTGTGTCTATTGCAAGGAAAAAGATAAAAGTGGTGCAAGTTGCAAAACTAATATTGAGGAATGTGTAGTACAAGAATGAGAAAAACTAAGAAAATTACTAGAAAAAAATGCAAGAAAAGGGAAATTATTCTCATAGAAAGTGTTCATTCAATATGGTGCAAATAACTGACCATTTAAAAAGGAATGAGATAAAAATGCTGAAAGATTGTGGAGAGAAATTTTGTTATAAATAGTCTGGACTGTCTAATTGTGGGTTTGGTTTTTTTTTTTCTGGGGGGTGGGAATTGTCTTGTATCAGACAATTCTTTCTCTTGGAGAGGGATGAAAAATCTTCCTAATTTTCCAGTTCTGTTTTTTCTAGAGCTTTTGCACATGCTTTGATAAAGATTTCTGCTGGAAGACGCTAGCAAAAGCTTTGTGTTTCATTTTCCTTGTTAAAATCCTCAGTTGGCCTAGGAAAAGGTGTCCTGGAACAAAATCCAGGAGGTAGTGCATTCTGTACCCTTTTTGTTATGTACTATTGTGTGAGGGATCCAGGTTGAGTAAAATTTTCTATGACATAGAGGAGTTGATGAAGAGAATGCATCTTTAGTGGATAATAATGTGCTTTTGCTTCCTTTTCTATCATTATTTGTCTTGAAAGCTTAGCAATTCAAGGCTCAGACTCTGAAGGTAATACATGATATTGGAGGAAGTAATAGTTGGGTTTTTTTTCACGTATTCACACTTTGATTAGAGCTTTTTTTGTCCTTTAAAACCAAGGCAATTTCTTAAGTAAATTGTTAGAAGAATGTTAAATTTACACAGTCAAGTTGGATATTACAGGATGCTATTTAAAACCTCAAAAATGTGGTATTTCTGTAGATGGTAGAGTCAGTAATCCTTCTTGTGGACTGTCAGGAGCATGGCTGGAGACTTCAGAGACCAAAAATCCAGCATAGGATATTAAAAAGCTTAAAATTATTTGCTTCACAGGGGTAGAGTGGAAAAGACACTTCTAAACTTAGGAAAATTGATCAGAATGGTGGGATACATTCATGTGAAAATTGTCCCTTCTACAAACCACACGGTGTATACCTTGACAGTAGAGTACACTGATCCAAGTATCACTGATGCCCAGCCCAAAGACAGATGTGTAAAGCTTTTGTGATGCTGAGATTTACGAAATTTGTGTCTGTCAGAAATGATAAGATTTGCCATGGCCAAAGGGAAACGGGGGGAGGTGGGGTTGTTTCACTCTGAGTGGACTCAGTAGCAGCCAGTCCTTGGGACAGGACTCTGCTGTACTGCAGGGCTGGATGGGAAGTGTGGCTGGATTCCCAAGGCAAACCAACAGTGTAGGCCCAGCAGTCCCTGCTGGTTCCTTTTCTTTCACAGCTGAAACTCAGGATGACCCAAAATCCCAAGCACCCCACGCAGCCCCAGTATCGCTGGCCACGTGATGAGCCTGCATGCAGCTCAAGATCCACATTAGATACCTCAACACAGCATGAGTCCAAAAGTGATTGTAAAAGCAAGTTAAGAGACGTAGCATTAAAGTTTTTCCTTTTTAGTCTAGAAAGAAATTCTTAAACTGATTTATGCTTAAATGGTTTTGGAAGTAAGTTCAACAAGTATTTTTTGAAATTAACTATGGTTAATGCCTTACTTAAACAGGTGTCTGCTTACCCAAGCCATGCACTCCTTTATCTTTTGCACAGTGGCAGTACTCTGTAGATTTCCAAGGTAAAAGCTGAGATAAAATAAATGGAAAAGTAGAGCTGTATAAATGGATTTTTTCTGCTTCTGCGGTGGGCTGAACTTGGTGAGATAGTTAGTGAATCAGACATGCACAACATTGTTGCACAGGAATGGACAAGAATGCATGTATGGAAAAAAGTGGAGGGTGATACTGGGCTGTTTTGATTTGAACTGGCTCTGGGTAGCTGTAGCCTGAGTTTCTTAAGAGCTAAATTCTTAAAGCTAAACCAGTCTAGTACAATCTGCTGCTGAATGGAGCAGCCGTGTTCCTCTTGTCCCTTTCCAGCATTGCTTTTGTTGCTTGCCTTGTAAAGGACTTCATGTCTCTCTTGGCTTGCTTTCATGTTGTACCTAAGCGAATTCAAAAAAAAGGTTTACCAAATTGTCTGCTACTTTGTAGGATCTGGCATTTGTGTGAGTTGAGTTGGCCAACCCAATGGAAGACTAACTCCACCAAATAATTAACAATTTTCTGTTGGGCTAGATTGCTGCACCATCCTATTTTGTGGTCACACAATTCCTAGCTCTGGTACACACAGATGAGGAAGAATGGAGTTGTTCTTTCAGGGAATGGCTTGTATTTATGTTGATTTACTTACAGCTTCAAAAATGCTTCAAAACAGGAATTTTTTTGTGGTTGGGATGTCAGATAGTGTCAGCTTTAGGATTATTTTGTTTGTGCATGGCATCTGGTATTTACCATTGTAAGGATTGCAAACTGAAATGTCTAGTTTTCTAATCTAGTTTGGCAATTCCTATATCCATTTGAAATACATAGCAAGTAATTTAACAAAACTCTGCAGGACATTTTTTAGACATCTATCTGAAGTCTTAGCGGTGAGTCCTGTCAAAATGTGTACTTCTAAACTACATATCTTAAGTTTTCTAATGCGGTGATATAACAGGTTTGAGGAATTTGCAGCTAAACAAATTAAAGCTTGTGAGCAGGAGTGTGTGGTGTGGGATGAGGTGGAGATGGAGGAAGTTGGTAGGAAAATCCCACCTTGTAGGGGGGGCTTTGTGGACAAGAGACAAAACATACCCATGGGTTGTCTCCTCATTCTGAATATTCTTTCTTCTTCCCTGTGTCTAGGACTGAGCAGTACGTTTCCCCACAGAATGCACATGTTACCTGTAGGGCCACACAGTTCAAGAACTATTCTTTGGTGAAGAACATGTTAGGGAAATTTGGATCCTTCCCTCATTAAAATGATACACAATAATATCTTCATTAAAATTCTTTTCTACCAGAACAGCAGAAATTGGAATTCACTGAGTCAGCAACTTACCAATACCTTTATTCCATATTTTTGGAATCTCCATATTTTTTGATACTGTCCTGTGAAGGAAAATAGTTTTAAGGAAAGTTGCTTTCATGAACTTTGAACTGTTAAAGATGCTGGAGTGACTAAATTATTAAACAAAGTATTAACTTTTCCCAAGACTTTCTTGGCTTTACTTTTGGGAATGTGAAACCAAGTCATCAGCTTACATGAGGAATAAAAAGAGCATAATAGTCATGTATTCTAAAACAGTAATACATGGTGCACAGTCAGCTGGCTTTTTGTAAGTCAGATGGGTAGCATCTGGAAACAGATCTCTTACCTTCATTTTTTTCTGCAGAAGAAGTATTTAGAAGATAGATTATTTTAATTTGGTAAAGGTTGGTAGGCTGATTTAGGCATCTGGGTTTCCAGTGTGGGCCTGAATTTGCAATAGAAGCTGGTGTTTTGTTCAAGTCTTTCATCTTGCAAGATGTGATTTTGTTTCGTAGGATCTATCCTTCATTTCTTATTTAGTTTGAACTAGTAATGGGTAGTTGTGATCTTTGACTTTTTTTCTCACACTGGATTAGACATCATTGGAAATAAACATGGAGGAATTGGCATAGTTGAAAGATTCCTGTGAAGTTTAGAAAGCTGGGGGAAAAAAGGTAAGGGTGGATAAAAAATTCCTGTGTTTTGTGTAATGGTAAGAAAAACACTTTGAATCAGCTAGATCCATGGTAAGGGAGATCTTTTACATACATGACATGGTTTCCATATCAAAATATCAAAACTCTTAATATTTTTGAATCATCTGTAAGTCACCTAAAGACTGTCTTCTATCACACAACAGGGAACATAGTCACCTCGTCTTTCTTCTGGCTGTTTCAGTAGTCCCCTGGCATTTGTTAGTCCAGCAGTGCACCTTAATATAAGAGCTCTTCCTGCAGTGTGCAGCAGTGGCTTTGGGAGTGATGGAACAGAGGCAAGCAGCCTTGGCAAGGTGCCTTTTTGAGCACTGCGGAGTTGGCCTGTTTCCTGCTATTAACTACAGCCAGAGCAGCCATTACTTCCTCTCCAGAGTTGGGAAATTGGTTTGTGACTCAAGTGAGAGCTGGAGAAGGAACTGCATTGTGTGCAAAGGACTGGAAGGTGGTTAGACATGAAGTGGATTTTGTGCTGTGGAAAATGCTGGGCTCAGAATAACTTGAAACTGTTTCTGATGTTTTTTCACTGTGGAAATTGGTAATTTTCCAGTCTGATTGATGTTAAAGCCATAAGCATTACTACTAGGCAGCTATGGACTATATAGAGGGGATATTGGAATGGTAGCTGTGTTTAGAGGTGGGTGTCATCCACTGTGTGACACCCCAATATTCGATACCCAAGACAAACACATCTCTAATAAAAAACTTTCAAACATTTGCTTTATTATCATATTTTAATAGCAGTGCATTTCAACAACTGCCACATATTTTAAGAAGAATTGGTTTGGTTTTTTTTCAGGACTGTGACACCAAAGACAACTTTCTTACAATGCATATAGAAAGAAAAGATTTATACTCTGTAACCATCCTGGGTGTTCTTGCAGTTTTCGTCCTTCCTATCAGGGATTTCTATTCTTACGTGAATGATTGTCATCTTAAACTGATGCTAAAATAACAAAGGCTGAAATGAATTTGATCTTCTCAAAATCGTCCTGTTTCTTCAGTATGTCATCAGTGGTAATACAGGCTCAGTCCAAAGCCACGATGGCAAGGTGGAGGGATAGGAATGTTTCTGCATGGAAATACTTTATTATGTTAATTTCAGAGGGCTGTGTTAAGGTCTGAAGTTTTTCATTTGCATGTGTTCTAGAACAGGCAGCCAGGAAAATCAGACTTGTAGGGCACATCATCTTGAACATACGTGCATGTCATCGTATCTGAAAATGCCAGAAAACATTGCCAGATTTTTAACTGTTGTAAGAATTCTCAGGAGTGGCCATCTGGATGATAAACAATGTAAAAAAGGACAAAAGCAAGATGAAAGAAATGTTTCCATACATCCTAGTCAAGAAATGAAAATTAGCCTAACATTTCACAAGACAGTCTTTAACTGGCTGGGGGTTTCTGTGTCACATTTCCAACAATCCCTGCTCCAGTGCTGTGTCACCTAAGCAAGTTTTGCTGGCACATTTGTCTGAGCAGTTGTATTGTGAACCGGGTCTGCATACTGATGTAGTTTTAAACCAGTCTGTTCTTGGTGGCAGGTGTTTTTTTTAGACTTCATCAGTCCTCCGAGTCAGGGAACAGCGTGGCTGCACAAACAGTTCTTCAGCACTTAAATCAGAAGGGCAAACTGTGTGTTGGAGTGTGAGAGATTAGAAGGTAGCACAAGTATTGATGTGGAAAACTTAATCTTATGGAACTGATGGCTGTGCTTGCTTTCCCAGATTTGTGATCAGAGAAGTACTCTATCACCTGTTCTTTAAGCAATGACAGTAGCTTTGGCCTTGTCCACCTTTTCTCAAGTCTAGTGATTGTCCATTTGTGAATGATGGGCAGTTGATTCTCAGTGACTGTGAATATGAGAGAGACTGGTACTGCTGAAGTTTGACCAGTATTGAGATGGTCTTCCAGTGTGCAGACCTGTGTTTAGATTGATATGGTCTGCTAGGAGTACCAGTGTCCATGGACAAGTCCCTTTATTTTCTTATTTTTATAAACTCTTCCGTGTAAAATATGGTGAAATACCGGTTTTAAGAATTACAGTTTCCTTTTCTATCTTCTATATTTCCCTTTGCTGCCTGGAAAGAGTGGAACAAAGAGCAGAACAACAACAAAAAGAAAGCCACTACTGAAATGATGAATTATTTTTTATTGCCTTATATTGTAAAGAATTATCATTTACAATGTCACAAAAATCTGTGATGGTGTCCTTATAATGATTGTTCTTTGAATGGTAGAGCTCACATGATTTCCATATCTCTCTAAAGGTCTAGTCCATTTTAGGATTAAAAGTGTGATAAAATGCCTTCTTATTTGTCGAAAGTTTGAGCAAGTTGAAGCAAAATGTGTTACATGTACTCTTAACAACTTGAGCAGAATACCTGAGAGCAAAGGTATTCTGTTTATGTTGTCAGAGAAACCCTGCTAGAATTACACTAATTAATTAAGTTGTAGAAAACCTTTCCTATTATACAGAAAGGTTTTTCTTGCTCTGTACTTCCGTACAGGGCAGGTATTGAGCTGGGGACTGTCTTGCTGTGCTTGTTACTCATCTTGACACATCTGTGAGTAAAACATGGAAGAACAGATATGGGAAGAGACACACTGGTGATTTGATCCATTTTGTCAAGGTGTGAAGTAAAAAGACTAGATATGCCAATGCTCTTGATTTTTTAGCTGAGAAGGAGGTTGGACTGCACTGACACAATTATTAGGGTAAAAGATTTTGTTCACCATAATAGTTGTAATTTAACACACCTGAAATAATATGCTCAAAATCCGTGCTATCAAATCTTGTTTCTTGGCAGTTTCTGTCTAAAGAATAATTAGATCTGGTAGGGAAACACAGCAGTCAGAAGATCAATAAATATTTCCCTTGAGTTCTAAGAACTAGATTTGAAAGTATCCTCTAGGTGTCGTGTCAGTTGTCTTGTTGTGTTGGTACAATGCTGGGGACCTTTGAGGGGGATGATTTCCTTTTAATTTAAGTTTAAAATTTTTGCAAGGACAGAAGAAGTCTTTTGTAAAAAGCTGTGTAAATGTTCTTTTTAGCTGTTCAGAATATACAGCTATTAATTGTTTGACAAGCAGTTTAGAAATAGAGCATAGACAGAGCTGTTGGAGCACAATGCAAAGGTGGTTCTCATTATGGGTCCCTTTGATATACTCACCATCACAATACTGGGCATTCACAGTCCCTGGGAAGGCATAAGTGGGTTTAAGTCAACTCAAGCCCATTGCTCTCCTCAAAACTCTTTTGGCTAATCATTCTGCTTTTATCCTCTAGGTTGGGCTGAGCCCTGGATACACTCCCCCATGCTGGTCTAGTTACTTTGGGAAGACATTCAGGCTCTTGCTGCTCTTGTGGACAAACATTTACACATGCAATTGATTCACTCAGCTGAGAGTCAAGACAATCTCCTAACTTACAAACCTTTATCTTAAAAGCCACCTTTCGGTCTCTTTTGTCATAGAATGGTGTTAGTTGGAAGGGACCTTAAAGATCATCTAGTCTCACCCTCCCTGCCATGGGCAGGGACACCTTCTGGTAGACCAGGCTGCTGAAAGCCCTGTCCAACCTGGCCTTAAACACTTCCAGGGATGGGGCAGCCACAGCTTGCCTGGGCAACCTGTGCCATTGTTTTACCACCTCACAGTCAAGAATTTCTTCCTAATATCTAATCTAAACCTACCTTCTTTCAGTTTAAAGCCGTTCCCCCTTGTCCTGTCACTATGTGCCCTTGTAAATACTCACCATCTTTCTTGTAGTCTCCTTTCATCTACTAAAAGGTGGCAGTTAGGTCACCCCAAAGTCTTCTCCGGGCTGAACATTCCCAATTCTCTCACCCTTTCCTTTTGGAAGGGGTACTCTGCCCCTCTAGTCACCTTGTCATATGATAAGGTCAACTTCCCTAGCCACAGCTGTGGTCAGTCACTTCCCATATTTTCCCAGAGCTTCACAGGCACATCACATTTGCTCATCTCTGCTGAGCCTTCTCAGGAGTTTACTGATCCATCACATGGAGAAAAGAGCTGTGAGTGCATAGAATCTGGAGTCTGGGGCATTTGCATGGATGTAAGAGACTTGTCTAACATCTGTCTTTGGTTGAGATAGTAATGGAGTATATAATTCTTCCCAGGTTCATACCCTGACCTTAGAGATGGAATATTTTCTTCTTTGACTTGGTAGATGTATGCTTTATGTAACACAAACAGATTGATATGATACAGAGGGAGACCAATTTAGGAAGACTCTGTGTTCTCATGACTGTGTCAATATTTGGGTTCCATATCCAAGTAACTGTCCTTGAATGATGAGGTAAAAGGGTATCTTCACCACCACAAAAAGCTTACTGTGAAAAGTGCCAGAATCCCTTAGTGAACCTAGTGTGAAAAGTCAAGCTGCTGCTTCCAAGTTTCTTGTTATGCTCCAGATAGTAAGTACTGTGAAGGTCTTGAATTATTGAAGAGATTCTTTTGTTTTCCCCACCCCCAATAAAAGTTACTTGCTTTGACATCTGAATGGTTGACCTAACTGCTGAAATTGCTGATGTCCCGACATTGTGCTTACTTCCTGGTAAAGTCAGGATTTATTTAAAAGTATAATTTGAGACGCTCAAGATGGCAAATGGATGGCATGTCCTAATTTGTAATGCCTTCTTCCTTGGTTTCCAGTAAGAAGAGCGTATTGTTTTGCTTTCTGTCTTATGTATGAAACAAAATAAAAACATGGTTTCATCTGTTGGCCAGACAGGTGACACTGGTACAAAGCTGCTACTTTGCTTAGTTCAGGTGAGGAAATTTTGAGTTTTAGTACTGATTCTGTTTTAAGTGATGTATTTGTATCTGATAAAACATTGAATGAGGGTTTTTTTGACATTGTGGATGGGTCTCACATCACCCATCTTAACATTACAGTGGGCTAAACCTTTGCATCAGATTTTTATTGCTTAGAATTTGTCCTTCCTTATTAATATACATCTGACTCTTAAATGTCTCTTTGAGGGAGTTTTGTGAATTTTTTGCCAAGTCATTCAGTGGAAGGAGGTCACTTCAAGGAAAAAAGAATGTTTTTCCCCCAATCTGTGAGGATGTTTTTGGAAGGACTAGCTTGGAACAGGAACTCAGTTTGACTGAAGTGGCTTTTGCTACTGAAAGTAGACAAAAATTTGTCCCAAATGACTACCATTTCAAAAAATAATCTGTTAAACATCTTAGAGACTTTTTTAAGCTTCATGGCTAAAACACTTGAAACATAGCCCTGTATTATGCAAAAGAAAGGACCTCTGGTGTTGTGACCTTCTGTCTGTTGTGGGATGGGACATACGGTTTGGTCTGAGTACACAATTTAAAATAGAGATCTTCTTTCATGTTGGTTATACCTCTTCTCACTGACACAAAGACCTGAATGGTCCATTCAAATACAGTGGGGACAAGATGATTGAAATTGGTTTGGGATTCGGGACTAAGGTGCCGGGGGAGAAAAATCTGGTGTGAAGGCAGTGTACTTGGCAAATATGCTGGAAAAAGAAATGGTAACAGGAAGTGATTGCAGAGAAACTCTTGATAGATGAGGAGTTGTTTCCCTCATGAAGGAAATTGGAGATTGTAACTGGTGGGAGCATGGGTTGTGTGTTGAAACTTGCAAACTGAACAAGGAGCCTCAAATGGAAAACTGGTTTGAAGGCAAGGCAGGCAATTGAGTGGTTACAGTGGTATTCAAAATTACGGGCAAAGAAACTACATGACAGTAGGAGAAAACTGATTTGGAAATCAACTGGAAAAATAAGGAGTACAGAATGAAAGTGGGACAGAAGGGCAGTGGAAGCACAGGTGCTACATCTGGGGGGAATGCTATGGGGGCCTGAGTGGGGAGTGAGAATTTGGGGCAAAGCAAGCTGCTTGCAGTAGTTGCTGACTTCCAGTGCCTGGAGTGGGATCAGACCTTTTGGAGACTTTCTCCTGCAGGGAAACATTCGTCTGCCAATTGGTTACATAAATATTTACTGAGGGAGGAGCCCGTTCATCTGAAATGCTCTTCCACAGAGATGCTGCTGACACATAGCTCTCAGCTTGGATCTCAGAGCCTCTGCGGGAGGTGAAACTGGTCTCACCCTCAGGTGCCATTCCACCATGTTAGGTGTTCCTTAGATGCCAAGGGATTAAGTTTGCTTTTGATTATCTGCAATTATGAAGATAAAATACAAAAACTTAGAAATTGGCAAAATTTGGAATTTTGTCTTCTTTTTTGTGTATTTGTTTTCAGCTACTACATTTTAAATTACTTAATTACTTGCTACTTTTTCGTCAGCCTCCTTAAAGTACGGGGTGTTCTGCTCTGGAAATGTAACTTGCAGTATGTTGGAGAGGACAATTTGTAGGATGCTTTTTTTGTGATTACAAGAATTTGTGATAATTGAAGCAGAACATTGGTGGAAGAAAAATGTTAGTCTGGTGATTTAAATTGAACTGTTCACAAATTGCCTTTAATTGCATGTTTTTGCATTTTCTGAGTGCCCAGACTTTGGATACTAGGATCAGCTTTGTGAAAGTGCTGAATACTTAGATCCACAAATAAAGTTAATCAGAACAGCATGAGCAACTGAGAAATCATGGTCTCCCAAATGTGGCATCTAGAATTCCTTCGTCAACACTTATCTCTGGGTTTCCCTCCCCCATGTGGGAGATCAGTAGAATATTCACTGATTTCCTGTGGTGTTAACAAAATTAACTATGATTGTGAAGGACTTAGATATAAGCACAATAAATAAAACTGAAGAAGAAGTTAATAGTGTTGTGTTTCAAGCAAGGATTTCAGTATACCAATCCATTGGTTAGACACTGAATGTAAAAGAAAATACAGTCCTCAGCAGCTGCTTGTTAAATGGGTGCTGTACCTTCTGTGCACATTATCTATATGCTGTGGGGAAAAATAATGTTTGTGTAATTGAAGACAGTGTATGTATGGAGTAGTAGGTCAGTGCTACAGACATCCTTAGTTGTGGCTTTTTCTAACCTTTACATGCTTGACTTTGTGGCTGCAATAGTTTCCTCTTAATGTAGCTTTTGAATATAGTATTGAATGCCTACATTTTTTGTAAATAAAGTATGTGCACATAGGGACTGTGCTGGATGCATCAACACTGTTTACTATCCAGGTTTTGAAAATGTAGATGTAAGGGGAAACCAGGAGTGCTGGAATGATAACTAATTACTTGGGTAACCTAATACTCTTGTCTTTGAATAGTAGTTCATGGATAAATTTATATTCAAGATAATATGTATTCTGTCAGTGAGACTGAGGAATTTTACCTGTCTTAAGTACCTGGGGGGAGGTTGCTCTTGTACCTTGTTCTCCCTCATACTTGTTTCATGAATATGTAAATTGTCGTGTCCCCATTGTTATTGTACTTCTCAGCTACTTTGGAAATTGGCTTATTCCATTCTTGGAATTCAGTTTGGGTTCTTTTGACAGCACTGCTTTCAGTGTTTATATTTCATATTTTATGAGGTGCCTTGCAGGCTGTTTTTCATGGTTGAGGATATCTTCATATATATAAAAAAAGTAATATATTACTTTTGGATATCAACATGAAGTGTTGGGCTTTCTGTTCCTGGATGAGGAACAGACTCACAGGGTGAACTACATTCTTAGTTCTGTGGTCAGGCAGGATGCCCTGCTTTGAGTTGAGATTTTTCTTAATAGGAAGTAAGGAAAGGAGCACTAGTGAGCCTGGCTGAGCCTGCCATGACAGAGGCAGTTGCTTGTTATGATTGTGAAATTATTTTTTGGGAGCTTCAGGATTCCCTGCACCAACCACACTGTTCTAGAAAGCAGAGCCATGCAAATCTTGCCTCTCCATGTTGTGAGGCAGCTTTCTTTCCTATGTCATGCCTTTCTCTTCTCAATGAAGGTTGTTGTTAATAACTGAAGAGGCCGTACCATGTTCTCCTGCTAGTGTTACTATGTGTCCTTGTTTCCCTGACTCAGACAACATTCAGAAATATCCTGTAGACTGAGATGAAAGGTTTAACTCTCTTTTGTCTGGAGTGCAGTTCATCTCTGTTTCTTCCCAGTGAAACAGACTTTTGGTAAGTGTACCTTAAAAATCCTTTGAAGTTTCGAAATAGCTTTTGTTCCACAAAACTAGATTCAAACTCAACTCAGGACCTAAAGGGGACTACCCTTTGTGTCCCTGATGATTTTCTGCATCTGCATCTTTCTGTGAAGGCCTATCTTGTTGGATGACTACTTCCACCAGGAAAATGAAATGATGGTGTGTAATGGCTCTTTTCAGTTGTTTCTTTAGAGCTTAACAATAAAAGCTTCACAACTTCTTTCCCCCCTTTGTTACTTTGCTTTCCAGACAAGGTTTGCCTTTACCATATATTAAATTTCTTCTTTGATCTCTTCCCAAGTTTCCTTGTGGTCAGGGAATCAGGCCTTGGATCCTGTCTTCCCCCTGCAATTGTCAAACCTTTAAAAGCACTTTTCACTTCCATCATGAAGAACTTGATTTTTAATTTTTAATGACTATAAGAACTTGTCAGATGATCTTGATAATGTGAAAGAAAGAAAGGATGTTGGCCAGTGAACCCACAGATCTGTGGGTGCCCAATGCCCTGTGGGTGCCTGATGTGGGTGCACAATGCCCTGTGAAACACGGCATTGTGGAGCAAGCAACCTACTGTTACAGCCAGGCATAACAATAAGTAACTTAAGAGGCTAGGCATACTGCAGGAGAAGGCCCCAGAGAATCAAAGGGATAATTGAGTTTCAAAGTGACCTTTAAAAGCTATCTGGACCAACCTTCTAGTCACAGCGGCCAACTTGAAAGCTGGATCCAGCTCTGAAGTTAGATCAGGTTGCTTGGGGTGTATCAAGTCAGGTTTTGAATATCTCCAAGAATGAAGCTTCTTCAGCCTCTCAGGGCAGTCTGTCACAAAGTTAGACCACCCTCATGGAGTGGGTGGTCCAAATATGTGGTCACAACGTGTTAGCATGCTGTATCAGCTGCTGGGCTCTTGTCTAGCTCTGTGCACTCCAAAGCAGAGCTGTATGCATGTGATCTGCTCCTTTGTGTGGAGCACAAACCCTTCTCATATTCACAGGCTGTCCTTCTAAAGGAGCCTTTATCCGTTCACCACAGTACCTCAGGCATGCAAACTATCCAGCTGCCAGTTGAGGAGAGATTATGGGTTGATGTCATGGTGTAAGTGCAGGTAAAAAGGTAGAAATATCTTAGTATTGACTGGAAATTTTTGAGATGTGCATGTTCATATCCTGCTTCCTTTTGTTTTTCTGTCAATCTTCCCAGGATCATTCTGGCCTAAGACTGAAATGGTTCTTTGTGCACTCCTCCTTAAATGCTTGGGACTAAAGGTGAGGCAGGATTCTGAAAGTGCATGCCCTTTGTGGATGCTTTGAGTTGAATAAGTTCAGTGGTTGCAGGCAAAAAGGATACTGCACATGTAAACTGCATGTCTTATTGATGGTAATTGTTAGTCCTGCTCGAAAACCTCTGGCAGCTGGGCCTTTGTAGCAGTTTTGCTGCAAATTTTTCTTAACCTGAGAGAGTGGAAGCCACTGGAGAGTGTATTATCTGCATAGGTCAGGAGGACAGGAGTTGGAGAAACGGAAGTCAGTCTGATTGGTTTGTTTTTACAAAGCTGGAGGCTGGGCTAGCATGGTGACCATTGAGTTGTAAATGCAGAAAGAAAAATACCCACCTCACTATAGAGAATTCTGCACTCTCAAAACATCACTATCCTGACAATTTAAACTGTTCAGATCCTTGCTGTCATTGCTGTGATCAGGTTTGTCTGTTGCAGTTGACACCTGGATTGATCAGATCCTACAGGGAGCTTGTTCATCTTGCAATACCTGCAGAAACGGAATTCCATGAAAGAACAGAAGAGTTTCCTGCTGGTGTAGGAAGCTTAGCAGCTCACCAGTGGGTCTGTGTGTGAGTGATAGGGAGTGGGTGGCACTACATGCCACTGTAGGATTGCATGGAGCTGGAGAGTAAAACCGCTGGCAGCAAGAGTGACTTAAATTGTCTTAGAACCACAACCTTATGTGAATGCTTTCTCCAACACAGGAATTTCTAAAGAGGCCCTCGTTTCTTCCCCTTTCTTGCTTGGGTCTTCTGAGGTTCATTACATGATGTTAAAGCTTTTCCTTTCGTAGTTTTTCGTCTTTTAAAGTTGTTAGAGGCAGAGTCTAGGAATGAATGTAAATTGCAATTCGGTTACTAAGAACAGATCAAGAGTGGCATTTGGTAATGAAATTCCATGATTGTGTTGCTGTAAAGTGGAAGAACTTGAAGAAAAATGTAATCTGCAAATATTTAAAGGCGATTCTTCGAGGAAGCTGTGGAAGAGATAAATGAATTAAGGAGACTTGTCATAGCTGAAGCAGTAAAAAAGCATTTGTTTCTCTTCTCTTTCATTGACTTGTTTGTGATGAGAACTGTAGCCCCTTAGTGATTTTTGTTTCTTTGTAAATTGGGCGGGTGATTATTTCAGAAAAGACAAGAGATCTTTAGAACTTGTAGTGTAGAGTAAATGTTTATAAAGACACTTTGTAAAGAAAGCTTGTAGGGATTGGTAAACTCAGAATTACCCTTATGGTCTAGAGATTAGTGGTAAATTGGCTGATCTCTTAAATGTGTTGCCTTCAAAGGTCAGAACAAGCTGACAGTGGGGGATGTCCCTTCTACTTGCTTTAGCCTGTACTGTCTCTGAGTACAGTAATACCACTACATGATATTTTTATTTGACTGGACTGGTTGGAAGGACTGTGTACCTGTTTAATAATGAGGATCATTTTCTTTTAAGAAGAAAGTTATAGATTGTATGGAGTATATTAATTAGGGAACATACTAAGTAAGTATCTTAATTAGTTAACATGTTTTTGTGACTAGATGGAAGCTTGTCCATCCAGATCAGGTGAGAAATAATACTGTGGTGTTGTATCTGTATTTTCATTACAATATGGGCATGAAGCATGTGTACAGCTACTGCAGTGTAGTTTTAACCCTCTAAAGCCAGAAAGAGGAGACAAACTCAGTGAGTGTGCTTACAGAAGTGTGGGATAAATGGAATTCTTCCTTCTCTAGCTTTGATTTGTGTATGGTTTTATGTTAGTGTCTGTCAAGACGAAGACATTTTGGGTTATAGCTTTTGGTCTAGAACAACTTTTTTAGGGGGGTAAAGGTGTTCATGTAGGAAAACACTGTACTCACAATGACACTTGAAACTGTTGTGTACTCTATGTCCAAGTCAAGTACAAGTTTTTCTCTGACACAATAAGAAACTCCCACAAAAACAGACTCTCTCAGTTGACAGGAATTGATATTATCTCTGCAAGCTTTAGAGTCAGTTTTAATGCAACTTTTTTCCCAAAATACCACAGCTAAATTCCTTCCTTTAAGAAGGATGCATTTGTTTCCAAAATAAGTGCTTCCAATTAATAAATTTAGTGCAATTTTGACTAGGAAGGCCTTAGACTGCAGTGACAGGTCAAAACAATAAACTGAGGGGATCTTTCCATTCCCCAGAATTCAGGCTCAGCTAAACATATTTAGGAAAAATTGGAAAGGACAGGGAGCTGGATATAATTTATTAAAAGTTTCTGACAGTGTAGAAATTATTCTAGGTATCTTTTCCGTTATGGGAGACAGGTATGAAGGATCTGTGTCTTCATTACAAATTGAAAACTCACATTGGATACTTCTCCACTTTGCTTCAGCACTTTGCTTAAGTAAAAAAAGGGCATCTCCTGATGTAACAAGGTATTGTTTGGTAGCGGAGAGAGGTGCA
This sequence comes from Edolisoma coerulescens, assembly GCA_013397115.1. Taxonomy (NCBI): domain Eukaryota; kingdom Metazoa; phylum Chordata; class Aves; order Passeriformes; family Campephagidae; genus Edolisoma; species Edolisoma coerulescens. Next base: position 674,131 of record VWZW01001241.1, read on the forward strand.
TTATGTTAGGCATTTTAAAGGTATTTAGTAGTTTTTTTGATATTACAGGAAAAAATGTAGATTCATCTCAGATGGGAAGAGGACCCGTTCTGGGTTGCTTGAAATCTTCCTTGGGATTTCTTTCTACTTTTGGAAAGACCTTTCCAATCAAGCTTTTTTTTTTTTTTCAGGTGTATCCTTAACTTTTTTTTCTTCACCTGCTATTCAAAATGAACAGAAACTGCACATGTCAAACATGGGAAAAACTGACTGAGTGTTAAGAGTGGAGTAAGTTTACAGTAAGGTTAGTTTACATATATTTAGCAATGTTAGGTTAACGGTTGGACTTGATCTTAGAGGTTTTTTACAGCCTTAATGATTTTATGATTCTGTTCTTTTTCTGTAGCTCTGAAGAGTTGCATTTTAGGATGGGATTGTTTATGACTTTCGGCATTTGAGTTGGGAAGGAGATTCCAGAACTTGTTATTTCTAAGGCTCTCAGTGTTGGCGGGCTCTGGATAGATGATACAGGACAGATACCTGCCACAAGTGGGTGTTCTCTCAGTTGAGGATGCTTTAGACTTCTAAAACACTGTCAAGCATGCTTATTTGACCCAGCAATGTTCTGAGATGGCCTAGTGGAACTATTGTACAAAAATCCTAATGAGAACAAGAGGCCTCACCTAAACCACATAGAAACAAAAATACAATGTCTGGATTATAAACAGATGTCTGCTTCTGAAGTGTGGTCTGTGCTGAGCAGTGGGTTTAGATAAAAGGTTTCATTATAAGGCCTTGATAAATATACAGCTCCTGGTTTCCAAAATACTTTTTTTCAGAATATGGTGGCATAGTACTGTTCTAGAGAGATCAGTTTTGTCTCTGCTCTGTGTGATTTCCTTGGAACTGCTGAGCTATGGAAGTACATCTTGGTGGGAAAGCCTTTCTGGTTAAGTTTTTGTGGAGGAGAGTGAGATCATGTTAAACACACAGAGTTGAATGTTAGCACTTCTTAATTGGGTTTGAAAAAACTAGTGAGTAGGATAGGAAGGGAGAGAATATGAACTTAAAACACTCAGCACAGAACTATTGTAGAAATATGTTTCTGTGGATGCTAGAGTAAAAAATAGCTTGGTAATACTAGATATCAAAGAGGCTTTTACATGGCAGTGAAATTTTGGAAAATTATGACAACTTAATGTTCAGACTAATAAACTGTGGCTGTCAGCTGATAAGTGATATAGAGAAAATTCCTGGGCAACTTCAAAGGGGGAAGTTCAGTTTCGTGTTAATAAATTGGTGGTTCTCTAAAATTCCAGTGCTGAGCTGCTTTTCAGAGGTTAAGTTCTGGTTCAAATAAAATTGCATTTAAAGCGTGATACTTTATCTAGCATACAGCTGCCACAAGCAGCCACTTCTCAGAAGAGGAATTTAACTTCAGTGACTGCCTCTGTCTTTGGCAAAACCCCCAGGAATTGCCAGTTGCTCCAAAATACTTACATATTTCAATGAAGTTACGTTTTTCAAACAAGGTTTGAAAAAGGAAGTTGGAAAAAAATGTTTATCACCCAGTTTCAGGGAATTTTGTGTTATTTAGAGTTGGGTTATAGATACATAAAGTTAAATCAATATAGCAGCAAGCTTTTTGAGGTATAGAGTAGGTATAGAGGTATTTTGTTATATATAGCATAGGGTATATTCTTTATACTATGAGGTAGAGAGTGGTATTTCATTAATGTTAATTCTGCTTCTGTTAATTATTCCTAAATTCTGCCACACTCTTGGCAGAATGTATGTTTGAAGTATGCTGAGTTTTAAAAATTTTAGAGATTTAGTTGTGGTTGAGTTTAGTGAGGGAATGTATAACTTGTTATTGCAGTAATCTGCTATTAAAGTTTGGGATATCTCCCTTTTGAGCTGTAAGCTTGCTTTTACATGGCAATTAGGGTGAAACACATTTAATTCCCTGCAAGTAAACTGTAAGTAATTATTAAACACTTTATAATGATTTAATGCAAATATTATGCAGTGTCTTGTGGGTGACAGATATTGGAAGGACAAATGAACCAGAAATAGGAATGCACTGATTTGAGACCAGGAGTGAGTCCAGGCTTGTATCAAAATTCAGTGATGTCTGCGAGAACAACTGATGAATTGTGAAGAGCAAGTAGCAGGATGTAATATCGTCAAAATACGAGGAAAGGTTTGTGTGATAGAAGGCTTGCCTGCTTTTCCCAGCTGACTGAGTTGAATTCATTATAGCCTGCTTGCTGAGTGACTGTTCATTTGGGAAACATTAGCAACTCCATGGATGGGTGGATGAATAAATTTGTATAACAAAGTTCTGAGAGCTGGAGACTTTCAGGGTAGCATACAGATCTCTGAGGAAAAATCTGGGTAATATATCTGGAAGTTCCCAGACCCTGCTAGCTCTTGTTGGGAATGTGGTGGGAGCTGGTGTATATTTTGTGCTTGTGAAATTTGATTCAGATTTTTTTTTGTAATACTGCATGCATGATGACCAACCTTTATTCCACTTATATGCTGGAATGCCTCTTAGAAAAAGTACTCTACATACTGGATCTGTCTGAATGCTGAACACTTTTTTCCTTCTTTGTTTTACTTATGTATTTCAGAGAGCTGGTATTTATTAGGGGTTTCGCTGAAGACAGAGGTAGTCACTGAAGTCGAAATGGCAGCCTGTGGCAGCCAAGGCCACACAGTGAGGATTCTTTGCATAGTTACCTATGTTGTACATGGAATAATTAACTTTGTTGTCATATTTGGACACTTCTCATAGTCACACAATTCTCAGACAAATTCTGTGAAATGTATACATTTGGAGGTCAATTTGAAAGAAGGCAATGACTAGAATGTTTTATGTTGCTGAATGCATGGCAGCGCTGCATAGGGAGCTTTGGCAAACCCACCTTTTGTGCATCATTCCTGCTTTTTTGATCTGTTTGGTCAGAAATGTTATTTGATAGGTCATGAGCTTCCATGGATAGCAAGGCAGTTGACCAGCTGTCTTCAGGCACAGTGAAAAGCTTGGTCTTTTAAAAAATTAATTTATTATTACTAAGGCTTAATCTTTTGTTAAAAGTGCCGATGTTTGCTAAATCAAGATATATAAAGCATCTGAAATTATTTTTGATGTCCTTGCAGTCTTTGGGTTTTTAGACTTACCTTCTGAAACTACGTTCTTTCTGTGAAAACATTTGCATTATTTCAACTAAACGTGCAGTTGTTTGTAACATGCAAACTGGACATGATATGTTGCTTTGCAGTTACTAATCTGCTGATGAATGACTCTTGTAGAGATTGGAAGGGATTTGTGTAGGCTGCAAACTGAATATCATGAGTTTCAAAAATGTAAGCAATTTAAAGTACTGCTTGAATGTGAATTAAAATGTTCAGAAGCCACACACAGTTGCTTGAAATCTTGATCCTTTTTAGCCATCCATAATGCCGTCATTGTGGGTTTTTTTTCCAAAGTATGTGCGTCCACCCTAAAATTGTACTGAATCAGGTTTCTGAAAGGCAGCTCTCATCCTGAGTATCTTACTATGCAAATAGGCTCTGCCATGTTGGATTAGTGTCTCGGGAACTTTTTAAGGGTATAGATACATATCTTCTGATCTTACAAATAACAGCAGTAGTCATCTCTACCTCTTTCTTCTGTCTTTAGTACAGTTTAATGCTATGTCTGTTTTCTGTGGTTTTCACAGGTTTGTGTGATGGCTTCTACCTGTTTGGGTCAAAATAACCCTTTTTAGCAGAGACCAGCTGCTTTGCATTTTAAGCTTGCCTGCTGTTCTTTGGGAGTGAAAAGCAGGAGGACTGGTTGGGCCAACTGATGAATAATTGTGGATTTACCCACTCAGTTCTGTCATGTGCTACTTTGAGCTGTTTTTGAGACAAACTTGAGGCTTTGACTTTGAGGGATATGGTGTAGCTGGTCAAGTTAATTCCCAGGTGATTACAGTTCACATTGCAAAAATTCCATTTGTACTTTGTCTGAATACTGTGATGATTGGTGTATAATGTTATAGGTGTACTGTGTTCTGTTTTGGAGAATTTTGTCTTGCAGAGGAAGAACAAAGACAACTGGAACTGTTCAAGAGCAGGGTTTACATCTGTTTTTATTGTGTGATATTCCAACTCAGGAGTCTTTACATCATAGAACTAAAGAATACCCAAATATTTTATGAAAACCTGAAAAATTGTTCCTCGGGCACTGGTAAAATGGTTGTTGAATGATGAGAAAGTTCATAGTATTCGATAAGCTTGAAATCTCCCTTTCCTGGCTTATAGTATTGATACTTCAAAGGACTGTATAGCTGTCTCTTTGCTGTGTCTGCAATGTCATGGGCATCCACTGAAAAAGTCAACAAATGGACCAACTTGTTATTTGTCAAGGTATTTCGGTATGATCTGCGTGTCTGCCTTCTGTGTGTTTGTGAGGTCGGTTCATTGTCTACAGGCTATAACAGTGAGTGCAACCTGCTGTTACTGTTTTGGGATCAGGCTCTATTACTGCAAAGAAAAGAGGGTTCATCTCAGCTGTGTGCAGTTTCGTGTGCCACACTGTGAAAAAGGTCACTTGGTTTGTTCAGCCTGGAGAAGAGGAACCTGAGGGAAGACCTTGAGTGGTCTGTGGCTTCCTCATGAGGGGAAGCAGAGGGGCGGGCACTGATCTCTTCTTTTTTGTGACTAGTGAGAGGACTTGAGGAAATGGCTTAAAGCTGAGTTAGGGGAGGTTTAGGATGGATATTAGAAGAAGGTTCTTCACCCAGAGGGTGGTTGGCCCCTGGAACAGGCTCCCCAAGAAAGTGGTCACATCACCAAGCCTGACAGAGTTCAGAAAGTGTTTGGACAACGCTCTTGGGTACATGGTGTGATTATTGGGGTGTTCTGAGAAGCGCTAGGAGTTGGACATGATGAGCCTTGTGGGTCTCTTTCAACTTAGGACAATCTATGATTAAAAAAAAAAAAGATTACCTCTTAACCACTCTTTAAGTAACATCTCTGTAGTCTTTTTTTTTTCCCTTATTCCTCTTTGCATTCATGAATTGGTTCTTCGGAAAAAAATGAACTGTATGCATTAATATCTTCTGTGTTACTGCTTTCAGCACATCATAGTGAATAAATATTATTTTATCAGCCCACTTGGCAATAATGACCATTAACCTGATTGTTAACTGATGGGTCTCAGATGGAATGCTGAATGCATGCTTGTTCCAAAATGGCAGAATCTGCCTCTCCTTTTTACTGTAATAAAGCTGCTTCTCTTTGCAGCACTGTGTTGCTGGGAGACTGCAGCTAATTTTTATGGCGCATGTCAGTAGTAGTGATTCAAATTATACATTTCATTGAGTAGCTCTTCTTTTTGTTTGTGAACTGCCTTCTGTAAGGGGAGAGAATTTTTTTTGTTCTGGGGAGAAGAGTATCCAGACCAGAGAATATGACTGAATCTGGAACAAAAGCTCAGACTGTTGTGTTGATAACATCATTGTACTTCCAAAGTCACTTCAGGGGGGATGGTGGCCTGGCTAAATTTACACCAGTCTGATAGTCAAGTCTAACACAGGTATTCAGGACAATTCCAGGTGAGGCAAACACATCTCCTCAAACTGCTGTTTTTCTTTTTCAGACTCCATGGTGCAAAACTTCAGCATGTGGCGTGACTTTAAAGCAAAACAACAAAATAGACTGAGAGATTATGAATTGGAAAACTGTGTCGTTTTGGTTCACAGCACAGATAACGGTGGCGATTTGGGGGCTGTGTAGAAAATGCAGTCCTTTTTAAAATGATTGTTGCACAGCTTGCACGTGGATCAGGACATGCATGCAATTACATTGGCAAAAAGTGGGTGTAATTGGGCATGCACCTAAATGGAAAAATACATGTGTAAGGTGGAATCTGAGTAATAAGTAAAAAATCTTTTGCTTGCTGAATCTGTACTCCTTTTCTGGCTAAAGGAGATGGTAGTCCATTTTGTGCTGTTCACAGTCTGCTTAGGTTTGTAGCAGTGTCTTGTTTTTAATCTTGCTTGAGATGCCTCTCTGAAATGGGGTGTGTGTGTGTGTCTGAAGCCTGCTTGCTTAAACACGCGAGTCATGTCAGCTGCAATGCGGCAGTGCTTGGTGCTAATGAGGTGAGCAGTCAGAGCACCCGTCTGCTTATGTTTGCTCATCTCTGTGCAATTATGGCTGTGGGGATTGGAAAAAGGGATTTGTATTGGATGTGGCTCTGTTTTGGCCTTTCCAGAGTGTGGTTCTGTGTTCTCCTGAGGACTGGGCAGCACATTTCAACTTCCATTTTGAGAGTTAGGTGGTTGCTTCATTATATTTAATGCAAGCTCTAAAATACATCCTGGTTGAGAGAAAAAAAGAAAAAAAGGAAGTACAGAGAGGGGAAACCCCTCCTTCTTCTCACCCCCCTCCTCTCCAACTCCCCCCCAATTAATTCTAATGCACCTTGAAATGAAATATATTGCCTGGCAGTCTGTGCCTTCAGGTAGAGTAGATACAAGTCTGTATTTGTAAAGTAACGTCTTTGGAACAGAATAATCAGGTAATAAAATTTGGTTAGATCTCAGTAGTTACAACTGGCCTTTGGTAGGCACAAAATACAGATGCACTGTGATTTCTCAGCTCACCTTTTTTTTGTAACCCTTAAGGTGCTGACAGCAGTGTGAGCTGAGTATTTAATGCTGAAGTCATAAAGTTTTGCTTTGAACATAAAGCAGATAAAGTGAATATCAAATCTTGTTTGTCTTTTCCTGTCCTCAGATGCCAGACTGTCTCCATTGAGCTTGATGCCTTCCCGTCCAATCCTGTCATATTCCTATTCCTGCAGCTTGTCTTTCAGTGTTTCTTTTTCAGAGAATTGGCCTATAAAACTATAGGTCATGATTAAGTAATATATTGATCTTGGTGGCAAAGCTGGCTTTCCTTCTAGTTCCTGCCTTTGTCACAGGGTGCTTCCCTGTTAGATGATAAAGTTATTTCTGAGTAGTTATTTAATATAAATCAGATTGTTGAAATTACCTGTTAAAAATACTGCTGGTTTTTTGTGTTTTTTTAAGGATCGTATCTAGTCTCTGTTACTTTGGCAATATGTTGTGTAACGTGATACCACAAACAGAGGGATCAATTCCGCTGGGACTGGGAAAGGTATGAACTGCATCCTGTAGGCAAGAACCAGCGGTGGGAGGCAGGAACCTCCTGAGCTATTGATACAGCTGATGTGAGCGTAGTGTGCAGCTTACACCCATAGAAGGGTTGGTGTGTCAACCTATAAAAAAATGTCCTTCACCCTGGAAGGAGCCCAAGACTGTGTGCCCTAATTAAGTGTGGTTTTTGCTTAGTCCTAGTTTTAAGTGAGTTAAGAGTGACATGTATGAAACAATACAGCTGAAAGATGCATGCTAGGGACAGTTGTACTGCTTTAACACTCACTGTTGAAGTCTGGTATCTCTGTGATCACAGATAGTGCAGTATTTCTTTGCCTGTTTACCTTCTCCTGGAGACCTTATGACTTAAGACTGGGATGTTTTTCTCTTCCTTCTTTAGGTCTCCGGGTGAAAGGGGAACTTATTACTGCTTACCCACAAGTGGTGGTTGTGCGTGTGCCAACACCTTGGGTCCAGAGCGACAGCGACATCACAGTCCTTCGCCACCTAGAGAAGATGGGCTGTCGATTGATGAATCGTCCTCAAGCCATCCTCAACTGTGTCAACAAGTTCTGGACATTTCAAGAACTTGCTGGCCATGGTGTGCCTCTTCCAGACACTTTTTCATATGGTAAGGTTTTGGATCAAAAGGGTAGCATAGTTGCCTAGACAACTTATGCTTTTGCAGTGCAAAAGATGTGAGTCAAGTTTTGGAAATCCATAGAAATTTAAATAGCATGAGGCCAGTTCCACAGCTAAGTGTTGAGTAACCAGAAGAGGAGGTTAAAGTCACGACACCCAGATTCTGGTTTTGTCTTTGTTGACTAGCTTGTAATGCTTTGAAAAGAGTGCTTGAACTGTACCCCAGCCTTCCAAGCAACTGACTTTGGCTGTTAGTGCTGTAATACTTTCTGTTCTTTTCCAATTGCCCGAAACAACAGACGAGAGCTTTGGGTACTAAATGTCATAAGTACTACAGAGAACTAGACTTTGGTACAACCTGAAAGTAGATTAAACTCCTATATGAATAAAAGTGTCTGCAAATACATTAGTTTCTGTGAAAAGACAAGAGTAGCAAAGAGTACAAGCCCTTGTGTTCACCTTCTAACAATAGTTTGGGCTTTGTTTCCCACCAAAACAGTTAATTATTGTTCATTGTGCCTGTCTCTGGAATCTCTGGTACCTCTGGTTCCTGACAGAGTGCTAGATTACAGGAACCATTTGTCTGAGCTACCCTGATGCTATTTCTTCTTTTAATTACAATCTGTTAAAGAACTGAAGATACCTCTCAACCTTCCTTTCCTTCTGAGAAAATCCCAGTGCTTTCCTCCCCTTCGTGTGATTGCATCAATAGGCTTTTGTAATGGCAACTTGACAAAATGAGAAAAAAACCCGACAAAAACAGAAACATGGCTTTCTATCAATTACTATGAATTACTATTTCTATCAATTACCATGAAAACACATTTGAGAAGAAACATACCCTTTTTTTATACATGTGGTTGCTCTAACTCATTGAGAAAAGAACGAGTTTTTAATTTTTTGGGGGAAGGGGAGACCATGAATGATGCTGAATAATTGCAAAACATACCTGTTTGATTATAACTCCCTCCCACTTCTGTTAGTGCCTGCCTCTGGAAGTTGACAGAAGCATGACTTTCTTTTCTTTTCTTTTTTTCTTTTTTCTTTTTGTTTTTTTTAAACCACAAGTATCAAGTTATCGGTGAGAGCTGACTTTGCCAAGTAAAGCCGGATGTGCTGAATGACATGTTACTCCATGACATGCATTAAACTCCATGGCAGGGTTGTGATGGCTGCTGCAGCCTTTGTGACCAGTGTCTTGGCTTGACTTCTGCACTTTACTGCACGATGTGTTAGAGGGGGCTCGTCCCTTTGTCTCCTGACTTTTCTCTTCTGTACTTCTTGTGCTGTGGTCAGCCTTCTTTGAATTGAACTCAAGTAACCTTTGAAGTATCAACCATAATTGTGTGAATGGCCATTAAAAGCTACTCTCTAAGGTCCTTACAGATGCAATGAGATTAAAAGGTTGGAAGTACTACTTCAGGGTATAGGGAGAATGAGATACAGGAGACTTAAGCCTTCAAAAAGGGGGAGGTGGACTGACAAGGTCTGGGTTGTTGCTGCTCTCTGGATTATGCCTTGTCATTGTATTCTGTGTTGCTTTCCTGGTTAGTAGTTTGGATGGAGCTGTTACTAGTGTTATGTGCCTGCTTTTTTCCTGTTGGACATTTGAAAAGATGGGAGTTGATAAAGTAAAAGAGATAAACTGGAACAAGATGGTAGAATTGGGGCATTCGGATTTGGAAGATTAGATTGAGCCTTTTGGGGTTGTGATCAAGAGGCCTTTGTCAACTTGTGTCTTCAATTCCAAAGGAAGAAGGAGTTAGTATCCCACACATCACAAACACCTTCAAAGTCTGATCATGCTCCATGACCGAGGTCCCCTTAACTGATAGTTTTTTCTGCATTATCTAAGCTGTAAGGGTGGGAGGAATGTATGGCAATAACATCCCCAATTTGGCCACACCAGACTGGTGGCACATAATGTTGTTGGTTTTCTTTTTGCCAGGTGGTCATGAGAATTTTTCCAAAATGATTGATGAGGCGGAAGTGCTGGAGTTCCCTATGGTGGTGAAGAACACGCGGGGTCATCGAGGTGGGTGTGAGGTCAGGGGTGAGGGCAAGGAGTATTCTGAGCAGCACTCCAAGACTTTGTCTCATCAAGGAATGATAGTTAAGAAGGTCTTCTGTTAGGTGTTGGACTTCTTTCCAATGCACCTAAATTCTGCCACCCTTTGAATTCTGAATGTTGAACAGACTGCAGCACTGGGAAACAGTTTTAGTGGAACCTAGTCTTTCAAAGGCAGGGGGGAAAGAGTTCAAAATTATGGTGCATTGGTGACTTATGATGAAAGCTTTGAACTGGAATAATGGGAGGTCTGGCCTTTGTCAAGTTGAAAGAAGCCTACATGGATTTTAGGGATGTTTCTAAATAGGCATAAGAAATGAAATCTCAGTTCATTCAGGGACCTTTTTCTTACTCTACTTTGTCTGTAATTAGGATTCTGATTTAAATAAAATTTTATGTATTGTTTGTCAAACTGGATCTCTGTTTTTCAGAAAAATACCTCTGACAGTGTCAGTGGTATTACTGCAGTTACACGTTAAATTGTTCTGTTGTTAGTCTTTTGTTTTAAGTGTTGAAAATGAAACAAACATCAACTTAATTTAGTGTTAGATAGTGGTTGCTAAAGGAAACCAGGTTTAAATCAATTTCAGAGGTTATTTGCAGAGGAAGTTGCTCTGTTTTTAATATACTTTAAAACCAATTTAATAAATACTAGAAGTATAAAAAGAACAGAAATGAAGTTAAAGCACAAAACCAGGAGTTACTTTAAACAAAATCATAGCTAAAAGACACCACTTCTTACTTCTTTCTGTCCATCAGTTTGCTCCCACTCTGTGCTGCTCTGGTGCTTCTCTTCTGCTGGCATGAGTGCTTCTGTACCCACGTAGTAAATGGATTCAGGAACTGATGTTGAATGGATTTAGAGAAATTATTTTTACTCAGATTAATTCCTTACATGACTTAGCACTTACTTGCACAAATGCTTATGGTGAGGTGATGGAAGAGAACAAAATGCTGGGGTGAGGAAGATCAGACCTGCTTCTGTTGGCAGCAATACCTGTTAGTGTGGTTTTAAACTGTGGGTGGAGCTCTAAAGCCAAGGTGGAGTTTGATGTTGCAGCAAGATGAATTTGACAGCTGTGGAATATCTGAGACAGTGTATTTGACTTGACACTTCCTCTTGTGAATATCTACTGAATAATTTTAGAGTTACAGCTATTGACTTTCTTCTCCCTTTTTTAGCTAGGATTCCTGTAAATCTGTGTACAAGTTTTGCTTTGAAGCACGTTGAATTCCAGGCATTTTAGTGCAAATTTATGCAAAGTACATATCTTTTCACATTAAGAGAGTTGGGGAAACTTTTTCAAATTAATTGAAGAGCAGCCATTTGCAAATTATATTTAAAATAAATATGCAAACATGGTCATAGGCTGATGAATAAAAGTCATATTGTTCTAGGCCCATTTTCTGCGCAGTTTGCTGCTGCAGCAAATGGGCCAGTCCTGGTTTTGCCAAGATGTCATGATGCTGCGTAATTCCCAAGAACTAAGTAGTTTTCCTCCAAGGCATCATTCTTCCTATTCCATTTCAGGAATACAGTAGGATTAGTTGCCTGTAGGAGAGATGAAGTTTGGAGTGGGAGAAAGGCCATGGAGGTTTTTTTCTTGTCATGAATTTTAAGCCTACATTCTTGTTTCTCAGTAATGAGAAATTCCATGTTCCCCAAGCAGTGTTCTGTGTTATGGAGACCTTAAATCCTATCTAAACAGTGGCTGCTCCAGTTGGGCTTAGGAGCACTTGTTGAAATTCTTTACACATTATTTATCCCAGTTCTGCTACTGCTGCATTTCTGTTCCCTTACTTAAGGAGGGCAGTTTATCAATTTAGTTTTGTACTCTGCTAACATCATAACATAATTGAATGACAGTTCTGCCACAGGAGAAAGTGTGCAGCCTTATTGCAAAACATAAATCTAATATGACACAGAGTCCTTAAGAAAGGGAAAAAAGAGTTGGGAAATGTGGATATATCAAGATGGAAAGGGATGCAGTCTTGTGAGACTAGAAATTAGATAGAAAGTGGTAGAGTCTGTTTCAGGAATGACTTTAACCAGTATTAATACAATTGGAAAAGAACAAAGAAATCTTTGGTGTGGTCTAGAAATGAAAGGGAATAAAATTACTTACTTTAGGTTAAAAAATCCAAGTCCTAGAGATGTTTGCTTGCAGAAAAACCAGTGATTTGTAAAGAGATTTTTTTTCAGTTGTAGGATATTCTATTCATTTAATGTCTTGTGGAATCTTCTCTTAAATCATCTTGGATACTGTGGAGTGGAACGTTTTCCTCTGAGTGTAGTTGTTCCACTGCAAACCTTATTCTGGAGTTGTCCTTTCAAGTATTGGGAAGAGCAGCTCTCAGGAACTTCCTAACAGAGAAGTGGGTGGTTCTGCAGTGACACACTAGAGACTTCAGAGTTCTTAGTTGCCCAGTGTTTAACAGTTTCATGTTGTTTGTTCCTGTGTGTCAAAGTTGTAGGCTGTGGGTCCTGTCCTCTTGAATGAACAAAATTGCTTTTAATTGAATGTCTGCTGCTCTTTAAGTATTTCTTCCTTTTTTTCTCTCACTAAGGGCTTGTACCAAAAGAAGTGGAAACTGCAAGACCACCTCCTTTATCTAAAGCTTTTCTCTTTTTCCTTGCTTCTTTATTTTTCTTTTTTTTTTCAACTCACGTCTCCTCAGCTCTGTCAGTACTTGAACACTTAAAAGCACTGAATCAGTGGAACACTGTTGTCCATGGAAGAATTTGTAAATGGGTATAAGCTACGGATGGGGCCTGTGAGAATGGGCAGCGTGCCAGTCAGAGGTTTTACTTTCATGTGCTGAATCATTGATGCAGCTCAGATGGGTAGCTGCTTTCAGTATGCCGATGTTCTCTCCTCCATACAGGTAAAGCTGTGTTCCTGGCACGAGACAAGCACCATTTGGCAGACCTAAGCCATCTGATCCGTCACGATGCCCCTTACTTATTTCAAAAATACGTTAAGGAGTCCCATGGCAAGGATGTGCGCGTCATCGTAGTGGGAGGCCGTGTGGTGGGCACCATGCTCCGCTGCTCGACAGATGGGAGGATGCAGAGTAACTGCTCACTTGGTAGGAAAAGCATTGCTCATAGTTTTGATCAGAATTTTTCAGTCCAGTTGAAAAATCACGAAGCCAACTGAAATAAGCTGCATGTGTTATTTTGTGTTAATTGTGCTTACTGCTGGGGGTTTAAAGGGGAAACACGAGAATAAGGATTGAGTAAGAAGCATGTTGAGCAGACACAGAAGGAGAGACAATCACTGCTCACAGTGTTAGATGGATAGGATGGATGACAAGCAGGGGAAAGTTCTAGAACACAGATGGAGCAACTGATGTGGTAATGGCAGTTTGATGATAATGCCTTGTTATTGTTTGTTCAATCCTGTTAAGAGGAACAGAAAATAAAGGAAGACAGAAAGCAAGACTTGAGGGAGGTGGAGGAGGCAGTCAGTTGGCAAGAAGGTAGAAGAAAATGTTAATGGAGGAAACTGTTAAGGCAGTAAAAGGTTGGATTGCACAGTGCATCTTCTGTGCTGCCTTAAGCCTGTCAGGTTCCTCCCTGCTACCTCTTCCCCCAAAGCCCATATCTGGAAGAAAGAGGTTACTGCATTGATTGTGGCATACTCAGAACTGAGATTCTGCATAGCTTTGGGTGTTGGACCTGGGGGTTTCTGAGGGTAAAAGGAGGAAGGATGCTTGAGGGTGCCTGGCTGAAACTGTACTGAACCTGAGCAGGGATGGGATAAAATGTGCTCATGTGTAGTGCAGTTTTGGTTAGTCAAAATGCCTAAGAGGTTTTAGTTACTACTTGATGCAGAGGAAATACAGCCTGAAAGATTTCTCTGCTAAATGGTTTTTTTTTTGTTTGTTATTTTATGGGTTATTTTTAAACTTAAGTATTGTGGTAGATGAAGTGTGAGCCAGTTAATACGTAGATGATTGACTGTGAACTTGACCAGCTGAGGTTCAGACACAAATGTTCCCTAATTCTTGCTTTAGAGACAGTAACCTGTGATAGATAGCAAGTTGGGAGGGATGTGAGCAGATGATAATGTCGTAATCCCCATCCCCCTCAATTATATCTACAGTTAGAACTGTAGTCTTATCAAGAGCTCTAGGTTTAATTTTGCTGAAATATTTCTTGGATCACTTACAAACATGTAAGGAAAGCCTCTATCTGAGAAGGAACAAGGGTGGTTTGTTAGTTCATTTTTTTAATATCCTGGGATCATAAAAATGTGTATTTTTTCTTGACTAAAAAGTCATCACTTAACTGTTTTTTAAACAAGTCATAATCTTGACCTGCCAAAGGCAGGTCAGAATCTTTTGAAATCCTGGTGTGGCATCAAGTTCATTGGTAGTCACTGTGGAAAGGAGATTGCCTTCTAAGTCATCAGCAGTGTGCTTGCAGGCTCACTTTGAAGCTTCCCAGCTGAAAAGCACCGGCCAGTTGAGAAGGATGTCAGTCACCTGTGACCTGAGCGCAGACAGCAAGTTTTTTTCACTTTTTCCAGGTGGTGTGGGAATGATGTGCTCGCTGAGCGAACAAGGCAAGCAGTTGGCAGTCCAAGTGTCAAACATCCTGGGGATGGACGTGTGCGGCATTGACCTGCTGATGAAGGACGACGGTTCATTCTACGTCTGCGAGGCCAATGCAAATGTAGGTTTCATTGCCTTTGACAAGGCTTGTAATTTAGACGTAGCTGGTATCATAGCGGACTATGCCGCTTCCCTGCTGGCCCCCGGCCGCTTGACGCGGCGCATGTCCTTGCTCTCCGTGGTGTCCACGGCCAGCGAGACTAGCGAGCCAGAGCTGGGCCCTCCAGCTGGGGCCGCTGTCGACAACATGAGTGCTAGCTCCAGCTCTGTCGACAGCGACCCTGAGACCACGGAGAGAGAGTTGCTCACCAAGCTCCCGGGGGCTCTCTTCAACATGAACCAGCTATTAGCCAATGAGATCAAGCTCCTTGTGGAGTGATGCCACGTGTAAATAGATGACCAACAGAACTCTCTCTTGTAAATTTTTTTTTTTAAACCAACTTGCAATGCTGTTTATCAGAGATGCTCAGATGAATGAGGAAAGGGGGGTGGGTGTGTCAGTCAAGAGAGCAAAAGTAAAAGGCACACGTGCTGTGATTGCTGTCCCTAATCTTTTGCAGAACGTTAAATTGTCTTCATTCTTCATCAGTTTTGCAGTGGAGATGCTCAGTTCATAACCAAGTGGCAATTTTATTTGGATGCTGCTTTGGTCCCCAGATATATTGCAGTTCATGTGTCTTCACAGGCAAGCATTGAAGCGTGATTCACACTTGAAGATTTTCAGAAAGTTGTCTGGCAGCTCTCTAGAAACTTCTGTGAATTACTGCACCAGTTAAGTCTCTTCTACCTCTGTAAGGCTTGATCCTGTAAATTGCTGAGTGCCTCAAATTCTTTATGTGAGTTGAAGGTGTTAAATACCAAGTATTTCAAAATTCCTGGACGCCTACTGTTCCTACTCTTGTCGATGGGAACTGTAAGTTCAGGATCCTTTTAAAGTCATCACTTTCTGACCTTGCAGGATACGGCCTTTCAAATGACGAGGCTGAGAGAAGTGTCAGTTGACTTAATGTGAACTTTCTGTAAAAATCTGTAAATTGTACCATCTTGGTATTAAGTGGCAGCTTTGCGTCTAAAGTTCTTTATAAAGCTTTTAAAGGAAGATATTAGTACTTCTGTTTTTCTCATTTCAAATCCTGATTTTGGAGGGTATGTAGGGGAATTGGTCATACTCTATTTGTGGGGAGAAGTGGCACATTTTTAACTATTTTTTGCATGGTTGGAGGAGATAAACAGCACTGTAATGTTTGGTATACAAAATAATGTTTAATCTAATGTGAAAAAGAATTACACTAGTTTAAAGCAAACGTGCATCGACTTGTATTTGTTAGTGTTTTAGTCTTTCTGAGAGAGATCTGCAATGTTAATGTTCCTTTTTCTTTAATACATGCTAGTCCAACACTCCCTTCTCTATGCCTGCATCTTTAACAGTGGCCAAAGTGAAAACACCGCAGACTGTTAAGAAAACACTGAGTTATAGCCTGTACATTGGTGGGGGGGTTGTTTGTTTGTTTTTATTTTTTGCTTTTTTTTGGAGGGAGGAATGTGGTAGGGTGTGGAGGAGGGAAGAGCTGGTTAAAAGTGATTAGTCATCCAGAGGAACTTTAGAATAAAGCTGCAGTTCTTACAATACTTACCAGGCTTACTTTTTCCCCACCGAACATAACAACCGATGTTGGCATAAATCCAAAGAGTATAACTGGGGAGAAATACTCAGTTCTTAGCTTTGGGAAACATGTGGCAGATTTAAAAAACAAACAAAAAAAAAACCAAAAAAAAAAAAAAAGAAAAAAAGAAGGAAAAAAAAAAAAGAGAGCTCAGCCAGAGTTTAAAAAAAAGAAGAAAAAAAAATAACCCAGGTCCACAAACAATTAAGGGATTGATCCTGGACCCTTACATGTTTTTGGTGTGAGTGCACACACTTGTGTGTGTTTGTGTGCGCGCAGTTGTTTTGCTTTATTTTTTTGAGGGTGTTGGCTGTTGAGCTCCTAATTTTTTTCCAGACTTCCTGATTTTCCTTAATCCTTCTGGCTGTGCATTTTCTCATTAGCCTTGAGCTGGTTTGGAAAAGAGATAACCAAAACAGATACTGAGTCCATTTTTCAGTCCCTGTCTTCCTCCTTTTCCTCCTCCTTCTCCCTTTTCATTCCCCTCTTATTCTCGGGGTTCATAAAGCCCTGGAACTATATATATATATAAATATATATATAAAGATAAGCCTCTTTTTTAAGAACAAAAAGTAAAACGTTTACAATTGAAAAATCATCTTGTGAAAATAGGTTTGTTTGGAGGGGGGTTGTGTGTGTGCAATGCTGCTGTTTTCTGGATACTTTAATGGAGCATGTCCCATGTACCCTCTGAGGTTCTGCACTGCCCACCTCTGTGGCCCTTCCTCACCTCTCTGCTGCTCTGCTGTTTTACCTTCACTTGGACCTTAAACACAACTCACGGACACTATGCAGAGAGTCTTCAAGAGGCAATAAACAGAACAGTATTAACCTGCTTTATGGAGGTTTGATCATGCTTCTTTGTACAGTTTGGTTTTTTTATTTTAAAAGGAATGTAATAAAATGGCTTTTTTTTTTTTGTAGAATTAAATATTATTATTAAAATCAAGTGAAAGGTTGACTGTTGGTGTTAAGCAGGAGAGTGGACCAGCTGGTCCAGCAAAAAAAGGATCTTCAGCAGTAAAGGTATTTTCAAATCCTTCTTACTGAGCCTTCAAGTGCACAGGTTATACCTGAAGAATATGAAGGTCTTCAACTTCCACGAAGAGTTACAGAATGACAGAATGTGAAAGTAACCTAATTCTCTAGTCACTGAGCAGTAAACTGTCTCTTCTAAGAGCTCTAATTCCCTTGCTTGTTTATCCAAGGGGAATTTGGGGTGGAGGGTGGCTCTTTTTTTTTTTCCTTGGTTTTTTCTTTTTTTGTCTCTTCCTATTTACTGGTAGGTGCCTGCACTCCTTGAGAGGCTGATAGGATCAATCCTTCCCTTTCTAGCTGTGACATACATTGAGCACATGTGGAATAACAGCAGGGAGTAAACATGTGCTAGTTGGTATACTGGGGCCTTTGTGTTTATATCACAGGAAACATCTTTTAGAGGAAAGAGCTGTTAACGGAATGTTCTGGATTCTTTTTTTTGAGTCTCCATAGTATCTTGTAGCTCACAGGAACCTTACATTTCTAACACCCTTTCAGAATGCCTAGGTTACACCTCACAGTTGTAAAATATGTGAAGTAAACATAAGATTTTTTTAAAAGACCAAGCGGATTGAGAGATTTGCAGTTTGACTCCCTTCTGCTAAGTTGCTCCTCTGGTTGGTGCTCCCATTACTAGTTTGGAGATAAGTGTATGCTTAGTGGTCACAGAGGGAGACAGAATTTGAAACATCATGTACATTTGTTTGGACATTGGGTATTGATGCTGCATGAAAACCATTGAGGGTTCATTTGTACAAACGGGCACACTTGTCTCATGTATTTACTCCCTACTTACCCATTGCTCCTGAAATAGTGAAATGCAAAGAATGGCCTGGGGATGCAAGGGGGGTGTCTTGTTTTTACTTAAAGGAAGAAACACCGACAAAGCTAGCCCATGGTAGTGTTTCCCATTGAAGGTGAACTCCACAGATGTCAGCTTTATACACTTTATTTTCTTCAGTCCGTGTGCTGAAAATCACATGTTCAACTTCCATACAGTTGCACTAACACTACCTCCAATATGTGGGTTTGGAAGCATGTGCTGGAAAAATGGTCAACATAGTGGTGGATTACAATAGTGCCAATACAGCTGATGGTGATACAACTATTTTTGTGTATTTTAAAGTTTGAAAGAGACAGTTAGAAACTCTTGTTTGCAAGAATAAGTTTCTTAAGCTACATCTGATGAAATGTTGTTCTTTGTAACACTGGAGATTTTCTTCTGTTCAACTTACTGTGTTTGTAATTGATGTCTTGCTGTCAATGTATGGATTGTATCTTAATCCTTGTATTTAATGCTTTAATGTGTTTTATAAAATCTTTTCTTGTAATGTTACAACACCTCATCTGTGAAACAGTGTCACTGCTTGATGCTTACATTGACTGTTATTTTTGTTCTGAGCTGATGGTCACTCTTGAAGCATTTTCTCCCACTTCGTGCGCTATCTTTGCCATGCGGTATTTACTCAGGAAATAACCTCTGGAACATCTGGGTGTGTCAGACGCAAAGGAGATACTTCTTCAGATGTTATACCAGATTACAAAATGCAACAAATGAAACCAGTGACGCTTGCTAAATTCCCTCATTGCAAAAATCTGTCAGTTAAATACATAAGGGACTGTAAGGGCTTAGAAAGACTTTGAAAACAGATCGCATGTACAGTATCTTTCTCATGGCTCACTCTTTTTGAGAAGGTTTATGGGCTTTATGGCTGGTGTGAGACACACGACCCACTCCTGTTCTCTCTATGGAATAGTAGGTGCTCGGACAGGTAACTTCTGTTGCTACTGTCTTTTTTAATTTTTAAGTTTTTCACTGTTCTAGGAATTGTTTTAAACTGAACACTGCAGGATTTATAACCAGGTGTTTGCTGCCTTTTCCTTTGTTTTATTTCTTTAAAACTTAACATTTGAGGGTGACTTTTGGAGCATTCTGATGGTGGATCTTGGCCTGCTGTTGGAAGTCTCCAAGCCTCTCATGTTTCTAATTTGAGTTGAAAAGCTTTTGTTTTGTTTATTTGTTTATAACAATGACACAAATTAGATGCGCGGATTTTGGGGGGGATTTGTTGTTGCGCTATTTTGGGTGACTTATTCTCCCTTTTTTTACAGAAATGTGTTCTAACAGTTCACACTTTGTTACTGTTCTTTGCAAAACTTTTCAGGAGCCAAAAAAGTCAAACAATCCAGAGAAAACCCCTTCTCCCCTTTCCGATGGCACGAGTGAGAACTTATGAAAAATCCTTGCGAATGTTCCTTCCTAAACTTTTCCCCCCAGTAATGCAAGCGGGTAAAATGGTAAACGCAGCAGTTTGGTGACATCCAAAACCGACCTGTTGTCAGGTAAATTGACACTTTTCTGCTCTTACTCTAACCTTCATAAGTTTGCTAACTTGTCTGCCTTCCTTTCTTCCCATCAGTTCATTTTGGTGATGCTTGTTGAATGATTTCTTTAACTGGATTTAGAGAAAATCCTGCTTTACTTCCTTATTCCCCTTCCTTATACCTGTTGACTTTTAAGAAAACTGTCATTGTGCTTTGCTTTACTCAGGTGAGACAAAAGTGAGTCCCCCATGCAACTTTATGGGGGATAGATTTGTAATAGATTAATTCCACTTCCTCTTTATCAATTAAAGATAGTTTGTCTTCAAGTGTACTATTTTAGCTTAGATTTTTGAAAGATATGTTGCTTTCCATTTGCTAAGTGAACATAAAATATAACTGCAGAAGCAAGTAGTTGATAGGAATGAAAAACCAGTACTAAGAATGTTAAATCTACTAAAATTCAATAGAGCAGGATCTTGTAAAGAGGACAGATGGATGAATACGTGTGCTGAAGAAAAAGACTGTTGGGCTGATTGTTTCTGTTTGTGGAGGATGGGGTGACACATTTTATCTTGCCCTTACTGCTATATCAAAGCACTTGTACATTTTATCTTTCTCTGGTAACTCTCTCCCTTAATCTCAAACAGTGTAAAAGTACTGGGTACTTAATATTTTTTTTTAGTTAATTTAAGGGGGAGAATCTTGTATTTTACTCAGAGGTAAAATATCAGACAATTGGAATACCATTCCAAGTTGAAGAATGTGAGCCTACAAACAGGCTTCCAAGTTTCCCGATGCAGTATTATATTTCCCATGACATCTGTAAAGAATTAGCACTTGTTTCAGATTATTTTTCTGTGTACATGAATTACTCCTCTATACCATCATAAAATAGTCTATTTTTCATAGTCTCAGTTTGTATTTTCCTGAAAGACAGCAAACTTACCAGCAATATAATAAATTGCAGCTTCAAATTAAGGTGGGAGGGAATAATTTTAGAGCCAAATTTTGCTCTCAATTACACTGAGATAAACCTGGAATCACTCTGTGAATGTCAGTGGAGTGATATCCGATTTCACTGGTATAATTGAGTGTATAATTTGTGTCTTAAATTTTACTTGCAAGGTAATTTTACAAACCTGTTATACTTATGTTTCCAATGCTTTTTCCTTTCAGACACACCCACTTCTTGCGTCTCAGCATTGGGCAGGCCTATTCCTTTATTTGTGTATATTTTTGTGCATCAGCTGCTATAGGACACGGGTGTAACACTTTCAGGCATGTGGTTGGGTGTCTTTTGGGGTTCGTAATAATGTCTAAATAAGAATTTCTTTTCCTCAGATTTATTAATTAATTCGTGTTGGATCACAGTTTTGCATCTCTAACCTGATTTTAGATAGGTATTATGTGAAGATTTTCTTGAAAGAAATACAGTACTAGTTCTTTGCAGAGTCTGCAATTGATCTTTGGTGGGGAGAGTTGACCAAAATTTACTGCATTCTGCAATAGTTAATGTTTTAATATTTAATGTTGCTTGAACAGTGGTTTTATGGATCATGCTCCTTCCTCTTTATGGAATGGCTTTCAAAGCCTTGTATTGATCTTGGTTGTGCCCAGTGCTTTGCCTAGTGTATGGGGAAATGTAGAACTTGAATAGGCCATGACTTCTTAGACAAGGGATGGTGATTATGTGCATGCTGAACAAGAACTTCTTCTATATGCCCTTCTGCTGCAACAGAATAATAAAACTGGTAGGTGGCAGCAGCAGCAGCAGCAGAAGAAACTCATGACTGTGACCCGAGAAACCTCCAGTACTGGGAGAAATGGATTGCAAAATACTAACTGGAGTAAGGGGAACGGAGAAGAGAGGCAGAGTCCCTGAACTCTCCCTTTGAATGGTGAGTCTGATTTACAGAATTCTGACCATCGAAAGACTGCCTTTAATACAAGAAGCACATTGATCTATCTCAGTTGGTAGTTGGTTACCTGATGTCCTAATTCTCATCTTTGATTCAACATTCCAGTTTCCCCTCTGCCTTTATAAGGCACAGTATGTGTCTTAAAAAATTAAACCACCAAAATTGCCACGTATTGAGAGTACTGGAAAATAAGGCTGAAAGGAATTTATCTAGCCCAGTCATTCTCTGCTCCACAGAAAGACTGATCATAGTTGTGCCATTGGTGAAATGTTTATTGTAACCTAGTTTAAAAACCAAGGAATAAATGAGGAAGATTCTGTAGTCCTATGGAATTTTATTTTATGAAGGTAAAAAGCATACTTACTGTCAGCCAGTGATCAGCCTTATAGGCTGAGAGCCAAACTGGTTTTTTTGCTACTTAAAGAGCAACATATACATACATATATATATATATATATATTTGCCTTAGAAATGTCATGATAATAAAGAACAGTGTTATTTATGGAGATTTCCTAAATCTCAAGTTAGAAAATACCACAAAGAGTTAAAATTCTTTTTGGAAGTGGGAAGTACAAAATACATAATGTTTCTGACTTAGTGGTTATGAGTTGGTAGTTTCAGCCACCTCTTCAGTTCTCTAGACAAAAGGCTCTAAAACTTCTTTGATTGCACATCCCTATCAGAAAAAACATTTTGAGCATGCACCCCAATAAATATTTTTTACAATTTACATACGTGTATTACTACATACATTGTAAAACTTCCATAAACCCAAGAAGTTAAAAAGGATGAGAAAAAGATGAAACGAAGACTATTTTTGAAACATTTACTTAACTGTATTTATTAAGGGTGAAAAAACCATTTTCACCCTGCAGCCTTACGGATTGTATTGCAGAGCTCCCTGGGGAACGTGGGCTCCCCTTTGGAGACCACTGATATAGATGCCATAAATACTTACTGTTGCAGATGTCATCAGGATGTTCCACCGTTACAAAACCTCCATTCTACGTAATTCTCCTACTAGAGATTAAAATGCTGACTCTAGTAGGATGGCTTCTTCTGTAAAGACAACAAGAGGAGAGAACAGCACTGGAAGCACTGATGAACTGTCTGACACAGTCTGAATCTGGATCAGCTGAAAATATGGAGAAACATGTCCAAGTGGATTGGGAAAAAGAACTTGTGTCAGAATATGTACCAATATGCAGAATACAGCAGTAGCTTTTGTATTTTCATAAATGTTTCTACTTCATTTATAGCTAAGTATTAGTTGATAAATTCCAAATTCTGTTTCCTGTTGTTACCTAGGGTAGTCACACTAAAATCAGGAACAACACTTACATACAGGAACTAAGCTGGATCTGAATTTTGATATCCAGGCAACTAAACAGTCTCCAGTGCACATCAGGTACCACTTAGGACTACGGACAACTGGTGTGCTTTTCTCATTAGCTTCTTAGTTATCATACACCCTTTTGAAAGTATTCTGTGGACCACAGGCTGGAAATCCCAGAACTAAATTTTTACAGAGTGAAAGGAGATTGCACGTGCGAAGTGGAAAATATTTTGGATGGAGAATTGATTAGAATCTTGTTAAATATAATAATGAGCAAAGTCTGTATGTGAGACGAAGCTCATAGAGAAAGGCTTTTCAATCCAGTCAGGCTGGAGATGTGATGAAGAGAAGTAATTTCTGATAGTAGAGGCAAAGGAATCTGAAGCCTATGTCAGTCTGTCATCAGAGACAGAGAAGAGGCAGGGAGACAGCTTTTGCTGATCTTGAGCATTCCCAGCTGTTGCTGTAAGGAGGAATCTCACCAGACCTTCTGTACATAATATATGCTAGGCATACTAGCCTATCTGGATCTCGAGGAGGAGAGCCGAAAGTTCCATTGATACACAAATGAAGTGTAGCACATGCCTACTTGAATGGGTGGTCATGTGGATTAAAGGTGTTACTGCACTGAGTTTACATGACAGTAACAGTTGCGAAGAAAGTGTTCATCTGGCCCTGAACATGGGCTTGTTGGCCTCAATACACCTGTAACTGCTGCTTCTCAGCGTGGTAGGAGATAGAGGCATGTAAATGTATGTGAGCTTTTTTTAATGAGCAGAGACCAAGGGGACTTAGTCAACTGGTCAGGAAAGAATTTTATTTTTCTTTGTTATAGACAAGAAGGCATTTAGAACACTTTCAGATCCTCCATGGTTCTCCATGTGGCTGTCAGTACAAAAGAGTTTTGGTTCTGTTTTTTTTTCTTTCAGATGTGACATGCCAAAGCATCCTGTTTTCTGCAACTTTGATGTGGTAGAGATTTGAAGAAGACAGATTATTTTCCATTTTTGTCATAGACTTCCACGGGCGGGCAAGGGGTGATGTGTTTGTGAAAGGAGGGAATGGATAGGTTCCTCATGCTGACTGAATAGTAGGTGATGGATTAGGCTGATAAAAAAGTTAACATTCACATTGCACCCATGCAAGGCATTTTCAAGGTATTTCTGCATCCCTCCTTTGTTCCCTTTAGAAACAGTACAAGTGGTACTTGAATATACAGAGTCTGCATAGTAATATGTCAGCATATTAAGCTCTGCCAAGTCTGTGCATGGAGGGCTTATAAAAGATTTATGTGAATTTCTGTGTGTCTACATTTTTATTTGGAGGCAGGTTGCTGTATGCAGCTATGTACAGTATTCTGTCTTAGGGTACTAGATATTTTTTGTTTATTTGGAAGGAGAGAAGTGTGTTTGGGCAGTTAAATATATCATTCTGTTATCTATTTCTATAGGAAGCAGAATGGCTAAGAAAAAGCATTTTTGTGTTGGACAAATTGCAATATAATTGAGGTTTTTAATACAGGAATGAAAAAGAAATGTTTTACTAGAGGTCATTGGAATTTTTTTCAATAAAGTGTTCTAATAGCAAGAAACTAATTTAACAGAATCACAGTATCAGTTAGGTTGGAACAGACCTCTGAGATCATCAAGTCCCAGCCTTTGAACGAACACTGTCTTGTCAGGTAGACCATGGCACTGAGTGCCACATCCAGTCTTTCCTTGAACCCCGCCAGGGATGGTGACTCCACCACCTCCCTGGGCAGCCTGTTCCAGTGCTTGACAACCCTTCTGTGAAGAAATTCCTCCTCATGTCCAACCTGAACCTCATTCATTGTTGTAGTATATAAAATTAAATAATAAATAAATTATCTCATCTGTAAATTTCCAGGCATACGTGCTAATTTACAGAAGTTATTAGGACAGTCCCTCTTGTACAAATTAGCATTTGTTGTTAGAGAGGGAGGAAAGATCCGTATTACATAAGCCAGTAACCCAGTTGTTGCTACCTCTTTGGCCAGTCATGCGTTTCTTCTATGCAGATTTCCTGGAAGCAGTGACACTGCTGAGCTTCCTTGATGCGTAGTTTATCTGTGTCATAAAATACTTACATTTTGGGGAGAGAGGAACTGGAGAGGTGAAAACTGTCCATGGTGTTACATGGACTGAGTAGGAAGGTGCTCTGAAGCAGAGAAGGAAGACTAAGCAGTAGCTGTATGCACAGGTATCCTTTCGGTTCTGTCATACCAATGTAGTGGGAGACCAGGAGTCCAGATGAATGTTTCAGTTATACCTTGATGAGGAATGGGAATGTCACACTGACAGTTTATGCAACTGTATATATTTCATATCTGTAAATATTTCATTTACAAGAAGTGGTGTTTGTCCAAGAGGGTGTATGCAGTTTCCCCTCCTCACTGCTACTGTGCAAAGCACAGCCTGGTAGTCTTTATTCTCTGGATTCTTTCTGTTCAGTGGTATTGTGCAGTAAGCCTGAAACTTGCATTTTGTGAGTTTTAGGAGGAAACTTGGTGTGCTTGTGTGTGTATTTTCCCATGCAGCTAACAAACACAAGGCAACAGGAACAACACAAATGTTACGGTTACCCTGCCCACCCACCTTTACAACATTGTATGGGAGGGGTAGTGGAGTCGTAATGTGATGTAGGAGTGCTTGTCTGTGCCTGAATGGAAATGGTTGTTTGCTGGATGGCAAATACCGAACTTTATCAGTGGGAGAACTAGGCAGGAAAACTCTGCAGTTTGACTTTGCTAAACTTTTACACAATTTTTCCTCCACATGAAATATTTCCACAGGAATCTAATGCGTGTGAAAGATGCTGGATCACCAGGTGCAGAGATTGAACTCTACCCACTTGAAAGGTAACAGGAACTAGATTTTATCTTTAGAACACAACCTTCGCTGCATCTCACTCCTTGACCTGGAAAGGCCTTTTCCAAGGTCAGAAGAGTTTGGTACTCATGGCTCAGTCCTTGGTGTGTCTGTGATGCAGCTATCAAGGAAGCCAGATAGGTGCTGGATATAGAGATCTTTTTTTATGATGTCTGCTTGCATTTCTGATGTTCATATTTTGGAGCGAAGACTAACTTCTTCAATGGTTTATTTCTTTAGGTTTTTCTACAGCAGCAGGAGGTCTTCTCTTGCTTCTCGTGGGAACACTTAGCATTTTGATAATGCCTCCTTCATAATGAAGGGAAGAAAGGATGGATCAGCAGTGATGTGCAATGGAGTGATGTCCACACGTGGTGTTAACAGTCATGCTCCCTCTCCTACTAACTTGGAGAATTGAATAAAAGAGTTGAATTGTAATTCATGAGAGTGTGAGATTCTTTTTGGTACCTTTTGCACCATCTCCCCTTTCTTGAAGGGCTGGTGAACTTCAGAAACCTGTTGATCTTGTGTCAAAGCTGCAGCTAAGCTAGAAGAGTAAAACCTGCGGGCTTCACTTTATGAACTTTTTTTTTTCCCTCCAGGAGTTTCATTCTTAAGAGTTCTAAATGCTTTATATTGACATAAATAATCTTCCCAAATGGCTTGTAAACTTTAGCATCAGGCCTTTGGTTTTATCAGTCATGTTAGGAGTTCACCTAAGTCACTGAGGATACAAGTCTCCTGAGTTTTAAAAGTGAAATCACCATACTGATCATGTTATACTTCATAGTCACTTTGGTGACTGCTAGAGAAAAAGAGGTGCAACTTGGTTAACCTACCAGAGATAATGTGCCTTTGGATTTTGAAGCCATAGTGGCAGGGCTTGTTATAGACATGGGCGTGTACATTCTTCCTATTGTTTCTGAAGAGAGCTAATCTTTAA
The DNA here is from genome assembly GCA_013397115.1 of Edolisoma coerulescens. Classification (NCBI taxonomy): domain Eukaryota; kingdom Metazoa; phylum Chordata; class Aves; order Passeriformes; family Campephagidae; genus Edolisoma; species Edolisoma coerulescens. Next base: position 700,731 of record VWZW01001241.1, read on the forward strand.
AACCTAGGTTATAGATCTTGCACATGGCTCTCTTGGTTTGTTGTTAGTGAAGCACTGTAAAGAATTAGACACATACCGATGGTATTTCCATAATGTGCCTACTTGAAATTTGTACAAAATTTACAAAAGTGAGGCAAAAAAGGGAAGCAAGATGCTGAGTTGGTACATTATCAGTAAACACCTCTTATCCTTGACATTCTTCCTGTTCATTTAATGGATATTCATTTCATGTAAATTTTAATTCCTGTTTTCTGTGTGCTTGTTCTAGTAATTTACATGTGAATGTAACCTAGGAATGTGGCTGGTAGCCTGTCTGCAGCTATGCCTTCGCTCCAGTAGCTGCAGTTTATGGTTGGTTTTTTTGCAAATCTGTGTCACACCGTGCCTCTGGCACCTCTGTAAGCTGGTGGAATGGCTGCCCCCACACAGTAGTGGCCATTTCATCTCTTGTGGTTCAGTGCCTGTTCGTGTGCTGATGCATATGCTGATGCTTCCGTAAGTGCTTTTCTGCCTTAATATTTAATGTTTAAAAAGTAGAACAGCTGAGAACTTTCTAAATTCCTTCTTAGTTTCATATATCCCATCTTGCTATGCTGCTTCCAGGCCCTCTCTGTATTTCAGTTCTCTTACTCTTTTTTTTGTGGGTGTTCAGCAGTGTTCTCTGTTCTGCTGCCTCAAGTTTGTTCCTCCTGCCTTCATAGTCTTCTTTTTTTCTTTTTCTTTTTTTTCCCTGGTCTTGTTTGTGCTCTTAACTGGCTGTACTTGTTCTTGTCCTTGTCCCAGGTACACACACGTATGGTACCCTAAGAATATTTCTTACTCAGTGTCTATTAAAGATAACCATTCTTTGTACTACTCTAAAAGTGTGTTTTCCTTTTTTCAGAGTGAGAAATGCTCTGTTACTACATGTTGCCTTTCGGTATTTCACAGCCCTAAATGTGTTAGAAGTAAAATAGAAATTAAAAGAAGTTTATGATTGGGTGATGTCTTAGCAGTGAGTGAGAGTTAGCAAATTGCAATACTGAGGAGACAGTTCCTGATTTTGGCACTCAATTATCTATCTTTGTTGAGAGGGATTGGTCCTGCAATTCATCTCTTCATGTACCTCACTTAAAAGCTCAAATTCAAGAGCTGTGGTCAAGAATCTGTTGGTGTCATGTTAAGTTTTGCTTTCCTTTGTCTTTCTTATCTTCCTTTGAATTTAAATACTGGGTATCAACAATTAAATAGTATTTGGATATTCATGACACAATATTTTGATATTACTTGTACAGTATAGTGAAAACAGAGTAATAATAGTTCTGTAGTGATAATAGTGACCTGTGCTGTGATGATTATAGAGTATAAACAGTTCCTTTTGCACATCTGCATTTCCTATTAATTGGAATTGCACTGTTGTGCCAGCTACAGAAATGGAGCACTTGAAACTCTGCTTTGCTTAGTGCGATGAGATCTTGGGGTGGGGTATATTTGTATTGAGGCCAAACTTGGAGAGAGGTTGTAATTTTGTTTAGCATTAGATCTGGAAAACCTCTGTAACTTGTCTGGCCTGCATTCCCAGTTGTGCATGACATAAACAGAGAGCTATGTCATGACCACTGTCTTTTTTTATTTTTCTGGGTCGTTTTCCTTATATTTTGCCTTATCACCTTGGTTGCTTCTCCAATCCACTCTTTCCCTGTCTAGACAACTTGGTTTATCACTGTGCATTTACCTCTAGGTGGTCTGCAAAATCTAGGTTTGGAACCAGACATCGCATCATCATCTCTGTGACTCTCTCATCCCATGTTGTCATCGCATCAGTATTTTTCCAGACACAGTGCTTTGGAGGCTGCCCTGCTGCCACGGTAATGTTGAGAAGGGAGAGCGTGCAGTGCAACAACCAGGTCACCTCAAAAGCCTCCAGGGCGGAATCCTTGGGAGAGAGGCTGTCACTGTGTGCTTCTTTCCCCTGCACTGACCCCCTTAGTTCAGCTGGTGGTGCACAGGCCAGTCAGCAGAGCATAGGCTGATAAGCTCAGCCCTACACTGCTTCCTGGTTTGTGCACCTCAGCCTAGGCGTGGGCCAGTTGGGGAGATCGGTGATCACTGGGTCACTACTGCTGTGCTCTTCTGTGTTTGCACATGGCTGGTGCTGAGATTCAGGCAAGCTCCTTGGTCTCCAGAACGTTTGCCCTGATCTGCTTTGGATCTACTATCCCAGTTGGTGGAAGGGAGTTGAGTAAGTATTACTGGGCTCCAAAATCATGTTAAACATATTAGGAAGAGTTTCTGTCAGAGATGGAGTACACCTCCATATTTTTCTCAGCCTTTTAATTAAAAAAATGATTTGTATTTTTTATAACCACACTTCCAAAGATTTCTAATGAAGGCAAAAGTCTTCCTTCTAGTTCTGCCCGTCTTCCCCTTCCTAGAGAGCATATATAGCAGCTGCCAGAGCTGTCTGTAATACACCTGCTCTTTCTTCCCTATAGCCCCCAAGATTCAGGAGAAAAAGAAAGGGATATAATGATCTTCCAAGGGAAAAGATTGGGATGCTGCTCTCTAGCATCCCTGATAACCATCCATGTTCAAGAGCCTAGCAGTAACAGCACTTGTCTCTAACAGTATGAAATTGTGACAGGAGGAAGCAGGAAAGGAAAGGACAGTATCCCTTACAGCTGTGATGTCACTAATGGACCAGAGGTCATATCTCTGTGGGGATGAAGCAGGGTGAACTTGGGCTTTTGGAAAAATGAAGAAACAACTCCCATGGTTTTCTTGTCCCTTCTTTCCAGCCTTGTAGACAGTGCTGTGTTCCAGGGAAGAATATCTGCATAATCTTCCCTGTGACATCCCTCTGCACAGCTTTCTGTAGTCCTATATGCAATGTAAGATTCTGAGGGAAGAAGTACTCTCAAAATCATTCAAAGTGCTCTCTGCAGCCTGGATATTTCTGTGGCTTGGACTGGGGATCTCTCGTCTTAGCCCAGTCTTAGTAACAGCTCATGTATTTTGAAAACAGCTGAATTTGTGAGCAGTGAGTGGAAATGAAGAATTGCAGCCCAGTTATGAGACTTCACTCTGGAACAAGCAACTCCTGAAACGGGAAAGGAGGCCCAGTAGAGGGAAGGAAAGAGTTTTCAGTATCTTAAATTTCCATATTTAGTTAGGGTTGTGTGTGTAACTTTCTGTTATAACACCACTGGTTTTGATACCATCAGTTGTCACATGGAGTCACTTTGGAGATGTTAAAGGAATACAACCTTGGTTAGATGCAGGTGACTGTTTGGTGTAGTAGCAAAAGGATAAGAGGGGTTCCTAATGATGCCTTCTTCTCTAAACTCTATTCCTATTCCTCCCATTGCTCTACTGATACACCCTTTTGCATTGTGATTTGGTAGGTGGCTTTTTTGCTTTAATTTCCAAGGTCGACTATTTTTAACTGTTGCACATTTCTCTCCTGCAACCCAATTGAGGTCTTGAGACTGGCCATTGTTTTTAAGATACCTATGTGTCTGTTACGTTGCCTGAAAGGATGGGAAGGAGGCACAGAATTGCATTTTTCTGCTCAGTTTCATGGGCTGTGATTAATGTCCCTTTGTGCAAGGCAGTTTTGCATCACTGGTGTGGAGCCCCTGCTGGTTTTTACACCATCTGAGTTAGCTGTGTTTCCTTGGAAGTTTAGTTGCTCGTTGAGATGAAGGTGGCATTGAACATGTGTTGCTGTAGACTGTACCAAAAGATGAGCCTACTCTGGAAGGCAAATAGCCAAAGCAGATGACAAGGTGACAGGACACAGGAAAAGGGCATGTCAGTAGCTACTAGTTGTAACTCATCTGTGGTGCTGTGGCAGCTGTCCACTATGCTGTAGAGTCCATTGGATGGAAAGAGATGAAAAATGACCAAGGCTCTGTCTGTTGGCTGGCCACTATTCTTTGCATGCATCCTGTTTTTCATCTTCCTGTAGGGAATTCCTGCCTGAGTCACACCACATTTGCAGGTAGAAATGTTTGGTTTTGAACGACTGTGCACTGACAGGAAGGGCAGCAGGAACCCACCTGCCCAGGCTTAGGTGCAGTTTTCTTTGTCACATAGGGAACCCCCAGTGAGCTACATGCAGCTGAAGATGCCAGCAACAAAAGCAAGGATGCAGCCACAGGAATTTAGCATTGAGGACACTGTGCAGATCCATTTTCAAACATGTTCTTAAGGCATCCAAATCTTGCAAAATTACTAGTCACAGCCATCAACTTTTGATTAAATTTCCATCTCTTTCCTTTAGCCCACATGATTGGTGTTCAGTGTCACTGCATTCAGTGCCTCTTGGAGCAGAACACACTGTGGTGCATTGTTTTGTTTGTATAGAGTTGGCAAGCAGGCCATAATGTGTTGCTCTGGTAGGCTGGCGGAGTTCAGCATCTTTTAATTACATGTTTTTGGAAGTGTCCTTTAACAAATGTGACCCTTAGGAGCTGGAACAGTGAATATGAGAAGCAAACTGGTTTGGAAGGATTTGGAAGCAGATGTTGTGAGCCCAGAATGGTGAAGCGCTTTCAGAAAGGTGAAATTCATGCTCATATGCAATCCTACTCTTGGAAGATTTTTCTACAATTCCCATCTTCCCCATTAGTTTTGGAAACCCTCCCAGAGTTCTGGATACACCTCCTCAGGGCAGCAATGCTTCCCTGTCACTGAACTTCTGATAAAACCTATCCTAACCCTGCACTTGTCTTTTGCATAGAAAGGGTGTGGGCCATCAGGGTTTGTTTTTCTCGCCGGCGTGTCAGAAGAGCTGCCAGTCGTGTCTGTTTCCAGACGTGGTTTTGTCACAGGCACCTACCAATGACTGGTGTTTGAATGACATCTGCCAAGGTGAAAGAGGTGAATTCCAACATCCGTAAGTCACTTCTCACTGTGCTGGACTTGGATCTTATTTTGCCAAGTGCGCTTTGGACCCATTAACTTAACGGAGAGTAGGAAACGTAAACATGGAAAAAATCAAACCTAAGATGTCTGAATCATGTATTAACAGAGATATCTCAAAGCAGAGATCTCTTTTACTTTTTTCTGTTGGTGTACATAGTAAATACAGGAGACAAGTTGGCATATTCTACCACATCACAATGGGTCTAATTTATCCCTGGCTAAATCAGTCCATTTCAGAGATGTGATGGGTGAAAAACATCTCCCAAGGGGGTGAGTTAGTTTTCTTGAGGCTGTGTTTCCCTCTGCTGGTGTGGAGTTAATACTGCTGATGTTTTTTTTCCTCAAAACCAAGCTTACGAAGCTCCTGGTTCTTCATAATCCCAAGAAACATTTAAACTTGTCCCTCATCATAAAGATTTCATTCCTAATATCAAATCTAAATCTACCCTCTGTCAGTTTAAAACTTTGACCCTCGTCCTGTTCCAGTGTCCCACCACCCTCCCAGTAAATAATTTCTTCCTAATATCTAATCTAAACCTGATCTCTTTCGGTTTAAAGTCATTCCCCCTTGTGCTGTCACTGCATTCTATCACTTGTAAAAAGTCCCTCTCCAGCTGTCTTGTAGCACCACTAGGTACTGGAGGGGGCTCTAAGATCTCTCTGGAGCCTTCTGTTCTCCAGGCTGAACAATCCAAACTCTCTTGGCTGTCTTCATAGCAGAGGCTCTCAAGCCCCCGATCAGCTTTGTGGCCTTCTCTGGACTCTGGACAACAGGTCCACATCCTTCTTGTGCTGGGGGTACCAGAGATGGATGCAGCACTCCAGGTGGGGTTTCAAAAGAGTGGAGTAGAGGGAGGGAATCCTCTCCCTCGACCTGCTGCCCACACTGCTTTTGCTGCAGCCCAGAATACAGTTGGCTTTCTGAAAAAAAAAAAAGCACTGTGTCTAAGAGCCTGGACTATCTGACAGCACTGAGCAAGCACAGGGAATGAAACTATTGAAGTTAGGGAGCTAATGTGTTTTGATCTCTGAATATTATAGATGCAGTAAATTCATTGGCTATGCATCTCTGCAGGAAGGGCAAGCTGTTGGCAGACCATCTAAGCAAGACAGCCTGTGTGTTTCACCAATGATCTCTGCAGGTGTATTTCGATCCTCAGCTTTAGGCTATCTAAGATCATCCCCCTGTTGAAAAGGTTAATTCTACAAATTCAGCAATAGTACAACCTGAGATTAATTTAAGCTGGTTTTCAAAGTGGATCCTAAAGCACCTATAATACCCTGAATATTCCCTAGATACTTACCTCCTCCAAGGGCCTCCTTGTAACCAAAGACAACACAGATTGTCTTCCTTTTGTTCTCCTTAACAGAATAGCTCAATAGCAATACCAAGTACTTTAGAGGTTTCCTTATCTGTTACACAGCATCTCTCATATAAGTGGGGCTCAGGGAAAGAGTAGAGAAGACAGTGCTCAGTGGTACCAATTTCAGTTTAATCCTGAGAGCTCTGTGTTTTATGTTCTCTGTCCCATTTTACAGTAGGAGAGAGTTGCATTTGATAGCAATATCTGCCTGCTACTTACCAGGGCAATATGAATCCAGTGTCTCAGACCAAGCCAGGAAGATTTCATCCCTGTAGCACTTCGGGTCTTTCAACTCTTCACAAAACCATTGTTCGAACCGCTATTTCCTTCTTCAGTCTATTATTTATTAATGAAGATGACTTTTTAGTGGCTATTATTTCAGCTTGCAAAGACAAACTGTATGTCAAAATCAAAGTTTCCAAAGTATTCCATTCAGAACCATGAAACATAATCCCACATTTATCTAAAAAAAATGGTGTCAGACACTTATGATGATCAAGACTTAGGAATGCCTTTGCTTTTAAGTGTGTTTTGTTTAGTTGAGTTTTTTTCCAATGAGCCTAATTATCCTGAAATTAGGCAAAACTGTCACACCATTGTAAATTGACATTCTAAGCCCAAAGACTCAAACAAAACGAGATCCCTTAGCAGGTTCTTTGATTATACCTTCTTTTGACAGCACAGAAAATTTGGATCAAAGGCCAGCAGACACATCCAGTTGGAACAGCTTATGCTATAAACAAGCTGAATCTTCCACAGCATGGCCCCCTAAGCAGTTTCCAGAGCTGCTGCAAGCATTTACCTACTAGTTGTAGGGAGGGTAGTATTCAGGTGACCTCCCAACTCAGTGCACTGCCAAGACCAGGCTCTAGCTCATTACCATAAGTGGGATCCACAAAAAAAAGGTTTTGTGTTTGAATTCCAAGACTTACTGATCTGTTACTGGGTTTTGGCAAGTGAAAATCCCTTGACACATCTCCTTTGTCTGTGACTTTAATATTCTAGAAAAATAAGAAATTAAGTGAAGACAGAAGGGGTTATTCTGCTCCTTACTGCTTGGGAGTGGGACACAAAAGTATGGTGGGTACACATTATCCTTAATGCAGAAATATTTCTAAGCTGTTGTGTGTGCAGCTCCTGTGTATCTGCAGATGCTTGAGAAATTGTAGCTGAACATAGAGGTGGTTCAGAGCAATTATCTCCCTGTTCTCACTGGTTTCTGGGCTGACAGCTCTGCCATAATCCACCTTGTCCCCCACCTTTGAATGGTTTTCTTTTTCTTGGCTTCTGGCTGAATATGTAAACTTCCCAATAATTTATTTCCCTGCTTTCCCTTTAGTCTCAGTCTTGCTGGTTCTGGTTCTTAGAGAGTTCTGTGGCCAAGTCTGGCCATTCACAGTCGCTGCTTGCAGGCTGTCCTGCAGTCATCCACACCTTTTGTGTGCCTCTGGGTGCTGCTTTTGACCCTTCTGCAGCTGAGCATCATTTGCCTTTCACTTACTGAATGGTAATGCAGAGAAGGAAGTGAACGTTTTGAGCAGACAAGGCCAATATCTGTCTCAGCACAAGCATTTGCTCCTTGCTGTTGAAGCTACATCCATCCTCACTTTAGGAAGGAATTTCCCAAGTTGCTGTGTGGGGATGGTACATGTGGTGGGTTAGTCAGCACTAGCAGAGGGGCTTCAGCAACCTCTTAAACTACAGCACGTTCTGAGTGAGCTTGTGCTTGTTTCCAAGCTGCGGTCCCAACGTGAGCCAGGTACAAGGAAGGATCACCAGGAAATTCTGATGTTGAAATTCAACATTACAGTTCCCTACCTTCACACTTGGGAAAGCGTGCCCTTTGTGGCAGAAGCTTTCAAAGTATTTGGTGCAAGGAAAATGCAGCCCTGGAGAATGTGACCCAGGACCAGTAACTGCAGCTGAAACCAGCTTGTTACAGTGAAGAGAAGGACCCTTAATGAGGTGCTGCAGTTTTGCTTAGAGTTAACCTGGATTCGCAAGTCATTTCTGGCCTGTGCAAGAAACAGGTTTTGCATGGTCTGCATGTATGCAAACACATGCTGTGTTTATTGCACACGTGGAATGAACCCCAAGTTTGCCAGAAGCAAAAGTTGCAGCCACCATGATGGAATCTCCTTAGGTAATCCCTTCTGAAACAGTCAGTAACTGCTCAGCCCTTGTGTAAAGAGGGCATGTTTGCCTGTAAGGCACGACTATATTAGTGACATTCCTTTACTCTGGAAAGCAGATGTTTCCTAGGCAGCAAACTGCCCAACAGTTCCTGGTTATCCACATTTCAGAATTTGAGTGGAGCCAGCTCTGGGCAGAAATCCCAAGTGCCAGGTATTTTGCTTAGAGGAGAAAGACGATTCTAAAAGCCCAGTAAAGATTTCTATAGTAAAATGCTCCCTTGCTTTTTATTATCTGATGTTGTTGTCTGACTTCAAAACCATCTTTTGTTCTTGTTAATTGATTCAACATCTCATTATTTGTCTGCAGCTGGTCTCATTTTGCTTTGAGGCAGAGAAGTGCTTTGCCTTCAGAGCTGTCTGTCTTCCAAGTCTGTTGTCTGCAATTTCTGAGCACGCCTTTGTAGTTTCTAAGTCCCAACAGAAATTAAACTGTAAAATTATCAATAGTTAGTTCCAGGCAAAGTCTTCAATGAAAAGAAATGAACTTAGGTTCTCTGAATTAAGGAAAACTACTCAAAAAATTACTTGTCCTTAGGAATATTCAGCTTTTAGACATCACAAGGGAAGACAGTGATGCCAGTTCCAAGTACCATGACAGCAATGAAACTTTGTCTTTTACCTATGACTGATGGCAGGTAAGTGTATATGAATGCTCTCTTAGAAGGGTCTGTGTGTCCTTTTTTCCCTCCCCTTTTCAGGAGTCTTACTTTGTGGAGACAAGGTATTAAATGCAAATAACCAATAGTTTAAACACTTTCCACTCTCTCCTATGGCCATTACAGTGGCTGTGAACAGAGTTTCAGAGCAAAGACCACCTGGAAATGCTGGGGACTGAACATGTAAGACAAGATGTCTGTCACTGGGCCACAGTTCCCTGCACATGCTGGAAAAGCCCTGGAAAACTGATACCAGGTTCCCAGAGTTTCTGTGCAGTCATTGTGGGACTCTTGCTTTAAATATGAGGTTAAGTCCTCAGTGAATGTTCTTGGAATCCCAGTTTGTCAGAAACTTTATTCTACCTGTTGCTTGCCAGATTTGTCTCCTAAGGAGATCTGAAGTGGAGGCAAAGAAGGCAAAGCTTAAAACATTAGAGAATGAGAAAAGGCAGATCAGGAAAAACAGATGTGCAAAGAGCAGACTATATAGATTACACTGGAAGCAAAACATCCCATCTATTGCTCCTGGTATGTGGGCTTGGGGACCTGTCATAAAACACACAAGGTTCTTTGAGTGGACCACACTTCTACTCAAATGTTTTTAAAAAACTTCAGGATAGGATCTGCTTCTCAAATAATGAAGGGGCACTTTTCTTAATGGCTTTTATTGCTCTTACCAGTATTGCTAAGAAGTGCTATTGTTAAATAAGGATTTCTTGACATTCAGCCTGAATTTGCCATCATCCTTCAGCTTTACTTACTCTGCCTGTTCTGCTTTACTCTAGACATTTTTCTGCTGCCTTGATCTTAACAACCTTCATATAGTTTCTAGGTTGTGATTCTGCTTCCCTGTCTTGAAATTCATGCTCTTTTTATGAAGGTAAAATCATGTCAAGGCAAACAAAAGAGAAGTGTGTTGTAAATAGGTATAATCTTTATCTTCCCCTCTCTGGCCTTTCTGACTTTTATCTGTGTTCCTTGCTGTCCTGCCTCACTTTAAATGGGAAATCCTCAGGCAGCTCTGCCAGAGTTGGTTGCATGTTAAAATAAATTAAATAGTGAAATGTGGCTTCTTGGCAACTCTAACGTCCTAAGGGTCTGAATGCCCGTCCCTGTACACGAGTTGAAACAAAAGAGATCATTTAGGCTGGACAGACATTCTTGGTATTTTACAAGATGCCTGGAGAAACACTGGGAACACAGTATGGAAATAGGGTGTCAGTGAGGAGCAACCATTTTCAGAGCATCCAGTTTTGTTTGGCTGAGATAATCTGGTAGGAGTAGTTAAAAAGTGAAGAGAAAGTCTCATAGAGCTCTTTGAAAGCTTTTTTTTTTTGAAAAAAACCCCAACATCCAAAAGCTGGTGGGGACTGTGTCTGTCAGCCTTGCAGTGGGGTTAAGAACTTTCTTGAACTCTTCCCATGGTTCTTGGGATACTTCCCAGAAATCACTTTACCTATATGCAAGGACAGGAAAAAGCAGAATATGCTGGTATGGGCTTATTAATATATAGAAATATAACATTTCTGAAACTTGTGTTCCTTGGTTCATTAGCTGTGGGCAAAGTGTGTTGAAAGAGGAGCTTCCCTGTTATTAACTCCAACAACATGTTGATTTCCAAGTATTTGTGACTGGAAATTTGCAGTAGTGGTAGTTTAAGGTTACAGTGCTGTGCAAATATGCAAGAAGACTTAAAAAAAGCCACAAAGGAAATCATAGGCATAGGCATATGCGTACATTCAGCATGCAAAAGGAGGGACATAAACAACTTTTGCTGGAATCCTGGAGCTTCCAGGCTACAGTAACACCTACCATAATGCAGACAAATAGAAAATAACCTGCGTGCATCAATAAAACAGAATTTTACTTTTACTGTCTGAATCTCAGCAAGCAGTAGACCTTTCAAAATTCAAATCTGTAGATAATCTTCAGCAAAGGCTCATTCTGAGCAGTAGAAAGTTGTTTCCATTGTTCTCTCTCAACTTTTTGCAGCCTCCCCTTTGAACAGCCTCATTCCAGTAACTGCTTTCCTCTGGCTAAACGAGCTGTTCATCCAGCTGCTTAACTGTTTACTCTCTCCCTCCTTCCCCTGTTATCTTGCTGTCTTTGTGGGAGCGATTAGCATCTGAAAAGGCTTCAGTCTGTCTCACCTGCCCCATGCGGGGCCTAACAGTGACAAATCCCCAAACTGTGCCCTGGCTTCTCCAGGATCAAACTGGCATACTTGAAAAATTGGAGCTGTAAGGCCAGATCGAATTGATTCCTGGTGACAATCTGATTTCCCTCAAATCCAGGTATCTGGGAGAGATCCCAGAAGATTGTGCTGTGTCTTGTAACCATGTTTCCTAGGTGAGGCAATCAGTACCTTTGAGCTGTCTGTTAAATCTCACATAAATGAGCTATTAAACCCCACACCTGTGATCTGCTGCTGCTTCTGGCTCACTGGGAATAGCAGCCACAGCACAGAAGCTGTTCTGCTGTGCTGGTGAGTTTTAGGCAGAGCTTGGTCTGCTGAGAGCACCCACCTGGTAAGATTCAGGAATTTTTCCTACCTTAAGTACTTTACAGCTTTGGATGGATGTTGGATGAAAGGCTTGATGGCAAAAACATAGCAAAGGCACAGGGAATACTGTGGGAAGGAGCAGGGAAGGAGGCTGGCAGCTTGGTTTGAGTGATCATGTATTGTTTTTCAGCTAGGAGGCTGAGGATATGGTAGGTGCCCAGTGGGTGCAGGTAGTTGGTTATAATGTGATATGGGAACGACAAAGAGCAGTTATGAGATTTCTTTCCCCCATGGGTAGTGTAGCCAAAGGGACTAAGGGAGGGAGAAGCTGGTCATTTTTGTGATTTAGTATGACTTTCGGGGGGGGACTGTAGCAGGGGTTTTGAAAAGCCACTAGCAGTCTTGTGCTGAGAACCTTTTGATAGAACTACTCAAGTAGATACAATTTTCCCTCTCCAGTTTCAGCCTCTCTTTCCTGTTCTTCGTAAGGTAGAAATAGAGGAGAGGGGTAGTGAAAACTTCCTCCTCTCATTCCATTTGCCATGGGTTTTTCCCTACAAGGAATAGCTAGTTACTGCCATAGCGTCACAGAAGGCCAAAGACTGGAGCATGTGTAGGCAGGTGCCCTGTGGGGATGGTTCTCCCCTCTCACCTCTCTGTCTCTTTCCAGGCCTCCCTGCTCAGAGGCACAGTAGTGATGAAGGATGGTGGCCCAGGAAGAAAGGTGACACAGGTGTGGTACCTCAATGGAGGCTTTGTATCCATGGCATTGTCACTGGGTGGCAGAGAAACAACCCTGATGTCACGGGGAGCAGCTAAGGGCCTCTTCTGACTGAGAGGTGGGGTACTGAGTGTCTGTTCCTCCTACCCTGTGCAGGGCACGTCCCCAAGCACTTGTTGCCTCTATGCACTTTCCTGGGCCACTTCCTCTGTATTCCCAAATGGTAACCCTGGAGCCCACAAACCTTGCTGGGTCCCTTTGACACCTGAGAAGGCAAATCCAAGGTTTGAATGAGAAGCCAGCCTGTGGACCTGGAAGGTTATCTTCAGAGTTGAGTCATTTCACTCTAGAAATGGACTCTCTCTCTGTGCATCTCTCCCCACCAATTGAAAAGGAAACCTAAAGAATTGGTTTAGATGTACACGGTTAAAGATGGCCAAGATGAATCTCACTCTTAGTAAGTCATGCTCTCTCTGCATAGTGGCATGTCTGTCTTTATTTATTTTCCTCTATTTTCTTTTTAAGAGGAGCTTGCACGTAAGGATCGTATGTATGAGCTGGGGACAATCAGTCCATGCTACCAGAGGAGCTATTTACACCTGCAGCCATAGTGCAGCACCCCAGGAGATACCTCAAAGCCAGGGGTGCTTTGGGTGCTGGCCTGTGCCAGAGCAGGGGGTCTGGATGGATTAGAATACTGACCCTGTGGATCACTTCTTTGTGAGAAGAGTGTGGGGGACTTGTGCATGAGGCAGTGGTGGCCAAAGCCAAGATGCTGTGGGCAATGGCAAAAGTGGTCTTAACTGCAGCTTCTGTGCTCTGTGATTAGCTCAGACAGCCCTGGAGGTGATGGATATAGGCAACTGTCCTCCTGTTCCATAGCATCTCTCCACCCCTTCATGCTGTTGGTTCTCCTTTTTTTCCAGTCATAGTAACTAGCTGTGACCTTTGCACTCATTTTTTAAAATATCCCCAGGTGCATTTCTCTGCTGCTTCACTTCTTGCTGTCTGATCTCATTGCATTTTTCATGGCATTAAGAGACGACGAAGGAATGGGAAAGATTTTCAGAGAGGGGAGTGTTCAACTGAACACGTACGGCACTTCTTTTCCAGGTGGTGGGAATGACAGGCTTGTTGTGGATCTTCAGAAACTCGTTGACCTCGAGAAGGATGCTGGAAGTATGGAAAGTTGCTTCTGGAGTAAAGGGCACTGCATCCTTTTGAATGCAGGAACGCCTCCAAATTAGAGGGCATAACTGAGGAAAGCATGGTGGGCTGGGGAAGGACTCTGGGAGGGAATAGTGTTAGATCTGGCTGATTAGACACTGACTTCCTCCTCTCTTTATCCTAGCCCTGAAGTTCTCTCTCTCCATCCCTCTTTCCTCTTCTTACTCTGTTCCCAGCCCCTCACCAACAGACAGCAGGTCTCAGTGCTGGGAAAAGAGCTGGAGTCACAACTGCAATGTTTCCAAGGTCAACTAATGCTAATTGAAGTGCTATGAATTATTTGATTAAATAGATTTCAATGAACATATGAAAAGCCTTTATTTAATCAATTCCATCTTCTTTTGAGCTGGTAACCAGTATACACTGAGCAAATATTGTCTACGTTGCCTTTTAAATCTATTATTGGTATCCAGAAGCATGTGCTGTGGCTGCGCATGTTTGATCAACCCTGCTAGGTTAATGTTTTAGAGTATTCATTTTTTTGTAGTTTTTCATGACAAGAATGTAATGAGATAAATATAATTTTTTAAATTCTACAATTCATTCCTGTACAGTTTAATGGAATCTAGACTTCAATTACCGCACAAATCCCTCAGCACCTCAAATTCGTCATTAAATAAAGCTACCTTAGATGTTTTGGATTCACTGAAAGTAAGCTTGTCTAAACATATTTGACATTTACATGGATTCAATTTAAACAAGGCAAGATTTATCTCTCAAAAAATAATTACCTGATTGATTTTTTTTCTCTCTCTTTTTCTGGTCAATGTGTTCCTCAGTGTTTCAGAAATCACAGAGCTTAGCTCCTCACAACTAGTTCCTATTTGCAGATATGGAGGGGAAAAGCAATTTCCATGCTTTTGCAGTCCCCAAAGGCTTTTTCAGTTTGAATAAGCTAGTCAGTACTTTGAACCAGGTGAATAAACAGGAAAAAAAAAGGAAACATTCTGTGGAGGCATGAACAGACCTCTCTTGTTAAAAACTGGCTGAACGGTTTTGTAAAGTGTTTTCTGGACATTCAGCACTGACTTTTACTTGCTCAGTAGTCTATCTTTAAGACATTGTGGACAACATGTAGGGCTTTATTAACATTTTTACTGTAATTATTTGACTATTCTAAAAGGAAACAGTGTCTCACCAGCCTCATGGTAAGTAACTTATTCCTTATATCCAGACTAAATCTACCCTCTCTCAGTTTAAATCTTTGCCCCATGTGCTGTCACTCCAGTCCTTGCTTAGAAGTCTCTCTCCACCTTTCTTTTAAGCTCCAGTTAGGTACTGGGAGGCTGCTTTAAGGCCTCTCTGGAGCCTTCTCTTCTCCTGGCTGAACAACCCCAACCCTATCAGCCTGTCTCCATAGGAGAGGTGCTCCAGCCCTCTGATCAACTTAGTGACCTCCTCTGGACTCACACCAAGAGATGAATGTCATTCTTGTACCAGTGGCCCCAGAAGTGTATGCAGCACTCCAGGTGGGGTGTCACTAGACCA
The DNA here is from genome assembly GCA_013397115.1 of Edolisoma coerulescens. Classification (NCBI taxonomy): domain Eukaryota; kingdom Metazoa; phylum Chordata; class Aves; order Passeriformes; family Campephagidae; genus Edolisoma; species Edolisoma coerulescens. Next base: position 715,793 of record VWZW01001241.1, read on the forward strand.
AGGTAGTGAATAATGCAAGTGAACATGGGAAACTGGTTCTAAGGTCTGAATTTGAGCTTGCAAGTTTGCAGGCTTTTTTTCTTTAGTCCTGCAGACCTTTGTCCTGGGGTCTGGTTTCTTCCCTGCAATGTCTCAGGTCAGTTTGCTAGAACTATTCCCATAGAAAATGAGTTTTTTTTGGTTCTTCCACCAAGAAGGACATCCTTGGTTGTAGTCAAAGTTGCCACTTAACTGAGAAAGTGGCTTGGTCAAAATTAAGAATCTAGCATAAGGCCTGACAAATGTGCCCACAAATATGTTACAAGTAGTTAAAGGTTCACCACAGTTATTCAAGGTGGAACTTGCTTTATGTAGGACCTCAAACTTTACCACTAGGTTCTGGTTTTGATTCTTTGTTAAAACTAGAGATGATTCCTAAGCCATTGCGTTCAGATCTGGAAATCTTTGTGGTCTTGGTTGAGCCAGTTTATCAATTTGTAAACAGTTTTCAACTTCTATGAGTGCTTATCTACTTGATGACCAGATTCAAATTAACAAGTCAGCATGTTGTGGTTAAGAGAAGTCACTACGCCTGGAGTGCTGCTGAGACTTTCTCCGTCTGATGGGGTGAGTAAGAGAGGTGAAGCAAGAGCCAGGGGTCTGGTATCGGGCCAAGAAGGCTCAGAAGAGAATAGACTCTTTCAATGGCGTCTGAGGATTTTCTGAGTGTTTGCTGGTGCACTAGTTATTGAGCCCTTTTGTGAGAAGTGTGCTAAGTTGCAGGATTCAGGGTTCACATATGTCCTTTGAAGAGAGATCCACGGCTTGCCTGTGGTTTGAGCACCTTCTTATGAAGTTTCCAAACTCCCTCGGGCATCATTTCGAAGTTTGCCCAAACTGAATTCCAACTAAAGAAATTAAAGCCTACAGTCTAAAATCTGGGCAAAAAAAAAATAATAAGATTTGCAGCTCTTTGAATGATCTTGGTGTAGGGGCCAAGCACTGAGAGAGGCATAGAACAGTTTACACTATGTTGCCTTCAAACTTTCTGACCCAGTCAGTTCCTGCTCCTTCTGCTGTGTTTGTCCAGGTGTGTTCTCAACTCCTTGCTTGGTTTTGGTGCAATGGACAAATCTGCTGTCAAGGCAGCAGAAAGAGGGTGCAACAGTCTACTTTGCCATCGTGGAGAGATTCTTTAAAGGGATTCCATTAGGTTATGGATGCTAGTCAGGTTGCAGAAACACTATGGCCTGCCAGATTTGTATGAACCTTACATTGACGATGAAATATTCTTAATGCAAAGGTTTACTTCACTATCAGAACACAAGGATAACAAATCTCCTTGTCTTTGATAATGCTACACAGCAGTTATGGAGTGTGTGTATGTGTGTGTAAGAGGCGAGTTGGAAATGTCAGGGATTAGGAGCATGAAGTTTGTGGTTGGAAAGGAAAGAAGGCAACAACAGAGGAGGCCCAAGGCCTGTATGAAGTTCATGATAAGTGTCTAGAGGAGAATGAAGAGTGATTCGGTTGCTTTGATGAATTACTCTGCACTACAGGCTCTCTAACAGATGTGATTCTTCAAAGAAAGTGAGGACTTCCTCCTCTCTGCGCAGTCTCCTATCAAAGTGCTCTGCAGACATTGGTACTTCTCTGGTACTCTTCTCATGCAGTTCATTGACACTACTGCCTTTTTATTTTCTTCAAAGATATTAAAACACAGGAGTGATTTCCAAGGTCCTTGTCCTCATTCTGAACCACAGACAGTGTTATCCATTTATCATATGTGTGACCTTTACTAAGACCTCTCTGCTTCCTTTTCAATTTTTGGTTCAGGTTTTAACTGTGGAGAAGTTATATGGTTTTGCATTGCCAGTGTGCACTATGTCCTTTGCTCCAGCTGAAGTGGGTTTTCAGGAGGAGTAGATCCCTCACTCCCCGTGGGTCTCTTGGCTCAGCACTTCTATCACAAAGGCCTTCTCGGAGCCCATTTAGAGAAAGAAAATGAAGAATTAGAAATGCTGCACAACCTTGCTTTGCTTTCTCTGTTGCAGAGGCTTTGTCTGGGTTTGTGACACCTGTGCAGCTGTCAGTCACTGCCTTCGATGCAGATCCTTCAAATGTATGTTCATGTGACCAAAAGCCAGGTTTGCCAAAGCTAAGCAAGGAATAGAGAGCACACCTGGGCAAACACGGTAGGAGGGCATGGTGGGACAGGGTCAGAGAGATCTCCCCAGTGCTGGCCCAGTGGGTGCAGCTCCTGCCAGAAATCTGCCAGTATCTGGACCTCTCTGGCTGTGATTTCTGATAGATCTGGCTCATGCTTTTTGTAGGGAAATCTGGTTTTAGACAAAAAAAATTTTAAGTTTGCCTGGCAGACTCTTTTCAGTGGTGCTGAGCACTAGGACACGAGGCAATGGGCAGAAACTGATGCACAGGAAGTTCCACCTGAACATGAGGAAAGAACTTCTTTGCTGTGCAGGTGACTGAGCACTGGAACAGATTGCCCAGAGAGGTTGTGGAGTCTCCCTCACTGGAGATATTTGAGAATTGTCTGGACACAATCCTGTGCTATGTGCTCTGGGATGAAACAGCTTCAGCAGGGAGGTTGGATGAGAAGACCCACTGTGGTCCCTTCCAGCCTGACCCATTCTGTGATTCCGTGAGTGTCATTCTCAGTAATGTGACCTCTTTCTTTGAGAAGGACACAAAGAGACAAGAATGGGGAGAATGTGTTCATCAAAATAAAAAGTGTCTAGGCTCCCTTGCCTGGGAGCCTAACAATGATTTAGACCAACTCAGAGCTGATTTCTGTCAGCCTCCAGCCAGTTATCTCAATCAGCTGAGCAGTGAAACGTTCACTTGAGACAAAGGCAATACTAGCTAGCACTAACATCCTGTACATAATGTGCAGCCCCCATGATGCATGTCAGTCTTCCCAACTCCATCTGGGAACAGACTATGGAGAGCCCTGGGAACAGGGGCACCCTGCTGTTTTTGCCAGATGAAGAGATCCCAGCTGCCTGCTTGAGTAACACCATGTTGGGACCCATGTATGGAAAGCTTAGGCTGCATTGGCACTATTAAACAGCACGGGGAAATATTTCCAGGCACAGAACTGGACCTGTCTGTATTATTAGGACAGTCCCTCATACATTTCAGCCCAGGCTAGCTAATGCTCACACAAAACTCAGATGTAGTGTGTGGACTGCTCACAGCAGGCAGTTTATGTGGTGACTGTGCTTTTCTGGAGGCCAAACTGGTTAAACAGAGCAATTGCCTACCCACTGTACAGGCTGCTATCAGTACTTACAAAATGTCCCACATATTTAATTTGTGAGTTTTAACCCAACCCTCAGGTTCAAAAGCAGAACCAAAAGGCTGTATCCCTGTATGCCAGACCTTTTAGACTCAGACATGAATAATGAAGAACTGGAAGCCATTCCTGAGGCCCCCTCCTTGCAGAAGGTGCCATGAGTAATGGGTGTTGCAGAGCACTGGTGGAGACCTCTGTGGGCCAGTATTTATCTCCATTTTCCTCACTGCATGCAGGGAAGGAAAAGGCAAAGTCATCAGCTCATAAGTGGTGGCTGCCTAGTGGCAGTGTTACTACAGCGCTTCCTTACGCACATGGAAAGATTTGCTCCTTTCTTAAACCAAACAACCCAAGGAGATCCACATCTCCCTAACCTGATCCAGAGCTCCTGAGCTCTGTCCCGAATGAGGACACTGCTGTGTGCAGGGGGCAGCTCTTGCTGCAGGCTGCACAGCAGCAATCCATCTCCAGCTGAAACAAAGGGATGCAAGTGACAAGTGATCAGGACCTGGCCTGGGTCACTGATCAGCAAAGTTCTCACTGTTTTTTTGCCATGAGAAGTCCATTTGGTCAGGTGTCTCCATGGCAGCCTTGCAGGAGGGGATGTTCTGAACTGGTGGATGGCAGCCAAAGAGGCTGCTATTGGCTAAGGGGCACTTGGCACAGTACATTTATCCTTACAGCTGCCTGTGTGGAATCTCAGGAGAGAGGGAGAGGTGGGGAGAGGCTGGCTCCTCCCCACATCCCACCTCTTCATTTAGGCTGTGCTAGAAAGAAATTACTCCCCCATAAACAGCCTCAGATGTTTCTGAGGAAGAGAGCCATTTGAGACTGGGCAGCAAGAGTCTCCAGGATGAGGATAGCCATCCTCCTGAGCCTTCTGTTCTACGCTGCAGCTGCTTCTCACCAACTGTGAGTGATGCTGAACTCCTGTTTCAGTCTCTTTCATGAAGGCATCAGACTAGCTAGATGGACCACATCCCATGCCATCAGCTCTCAGGCTTCCTGCTCTATCAGATCACCATACGAGGCATATACTTTGCCTCCCATGTCTTACTTTGACTCCTGCAGGTCAATACAAGCCAGCTTTTTGGGGGTCTTCCAGGTCAGACCTTAGGCCCAGAGATGTTTGCTCTGCAGTTGCAATGCCAGGTCAAACCACTGGTGTCTAGACTGCAAGGTTATGAAATCTTCTGAAGACTGCATGGGATGTTTTTGGAGAGTTCAGGAGATTACTGGAGTAAGGGGTTTGGAAAAGGTTATAGGGCTATACTTGAGCTAGGCAAGCAGAAACTGTTTCTCAGGTTTCAGTGAAGCAACCACTTTTCTGGGCTCACTGTTGCTTTTGAATGTTGGTGGAAGCCATGGCACATTGCTGAGGGATTCTGCAGTAGTGGCCCATGGCAGGGAAACTTTCTTGCACCTCTTGAGACCTCAAACTGATACCACCTCTGCTGTCTTCCCCTGCCTCAGACATTACCTGGTGGCGATCCCTGCAGCTCTCCGGTACCCATCCACCCAGGTTGCCTGTCTCCATATCACCTGTCATGACGCAAAGATTCAAGTGAATCTGGCCTTGGAGCGCTCTGCAGGATGGCAGCTCTTAATGCAAGAAACCATCCAGAAGAAGAAGACTTTCCTGTGCACTAAGTTCTGGGTGAGCCACCCCAGGCTAATGCCATCACTGATTTTCCCTTCAGGAAAACGCTTGTGTTACCCCCTAACCAGGGGTGACGTGGGTAGGGTCTACTTTGTCTTCTCTTCAGGAAGGGGAATGGGTGGTGCCTAGGGATGCATAGCCCAGCACAGTACCTGTTGGTTAACACTGAATTTCCTTTCTGAATCTAATTTTTAAATGGAATTTATATTTGTTAAAATCTGCCAGAGTTCGGGATACCACCTGTGTCCTTCTCCTCCATTACAGAGCAGATGAAACAGCTTTACCTCTTCCTGAAGGACTTGTGCAGGTGCACAGCTAAAACCTGGCGAAATGGTGTCTTGCAGGACATACTGCAGGTTCTGTAGTACCTGAAGTCAGGCAGCAACTCAGCTCTCGGGAGCTGCTGAAGACTAGTTGGAAGGAAATGGATATGCTTGCTGTTTTTAAACAGCATCTTAGAGGTTATTTATTGTTGGTGAGAACTTAGCAAAGATCTGGGATAAGGCAGACATCTCTAAGCAGTATCCCTTCCGTTATACTGTATATTCTGTGCTGAGGCTGCTGGGGCCTTTGGCTTCCAGAGTCTTTCTGGTTGTGTTTTCTGCTTTGGATTTCTTGCTTCTAAGTGCGGGGTAGTTCCGAAGGCCCAGGATTTGAGGCTGTCTACTGCTCAGTCTCTCTCTTTTGACTCTCTGCTACCATCTCCCACCTTCCTGTCATCTGCCCATCTTCCTGAACAAGTCTGAAGACTCAGAAGTGTCAGGCGCTTGCTTGTCACCAGTGGGAAGAAGGACAGATTCCATGACACGCAGGGCCTCCTGCTGTTCATGTAGGACTGTGTGAGATCTGGATGTGAGCTGGTTTCAGAGATTGTTGGGAGCGTCCTGGCACAGCAGGAGGGAACTTGTTGATTGTTCCACTTTACTCTCAGAAGATCACCTGGGGCCTGTGTGCTCTCCTCTGTCTGTACAGGTTGCCCCTCCAGCTGACGGCACAGAGGAGGAGATTGCCACTGTCAAACTGACCATCACAGGAGATGGGGTCAATGTTGAGGAGCAGAAAAAGGTCCTGATCTGCAAGACCAGGAATGGCACCATCATCCAAACAGACAAGCCCATCTATGAACCAGGGCAGACAGGTGAGACGCAAACTGGAGCCACTGTGGGTCCCAGGTTTTCTGCTGGTTGCATCATATGGAAAGACTGTGATTCCCTGAAATGCATGAACAGCCCTAGCAGAAGGCTTTGAGACCATGTCTTTTGCTGAGTGCTGTTTTCAGTGTTTGTAATGTCCGGCTTGTAATGACGGTGGAGTTGCAGGAGGCAGTAGGTAGTGATAACCATGTCCATGGTACCTCACACATGGGAATGTTAGTGTCTAGGATGAAGACAGGAGCTGGGGAAACAGATCTGAAGGGGTCTGTAGGGAAAAACTGAGATCTGATAATATATTCCCTGATTTCCTTGCCTTCAGTGAGATTTCGTATTGTGACTCTGGATGAGGAATTCCTCGCACTCAACAATTCGGTAAGCGAGTCCTGGGGGGCTGTGGGAGAGGCTGCCTTGTACCATGCATGGATCTTACCTCCTTTCTACCCTGCTCATCTGCCACAGCTCCAACTTTTCCACATTCATCCCTGGGCAGGCTGTATGAGTATGCAGAGGGGAACAGTGACTCCAGTAAAACTTGTAGCTCAGGAAGGTGGCAGAGGTGTGCATGTCTCTTGCTCATCTTGGTAGAATGGTCACGCAGCTGCAAGTAGGGGACATATTGATTCCTGATGTGATGGTGTCATGGTGGGAGTGAATAGTTTGTAAAGTATGTTTTCCTTCTTGTGGGGAAGGGTGCTTTTAATCTGCCCCCAACAAGTTGGAATGCTGCTTAGACATTAGGACTAACCTGTTCATTGCAACAACATGGAAGCATGTCCAGAGAAGGCATCTTCATCATTGGAGATATTCAGAACCCAGCTGGAGAAGGCTATGAGCAATCTGCTCAGGAAGACATGTTTCAGCAGGATCTTGGATTAGGTGGCCTCCAGAGGTTCTTTCCAAATTATGTGATCCTATACCGCTGTAACCCCCTTAAGACTGCAGCTGAACCAGAGCTAGGTGTGTTTGGGTAGTAACTTCTGAGTTTTTCTGTCAGGAAGTCATTAGCAAGTGCTGTGTGACCTCCAGATTGGTTTTTCCTTTTCCTTTCTTCAGACCTTACTGTAATGAACCCAGCTGGTATTTCTCCTTTTTGGTGGCATTTGTTTTATGTTGTTGTCAGTCAGTGCTCTTAAGTTTCCAAATCACCAGTTGCACACCCTTCAGAGAGGGCTCTGTGTCTGAAGTGCCTTGTGTGTGGTGCTGGCACGTGTTTCTCTCTTCTAATGTTTTTGCCTTTTTTCCTCCCCAGATTTCCCTGTTTCTCCAGGTGAGTGACGCTGAAATCTTGTGTTAGAGTAATAGTGATGGCAGTCATTTCACTGTGGTGTTCATATTCGATTTCTGGTAGATTTTACAGACCTCTGAGTGGAATAGTAGACCTTCTTTTTTTGTTGTTAGATGTTAGATTCTTAAACTAACATACTCCTTTCAGCCTCTTTTTCATGCATTTATTTGGGGCTATGCTCCCAGTTACTTCAGTAGAAATCTGTTGTTCTAGACTTGCAAGAGTATAAATAGATACCTTAGACACTTACGGAAGAAAGTTAGAACTGTGAAGAATCTTTCCTTAAGATCAGAATTTACATAAATGTAGAAGGAGGCTCAGATGCTGGGAGCAGAATCTGAGCATTATCATGTCTTCAAAATTTCCTAATCAGTCTCTACCAAACCTCATTCCTTAGCTATAGAACCTGGTAGTCTACAACACTGAAATCCTGAAGCTCAGTTTCTATGGGATGTGGATCAGTGAGATGCTGGAACAACTCTTTCTTTCTTGTGGGTGCAGGACCCTAAGAACAACCAGATAGAGCAGTGGCAGAATGTGGTCCCTCAGGATGGCATTGCAGACCTGTCTTTCCAGCTGAGTGACGAGCCCCTGCTGGGAATGTACGTCATCAACGTCACCAGTGCCAGAGCCTACGGCAGCTTCTCTGTTAAGGAGCATGGTATGAGCATGTGGGGCTTTGTCTGAGCTGCAGAGAGGGCCTTGCACTCCTGCTCCAGGAAGCAGGGTGTTTATTCCTTGATAACCATCCTAGGAGCAAATGGGAGAAGCAGTAGCATCTGTCATAGAAAAGAGCCTGAGCTGAGGCTCGGGAGAGGAGACCACTTTGGGACTTTGGCTCAGTGTGGGAGGAGTGTTGTGCATGGCCCCAGACCTTTGACACAGCTGATTCTTATGGATCTTGGAGTCAGATAAAACAAGGCAATTTAGGATGGACTTTTCCAGAGAATATGAAGTCCAGTGCCCTCTCACCTCAATTTTATTCCCTAATCAAGTGTGTTGGGAGGCCAGTCTCCTCTCAGTGCAAATTGCTGTCAGAAGCGCAGGGTCATGGGCATGTTTGGTTTTAGTTTGGGAAGGAGCAAATCATCCAGGGCCTACACACAAATCTGTTAAAGATACATGGAAAATCTTTCCTTTCCCCTCCTCACCACCTTCCTTCTCCATTTCCTGCCCCTTATTCCACCATAGTCTGCCTTCATGTTAATTTTCCATGAAGGCTGTCCCTGGCCAGTGTTTCCTACAGCTCTGTTTTTCTCTTCCAGTGCTGCCAAAATTTGAAGTGATCTTTGAGGCACCAAATCAGATTTATGCACTAGATACAACCTTCCCGCTCCGGGTGTGTGGCAGGTGAGGATTCTGGCTGGAGGGATGGCCCTGTGTTAATTTCTGGCCTAATGTGCACAAGCTGGCTGGGTAACCATGAGGAGCTAAGGGCAAGTTTACTACAGTTCAGTTACAGGAAGCCAGAATCTTCCACGGCAGCTGTTTGCACCCTGGGGCAACAAAAAACATTCCTATAACTATCATTCTGATGCTCTAATGCCCCTTTTCTAAAAATACTCCACAAATCACCACACACAAACCCTGGGGGAACAGCCTACCCTTTGACAAGCAGCCATTTGTGGGACAGGATGCGGCAGATATTTGGTATTCATCTCCCTGAAGAACAAACTCATGGGAAATGAAGGGAAGCTTTGCCTGATTATGCTCAAATGGAAACTAGAGGGAGGCAAAAAGAAATTGCCTCAGGTGTAGTCCAAGGACAACGCTAGAGGTAGCCCCATGTAAATGTGATTTCTTAATAAAAGGACTTTCTTAATCACCCATGTTTCTGCTCATAAGATGATGAATGCCTCCAGCACATCCTGGGGTTATTGCAGGTGATGCTGATGTAGAGTGCAGTCAGCACCTACAACACTCTAGTTACCCAAAATAATTTAGTTTGGTGCTAATTATATCAGATCTCCCATCATCTCCCATCGCTGCATTTCTTGGGCCTGACCCTGCTTACTGGGTCAGGACTCCTGGGCCTGCTGTATGGCTGCCACTCTTGTGCTATGTTGTGAATATCCGGCAGTGAATGGTCTCTGGGGTTATGCAAAGCAGGCCATGAGTTCTCCCACTGTGTGTGACTGTCTCTGCCTTTCCCTGCTCCCCCAAACAGATACACCCGTGGGAAAAGCGTCCAGGGGATGGTTCATGTGAGCCTTTGTCAGAAGATAGCCCCGTTCCTGCCCAGTGCTTCCAAACCTGATCTCTGTCACAAATTCAGCAACCAGGTGAGGAGCTCAGGAAGAGCTGAGCCGTTTTCAGAGACATCAGGGTAAGACAAGCTGCTGGGTGCTTTAGCTTAGGCAATAGTGATATTAACACGCTGTTTTGGCTGCTTGGCCACTGCTACTGGTGCTGCCTCTCAGCAGCTGTGCCTGATGATTGTGACTGGGCCTCATCAAGTGCCTGCTCTGCATCCTGGGCTGCGATGCCAAAAGGCAAAGCTCCCCGAGAGCAGGGGTTTTGCACCGCTGTTCCTGTGCCCCTTCCATAACTTCTAACCCAAGTGCCTCGTTCAGACCTTGTTTCTTCTCTCTGTACTTTCAGACAGATGAGGCAGGTTGCTTCTTCACAAATGTGAGCCTGTCCTCCTTCAGCCGAGACTTTCGGTACTATCGGGACAGCATAGTTGCAGAGGCCTCGCTGGTGGAGGATGCCACAGGTAACTCTGGAATTGCTGGTGCCTGGGAAGAGGCATGTGAAGATGTGCTAATCCTACCAAAAGCACTGGAGACTTTCAGGCTAGCAAGGGACCTGAGCCTTCAGAGCCCATTGGGGCCTGCTCTCTAACCTCACAGATAGAGACAAGCAGTTCTTGATGGCATGACACACTCACTCAGAGTGCCTGCAGTGTCAGATGATGAAGCTCTCTAAAAGCCAGAAGTTAAGTGGAAGGAACACCAGATACTCTGAGTCTTGGGCAGATCACCACTGTGATGTGAAATGTGTGTGCAGCTGAACATGTCCATCAATATAACCAGTGGGTAACTCTGCAGGGAAATTGCTGAGGAGTTCTTGGCTTTCTTGCTCCCTCTCTCATGTTTCTGTCTTGCTGCTTTCCTTCAGAGATACAGGTCAATGCTTCCCACAAATTCCTCATCTCCAGGATTGGTGGGATGGCCTTGTTTGATGATGTGAATTCTTACTACCACCCTGGACAGATGTACAGGGGAAAGGTAATTCCCAGTTTCAGTCCTTTGAAGGGGAGAGTGTGAGAAATACTTTCACAGTGACTGTTACCTGCTGTCTTTTCTGACCTCATCTCTAGCCAGGGGCTCGGGAGGGCACAAATGACTTCCAGAGACAAAACTCCTGAATTGTCCAATATCAGAATAACACCTAAGACTGCCATTTGCCAAATATGCCATGAGGGGGAGCAGCTATGGGCATCAATATGTGGGGTGCAAACCAAAACCTTTGGAATTTCAGCAGCCGGGAAGCCTTCTGCTGTGAAGGAGTGGACCACATGACCCACTGTGATCCCTTCCAACCTTACCCATTCTGTGATTCTGTGAATGGACATGGTAGTGCAAGTGGTAATACGACAGGACCAGTAGCGGTGTTGATAAAATTATTAGCGACTGAAAGAGTGATCTTGCTGTCCTTGGCAACACTGCTTCTGGCTTGGGGAAGCCAGAGATTCTGCCTGCTGATTAGACTCTTCTGCACTTCTCTTGCTCCCCATGATGTTCTCAGATTAAAGTAATCAATTACCAAGGCAAGGCGCTGAAGAACAAAGAAGTCCTCCTCGTAGTAAACTGCGGTGAGCAGCAATTTAGGCAGAACTACATCACTGGGGACTCTGGGACAGCTTCATTTAGCCTGGACACAACTGCCTGGAACAGCACCTTGGCCTCCCTGGAGGTAAGTGAGGAAGGGTGTGTCTTGTGGCAGGGGTACATGTGCCTGTCAGAGCTATTTACTGACCCAAAGATACCTTCCTTGTTCCTTCCTGAGGGACAGTAACTCAAACCTAAAACACCTCAGCATGTTCTGGATCTTGGCTCCCTCTGAGAGCTCATTCTCCAGGTCCCAGTTGCTTTCCTCATGAGCTCTCCACACAGAGACCTGTCCTTTGGTGTTGTTCACATCATCTTACCAAGGTGATTTGCAGCTGACTTGCTTAACTAGAGAAATTAACTGGTTTGGTGTTTTTGTCTCACCAGGCAAGTGTCTTGCACCAAGATTCGGACAGAGAGCCTTGGACAGCTGACTTGAGTTACCAGGGCGCCTCTTATTTCATACGTCCATTCTACAGCACCAGCAGGAGCTTCCTCTCTATCGTCCGTGTGCCAGAAACGATGCCCTGTGGCAAAAAGCAGTCTGTCCAGGTGGACTTCAGAATTTATGAGGAAGACCTGGAACATGGACCCAAGCGTGTTATTTTCTCCTACTTTGTGAGTTTCTGGGGAAGCACTGGTGGGTGACAGCTGAAGGCCCAAATCAGCATCTCTTAAAGGTGCAAGCCTGATATTGAATAGATTTGGCTCAGGCCAGGATGGCGAGTTCATCCAGTCACCATGGGGCTGGATTCTGGTTTTAATTCTGGGACTGCAGTAATAGCAAGGAAGGCAGAACCTGTCTTTTTGGCTTGGCACAGGTGCAGGGCAGATATTGGCCTTACCTGTCCTCCCCCATGTCACTTCATCCCTCAGCTCTCCTTACTAGCTGAGAGCAAATAAAGCCAATATTCCCCTTCCCACCCGCATTTAAGCTCCCCATTTAATTTCAGGGTTACTTTGATCTTCATAGTGATCTCAAAGGCTATGTGACTATCCCTTTCTGTGTTCTTCCCTAGGTCACAGGGAAAAGAGGGGTAGTCCACGCAGGTCAGCAGACTGTTTGGGTTGGGCCACCAAGAAGTAAGTGCACTCCCCAGTGTCATGTCCAGCAAGCACTCAGGGGTCTGTGGCATCCACTCCTATTTGGATAAGTGGCGTAAGCCTCCCTGCAATGTAGGGGTGGCTCACCACTTGTGTGCTGCCTCAGAGCACCGTGCCTTTCCAGATTTCATGCTCCCTTCGTCCTCCTGCTTTGTACCAAGAGAAGAATACTCAGCATTTCCCAGCCCATAGACTCATCCGCTGTTGTCTTCAGTCTCCCTTTGCTGCTGCTCCTGCAAGCAGCATGAAACTGTAGCCTTACCCACCATAGCAACTGTGTCTACAAATAATCTGGGTCGTTAGGATGCCACAGTTTATCATTTTGATGTCTGTTGACCCACTGCTGCCTATTTCTCCAGCTCTTTTTTTAAAACCTGAATTATAAGTGTTTTGGGACAAAGATCACCTCTTCACTGGTGATGGGATGGGAGATGTTGGGTGAGAGGAGGCTTTGAAGGATACCTGACACTCTCACTCTTTGTGCACCCAAGCTTGAACTCCTAAGTACTGTTTCGTGTCCTCAAGGCAATAAACAGAAAATTCTTTTGCTGTCTTGAATCCAGATCCAAAGATGTGCTGATTGTTTCAGTAGTCTCCAGAAATCTCTTTGGTCTTGAAAGACTTCAGTAAAGGAGGAAAGGATTTAAACAGGCACATGCAGAATGGCAAAGCTGATCAGACCCTATTTTCACCACCAAATCTACTCCCTCTCATTCCCTCTCTTCTCCATTTAGTGCTGGAAGGCTTCTTCTCCATCCCTCTTACGTTCAGCTTGACCTATGCCCCAGCTCCAAGACTTGTTGTTTATGTTATCTTCCCCAATGGAAAAATCATTGCTGATTCTGCTATCTTCAGTGTTTCCACGTGTTTCAGAAACAAGGTAGGGTTTGTGTCTGAGGCTGTGACTGAATGTGTGAGTGTGGACGTGTCTGCTGCAATGGAAGGAGAGCTGTGTAGCTGTGTGGCTGATCCTGTGTGTGATGCTGTCACACGAACTGCAGTTTGTGTTTGCTGGTGTGCTGTTTGCTGTGTGATGTTTGGAGCAAGTGTGTGCTCAGCATTGTGGGGGCTGCTGCAATGTCTGGGAAAGGCAGAGAATTGCTGTCTGTCTCCATAGGCAACTGCAGCCCAGTAGGATCAGAGATAATCCAGCCCAGCACAGGTCATTAGTGTGGTTCGCAGGAGAGCTCAGGGCTGCTCTGCTGCTGCAGCAGACACTTAGAGTTGTTAGTATGTGGTGTTGGGATCACATCTGGAAGTAGATGATGGAAGAAGTGGATTTTACTGGACATCCAGAAAGGTCTGGTCATTGTGACATCTGTGGGAATCTGCTTTCTTGGCTCTGTCTTGCACTCCAAAGATGAACTTCAGAGAGGGCATTACCCTTGCTCCACAGCTCCACAGCTGTTTGTCTGCCGTAGAGAGTCAGATTCAAGTAAGAACAGGAAGAGTTTCAGGAAACTGAGGCCAGTCCCACAAAGAGCCTGGAGATGAGGCTTATTTTTGATCTGGGGCTCCGGAAGAAGGGGCTCCATAAGCCAGCTGTGTGAGGTGTGTGACCATGGCTGGCTGGTTTGTCAGGTAAAGAAGAAACTGTGCTCTGACAACAAGACTGTGCACACTGATGGCTCCTCCTCTGCCATCTTTCCTGTTAGAACCTCAATGTGTTTTTTAAATACCTTCTTGGGGTCCTTGTGAGGTTCCTTGGGTTTCTGTCCAAGGCAGCTCTCTGGAAACTCTCTTCATGTAGGTCCCTTCCCTGCTTGGGAAGTGGTAGAGGGGCCACCCTCAGAAATGTCACTCTGGCATTGCCTGCATTCTTCCCATCCAGGTGGAGCTGGGCTTCTCAACGCCAGAGACTCTTCCTGGCTCACAGGTTGGCCTCCACCTGCAGGCAGCTCCTGGGTCCACATGTGCTGTCTGGGCTGCGGATCCAAGCACCTTTTGGATGAAGCCAGGAAGAGAACTGAGCAGCCAGTCGGTGAGTGAGTCTGCTCTGACTCCTTCCCTTCCCTACTGACACGAGGCAGGAGGGAGGCCACTGCACCTGGGCAGAAACTCAAAGCACAGCCTGGAGGGATCAGCAGCGCTCCCAGTGTGGATGGGTAGGGATTAGGGATTGAGGAAGAGGTTGAGCATCACTGTGGTAAAACAGCTTCTGTGCTGGTACTATCAGAGGAGAGCCCGGGAAGAGTGACAGCGATCCTGGGCTTTCTGGCACGTGTTCATACACAGTAGCCAGAAGCTACTCAAACAGGCCTTGGATGTGTGAGAGGAAGGGAATGCCAGGTTTAATTTGCACTGATTTTTTTTTTTTCCTTTTTCTTGCTTTCCCAGATCTATGGGCTGTTCCCATCTGTTTATAACTCCAGGTATCCTCACCAAGTGTCTGAAGATGATGGTTCATGTGCGTTCCCAAATTCTGATGAGCCCGATGTGTTTACGGCATTCAGGGTAAAAATGGTTGATTTGGTGGGTTGAGATAATTCATGAGGGAAGTGTGGCCCCTGACTTTACCAATATCCAGGGGATGCCACTGCAGACAGGACAGGGAACAGGTGCAGTTTAGGCCCTTGTAACTCACTTGTTATTTGAATAAGTGACTTGAAATGTATAAGGAATAATCATTGTGTGGTTGCCACACTTGGGTTGTGTGACTCAGGATGCCAAGGATTATTCATTACTTTAATTGGATTTCGCACAATTTGTTTAATCTTCATAGCATGAGCAATTGCACCCCGCAGGCAGAGAAAGCATCATACCCAAATGACCATGTGTTTGAAAAGGAGTATATTTGGCTGACTCAGGCCAGATGAATTACCTTAGAAGACCTTGTTTGCCCATTGCTGGGGATCTGAGTTATTCCCTCTTAAAATGAAGCAAGAGAATACAGAGGACAGCCAAGTCCCCACTGCATGAGGGGACAGGAAGGCACAAGGGCAGAGGGCAGAGAGGAGAGGACAATCTTCTGGTGATTAATTTTTTCCTACAGGAAATGGGGTTGAAAATTATGTCCAACACCAATATCAAGAAACCCAGAGTGTGTCCAACCACTCCATTGACAACAATGCTGCGGGGAACAGGAATGCTTATTTCCAGGCCCATGTTGATGTTTGCCCAGCCCCATAAAGTGTATAACAGTAAGCATTTCTCAGCTGTTTCTTCTTACATGGGAGGCTCAGTCTTTCATGTGAAAGCAGTCCTGGGTTTGAGCCAGGATGCAGCACTTGCTGTAAGTACAGATAGAGGAGAAAGAGGGTTTCCTGTCCCTAAACATGTTGTACTGATGTGAGGGCTGTTAGTGGGATGTCTGGATCCCAGGTTTTATCTCTGAGGTGAGGGAAAGGTTGCCTGTCCCATGGTGCCTCCATATGCAAGTAAAGCCCAAAGCACCTCTGACATTTGAAATGAGGCAAGAGATTTTAAAGTTTGGCACAGCACTTTCTGTTCTGTTGCCATGCTTCCCAAGAGCTGACTGAATTTATTGCAGCCTGAGCTGTGCTGGAGCTCCTCTGTTCTTAACCAGGACCTGAGGACCCCATGGTGACCAGGTCTTTGTTGTTTCCAACAGAGCATCTGACATCAACCTATCAGCCCACTATGTTTCCACCTTTTTCTTCAGCTGAAGAGAAAGCACACAGGCGCTTCCCCCAAACCTGGCTATGGGATTTGTATTCTGTGGGGTGAGTAAACTGAGCAGCGGGGGTTTATTCTGGGTCATTTTTTGTGGCTGGGAGTGGCAGCAGATGCAACTGAGTTTAGATCATAGGCATCTGTGCAAGAAACTTAAGGACACACGTTATGGGGCTCACACCTGTCAGGCTGTTCATTACTGGAGCTGATGTATGCATTAAATGCATTTTCCTCTACTAGAAGTGTTGGCCATCCATGAGAGGGGGCTGGCACAGGAAGATAGAAAAGCAGGCAAGGTGCAGCAAAACAGCTTGGTTTAGTGCCTACATTCTGCTTGTGGTAGCCCTGTGGCCTTGCATTTCCCAAAATGTGCTCACAGATGTATCCTGGTATCCAGGGGAAGCTGATGTCCATAGAAGTCCTTCACAGGACTGAAAATTGTGTCCTGTGAGAAAGGCTCAGTGTGTACACATGGTCTGCTGAGAGAGCTTTTGGAGATTTTTCATCTGAGACTTCAAGATTTTCTTGTCTGTTCTCTGAAGACTGAAATATGCTCAGTGAAATATGCTCAGGCCAGATCCTTCCACATCTGCCCTCTCCCATCTCCACTGTCCTTAGAGATACATCCACCTCTTCACCCCTAGCAGCAGGTATTTCCTCTGTGACTTGTTCACCAGCCTGATCTGAGCCACCAAAAGGCTTCTGTGTTGTGTGTGTTGCCTTCCTGTACGTGCATGGCAAAATAAGCCAAATAATACCAGTATCTTCGGCTAGGGCTGTTTTTTATGTCAGCTGTGGTGGCAGCTGCAGAACAGTCTGCTCCTCTCAAAAGCTGTGATATGTGCACAGGACAAATCTCTGCCCTGCCCTCATGTTGGGCTTTAAGCTGTCAGTGTCTCACAGGACAGTGAATGACTGGATCAACCTTGTCTGCTAAACCCTACTGCTGCTAGTCCTGTTGCTCTTCTGGTTTCTGGTTCTCCATCTCTAGGCCACGAAGAACAAAACTGCAGACATCTGTAAGCTATTTTTAGATGTGCAAAGGGCAAGTGCAGTATGTGATTGATGGCATCTTGCAGCCATGTGACCTATTGACCCAAGTATTCTGCCGATACAAGCACCCGAGGCAGGGGTCCCCACTTCTGCAAGGACTTACTTGTAACCATAAAGGGCTGCAAGTTCAGCAGGGGCTGGGCTGAGGTGAGAGGATGGGGTGCTCTGCAGAGAAGGACACAGAGCAGGTCACCTGGGGCAGCATATGGCATCATTCAGTTAAATGCTTCTGTCGCTGTCTGCTTCTCCCCAGCCCCAGTGGGAACGAGAGTGTCACTGTCACTGTGCCTGACGCCATCACAGAATGGAAAGCAGGAATGTTCTGCACAGGACGTAATGGCTTTGGATTTGCTCCAGCCTCCCGGCTAATTGTTTCCAAGCCCTTTCTTGTGGAGCTCCCACTGCCATCTTCTGTGGTCCAGGGTGAGACCTTCAACTTGAAGGCCACAGTCTTCAACAACTTGCAGCAATGCATGAGGGTAGGTGAGCCCTGATAGCCTCTGCAAGAAGAGCGGGACATGGCTGACATCTGTGGCCTGTGATCACAGAATCATAGGGGAAGGGACCTTAAAGATCATCCAATTCCAAATCCCCTTTGAGAAGTCATGGCAATCCGGTGACGTTCCCACTGACTGGAAAAGGGAAAACATAACCCCCATTTTTAAAGAGGGAATAAGGAAGCACCTTTGACAGGCTTGAGAGCTGGGCCTGTGCAAACCCCATGAAGTTCAGCAAGGCCAAGTGCAAGGTCCTGCACCTGGGTTGGGGCAATCCCAAGCACAAACACAGATACACCTGCTGCCCTTGATAACCCTGGCCGGGTCTCCAGGGCTTTAGCTTTGCCAGCCTGATCCCTGTCTGCTCAAACAATCTGTGTGTATTCCTCTCAGGCTGTGCCCCTGCTTCCACCCTGTGTAGGCTTCCTTTTTGTGTTCTTGATGTTTATTTATTGCCACCTGCCATCCCTGCTGCCCCTTCAGATCCAAGTGACCCTGGAGGAGTTTGCACACTTCCAGCTGAAGCCATGCAAAGACTGTGTCTACAGCAGCTGCTTATGTGCCGGGGAGGCCAAGACCTTCCAGTGGAGTGTCACAGCTGAGCAACTGGGTGAGAAGCACAGGGAGGTGGGGTGGTGGAACTGGGAAGGCGTTGGAACCAAGGTGGGGATGTTTTGTAAGAGTTGACGTAGAGTGAGGAGCTGTTTGCTCTGTTACTAGTTTGCACTTATCCTATGGTCATGGTTACTTACAAGCCTGTGCTAGGAGGTACAGAAAAATACAGGGCTCTGATCAAATTTTTTGTTGTCAGCAGGTGATGTCTATTGTATTAATGGGAAGTGTTTCCTCAGAAGGTGTCTTATGCACCTAAATGTGTGTTATTTTCAGGGCTCATGAACATCACCCTCAGCACAGAGGCTGTGGCCACCAAAGAGCTCTGTGGTGAAGAGATTCCATTCGTCCCAAAACAAGGACAGAAAGACACAATCATCAAACTCATTCAAGTCCGGGTCAGTCAAGCTGTTCTGTTACCTAAGACTCAAAGTAGGCTTTGAACAATTCCCAAATTTTGTGCATGTTAATTTTGAGAGTTACCCCTTGCTATTCAAAATGTGTAATTATCATCTCAGGGCCTGAGCTGGGCCCAACTGTGAGGGCTGATGGATATAAGAGGTAGAGGGGTGTCCTCCACTTCATGCCATGGAAAACTTTAAACACTCTTTTATGTCCTTGCCTCTTGAGTTCTCTGCTGAATCTTACAGAACCATTTTCACAGGCATTCAGAAGTTAGGATATTCTGAAAATGCATGCTGGTTTCTGATCTGAAGTGAAAATGATTTGCATTCTTGTGTGATACTGATGATACTCCAGCTGACTGTCCACCCTGAACCAGGATTCTGAACATACCTTCTTCTAATCCACTTGTAATCCTGTTTCTCTCCTGGGTGCTCATTAAAATTCTACTTTTATGTACTCCAACAGCCAGAGGGAGTGTTGGTAGAAAAGGCTCACAGCTCCATCCTGTGTCCCGAAAAAGGTAGATGGGTTGTTTTCTTCTTTCACCTGGTTCATCCCCTCTTCCTACCTAACCCTTCTGGGTATTTCCACTTGTTGAACTATTTTCTCTGTCCACATGATGAAGCTGCAGAAGCATACTCCAGTTGTGGTGCCAGCTAGGGCTTTTCCCTAGGGAAGGATGGGGGGAGGTCTGGTCTTTTACCATCAACATCCCTGGCACTAATGTGACAGCTTGAGGCCTTTTTCACCTGTGGAAATAAAACCACACTACCGAACATGGTAAGGCTGGAGGATACGGCTTAAGATTGCTGTTCCTGTCTTGAATTTCTTGGTGTACAATGGGGCCATCAGCTGATTTTGAGAGCATGAGGTGCATTGAGAATACAAGCCTGCAACTGAAATATAAAATAAGATGGAGTAAGTTCTGTAGAGAAAAACAGGTGGCTTTGACCCCTGAGGGTTTCCAGGAGAAAATCCTCTTTATAAAGAAGGCTGTTAGGACAGCACAGTCACCATGAGGTGGATGGAGGAAGCTAAGGGTGGAATGGGACATGGATTTTGAAGTGATTTACAGCCTCTGTGACAGGAAAATGGGAAATTATCACAGAACAGCCTTGAACAGTTTCTGGGGATTTTGAAGGCTGTTTTAATCAGAATCTCTTTCTTTTCGTCCTCCCCACGCCTTACCTGACTGGTGTCAGGGAATCCAGCACAGGAGTCTGTGTCCCTGGTGTTGCCTCTAAATGTGGTTGAAGGTTCAGTCAGAGCCACCGTCTCGGTCACCGGTAAGGAATTAAGCTATGGTAAGACCTTTGCAAATCCCAGATCTCTGAGTTTAGCCCTAGGAAAGCCCAAACCCAAACTCTCCCATACCCCTTCTGAGATTTCCAAGGCTCCACTGCCATGTTCTTCCCATGTGTGTGGCTGCATTTCCTGATTACTGGCAACCTAAAACACTCAGCAAGGGAGAGAGTGTTGTGTTAATGAGCTTCCCTGTCAGGATGGGAATGGGTACAGTTCATATGAGGGGCACAGTGGAACTGATAAGGTGGCTGGACAGAGGTGTCCCCATGCTGCTATGCTGGGGCCTACCTTGCTTGGTGCACTGCTGGGAACGGGTCACAGGTAGGAGGAAGTGAATCCTACTGCCCAGGAGGTGGTCAGGGTGCTCATGTTTTGTCCCAGGGGACCTCATGGGGACGGCACTGCAGAACCTGGACCACCTGGTGCAGATGCCCCACGGCTGTGGGGAGCAGAACATGGTGCTGTTTGCCCCCGTTGTCTATGTGCTGCAGTACCTGGAGAAGACAAGGCAGCTGAGCCCTGAGATCAAGGACAGGGCCACAGGATTCCTGCGCAATGGTGAGTACCACAGACCCACCCTGTCCCTCTGCCTTCCCGTGTGTCCAACAGTCCCAGGTGCCTACTCCCCTTCCACCTGGAGCACTCAACCACCCCATTCCTTCACAGCCATTTCATTGCAAATACCACTCTGAGCACTCATGTCCTGTCCCGCTTCCCAGGGTACCAGATACAGCTGCAGTATCAGCACCCTGATGGCTCCTACAGTGAATTTGGTACCAAGGATGAGTATGGCAATACTTGGTAAGCCCTGGGTTCTCTCCCTGCTGTCTACCTGCTCTCTGACAGCCAGGAGGTGGGCAGCTTTCTGCATCCAGCATTAAACCCTTGGTGTTCTATTGGATCCCAAGTGTTCTAGAAGCTTTGTGGACTAGGGCACCCCATGGGTAGGCAACTGTCCTGGGGATGAACTGACCTTGGACCAGCACATTAGAAATAGCACAATAGGTAAAGAGAGACCCACCAGGTTCAAACTCCCACTTTTTTTTTTTTTCCTCAACTTCTGCTTAGATTCTTTCTTTCCACTCATTCTTCCTGCTCTCTCATGCATTCCATCTCTCTCTGATTCTCTCTTCCTTCTTTCATGCCTTTTTTTTTGTTCTCCTCAATCAGGCTGACTGCATTTGTGGTTAAATGCTTTGTCCAAGCCAAGCCATACATTTACCTGGACAACCGGATTATCCAAGCTGCTCTCACCTGGCTGGAATTCCACCAGCTCCCCAGTGGTTGCTTCAAAAATGTGGGCCAACTTTTCCACACATTCATGAAGGTAGGAGCCAGTGCACCTTGAAGGACAACACCAAGCAGTTCTTTCCAAGTGTGCTGGTAATTGTTAAAATTCACTTTTCTGTGTTGTTGTGCTTTCTTGCGAGTGAGCAAGCCAGGTATAGGTGAGACCTCTCCTAAAAAGCTTCAATATTTGCCCATTTAACTTTCCCAGCTTTTTGGATGTCTATGCTTTTTTTAGGGAGGTGTAGATGGGGAAGTCCCCTTGGCTGCCTACATCACTGCTGCATACTTGGAGGCAGGAGCAACACCAGAGGTAAATGCTGGGGTTTTTGCCATGCTCTTGCCTTAAGATCTGAATCCTAAAGAGCTTAGTGGTAACACTGAGGAAGGCAACAGAGCACCTTGGAGGGACTTGTGGGAAAAGTAATAGAGTGGGTAAGGAAGATTTTACAATTTCTCAGGAAAAACTCTCCCTTGAGGAGGACACTGCTGGCAGGGAGAAGGTGAGGTTAAACTGGTGGGGGCCATTTGACTTCATGGCTAGAAACTGTGTTGGCAATTTCCCAGGAATTAGCTGTTCATTCCTGTTCCCCCCACCTCCCATCCCCTTGCCGGTCCCACACAGCTGAAGGCTGATCGTGGGGTGGGTGGAGCTGCTCCCACAGTCAAGTAAATAGACATAATGTAACTCCTAAGAGGGTTTAGCTTCACAAAAAAAAGCAGAAGTCTGGAAAAGGAGTGCTGTAGGGCAGCTGGAACTGCACGCTTAAGTAATAACAATAAGAGGGAGCTCTTACAAGTGCTAAGGATTGTAGCTAGTTACTAGACTGTGGTACTGGCAAGTAAAAAACCAATTAACCGTGATGGAGAAACACAACTGTAGACATTGAGAAGTGAAGTTCTCTGGAGATCAGAAAACTAAGTGAAAAAGCAATGCTTTTCAGTGGAACTGAAAGCAGTGGGCTTAGGCAAAAAAAGGAAGACAGGTGGACCTTTTTTTCACCCTAAATACAATTATTCACTGTGAAGGTGAATTAAACACGGTCGCCCTGCTCAGCAGGCTGTGTGTACGCATTTGCAGTTGTGTGGTTTCGCTGTTGCTGCGTTTGGACTGGGAAAGTAAGATGTGGTGGTGTTATTCCAGCAGTAAAGGTGTTCATTTCATTGAGAGAGCACTGCTGAAGCCCAAAACCAGCTCAGGGGACAGGTCTGTAAAGCACCTTGCACCAAGGGCTGGAGACACTGCTACTGGTGCTGCACTGGCACAGAGAGTGCAGCTCCGCGCGCAGAGTCACCTGAGTGAGTGAACAGGGTGCTCTCTGTGCTGCGTGTGCCAGTGCAAGCTTCTGTTTGTGCCTGCCTGCCGTGCAGGGGTTTGTGCGTGACCAGCAGCGTGTACCTCTCTCCTGCAGAGCACCGTGGTGCGCAGGGCTCTGGGCTGCCTCGCCCCCGCCCTCCCCAAGGCTGCCAGCACTTACACCCAGGCCCTGCTGGCCTACACCTTCGCCCTGGCTAAGGACTCTCAGCGCACCCAACAGCTCCTCGATGTGCTCGAGCGAAAGGCGATCAGAGCAGGTACGGGGACCTCAGTGCCAGGGGGCCATCAGAGAAGGGACGGGTGACCTTTCTGAGCCCTTGGTTACACGCAGCCCGGGAGGACCACAGCCTTACCCTCTAGGCCTTCCACCAAAGAGAGTTTTTAGACATCCAGTGTATGAGCTCATAGCATGTGCTGGCAACACCGTGGGGAGGGTGCTGATTTCCTTCAAATCTCTTGCCCTTTTCTGGTACCTGAGGTGGAGGTTGGGGTTTGGGAGTTTTGGGCTTTCTTGTGCAGGACTGCAAAATGCCAGAGAAGAAACAAGCTGCTGCATGTCCTGTTAGTGGACAGCTGGTTAGTATCAGGTAGTTAGTGGACCTGGCAAACAGGACAATGCCGTATTTGGACAACTGGGAGGTAATGCATATGCAGATTATTGGCACATTAGTTTTTGTATGTCACCTTGGTGTGGAATATGGAGTGCTGGGTATTGCAAAATAGGTAGGTTTTCAGCTAACCTGGTGATGTGATGAGCCAGCCAAAAGGTGTTTACCCAATGGTCTCTGCAGGTACAAGCCACTGTGTCTAGGAGGCTAGGCCACAGGAGTTCTTTCCTGGCATCCCTCAAGATTCCCTCTACTGCCTTCCTTTCCCAGATGGACAGATCCACTGGAGTCAGACTGCATCCAAGCCCAGAACCAGCACCACCCCTTGGTCACAGCCAGTGTCTGTGGACGTGGAGCTGACAGCCTACATCCTCCTGGCCCTGCTTTCCAAGCCAAATGTCACAGAGTCTGACCTCACCATGGCCTCTGGCATCGTGGCCTGGCTCACCAGGCAGCAGAATGCTTATGGAGGCTTTGCCTCCACACAGGTAACTCATGGACAGGGAAAGGGATGTTTCTTAAGAAAGAACCTCTGCGAGATATGCACACAATGAATGCAAGTGTAAATGCTTTGGGGAGAGGAGCCCTTGGACATGGAGGTCCTCAGGACGCTGATTTCAGGTGTCTTTGGATGTCAGAGCTGCACATGTAATTGTGTTTTCCTTTTCAGGACACAGTAGTGGCCTTGCAGGCATTGGCTAAGTATGCAGCACTGACATACAGCACGCAAGGGGATGCAGAAGTGAAGGTGAGGTCCCATGGGGGCTTTGGGAAGGAGTTCCAAGTCTCCTACCAGAACCGGCTGCTGGTGCAGGAGGCGGCATTGACAGAGGTCCCGGGCAAGTTCTTGGTGCAGGCCCACGGCAGCTGTTGTGTCTTTACTCGGGTAGGTTCCCACAGACCCTGCTGTGACCACCCTCCTCTCCTCATCTTGTCAAAACCAAAACTCTCTGTGCATTGACTGTGCTTTAATCCCAGCCTGGTGCCAATGCAATAAACCTCTGTGTGGGAGGAAACAGAGACAAAACCTGCCCAAATATGAGGACAATGATGCTTCCACAGCTCTCAAGAGTACTGGGAAATGAAGATGTTTTATAGTGGTCCCACTGCTGTGTGCCTGACTTGCACAGTCTCAATTGAAAATTTGAGAAGGAACCCATGGAAGGTTTCCAATCTGAGTGACCTTTATTTTGGGTACTGGGATGAGTGTGCTTACTGCATATCATTTATCCATTCACTATCTGGCGTCCAACCTTGAGGAGTAGAGTAGCCAGTGGGAAAAAAAAGTGCAAAAGTTGATATTGAACAAATGATCCATGTATCTGTGTAAGATAAACATGTCTTAGTCTGTCTTTTTGGCTCTCCCTGCAGATGGTGCTGAGGTACAACACGCCCTCCCCACAAGACTCAACATCCTTTGCCTTGCAAGTGAAAACTGAGCCAGTCAATTGCACCAAGGACAGTACACGCTCTGTTACTGTCCATGTCGATGTCAGGTGACTCTAAAGATCTTGTCCCACTTGGGAAGGAAAGCTGGGCATGGCTGGAGCGCTCAGGGCTGCTTCTTGGCTGCCGTGGAGGCACCAGGCAGTTTCAGCAGGAGGGCCAGATGGAGAGCCTTGGTTCTTGCTGGAGATAGGAGTGCAGCAGTCAGCTCAGACTGGGGATGCTCAGAGCAGTGCAGCCATCCTCTGCCCCTGTGAGAGGGAGCAGTGACTGCCTCGGCTCCAGTGCGGCTGGGCTGCCTGGCTCAGGGCACTGCACACAGGGGATGGTGGTGGAGGGAAGGGAAGCTGGGAGAGACTTTCTCTTTAATCTTCTCCCTCAGGTACAATGGGAAGAAATCCACTTCCAACATGGTGATTCTGGAGGTGTCCCTACTGACTGGATTTGCCCTGGCTCCGGGATCTGGGATGTCTGTAAGAAGTGTGGGATCAGGATGGGGATGTGGTGTCAGTGGGACCATCCATGCCCTAGGAGAGGGGAAGGTTGCATAGAAAGGTGTTGCCTGTCTCTTCCTTGAGCAATCTCCCCATCCCCTCCCCTCTGCCACACAGCAAACTTGAACTCATACTGTTGGCTCTTTCTTTGGGTCTTGAGGATGGTGATACTGCTGGCCCAATCTGCTCAGCATATCGCTGTCAGCTAAATAGCCTCCTAGGCCCCTGTCCTTGGGGTTTGCAGGAGCTGAGTGGCCCTGCAGGGAGATCAGCCTGAAGGGATAAGAGTCCAAAATACATTTGGAAGCAAGTGAACAAGAATCTGCCCACTCAAATTTAGATAAACCTTGTTGGGATGTCTCACACTTACCTTTCAAAAGACAAAACTAAGTTGCTTCCTCTGCCCTCCTGTCCTAGCTGCAGCATGGGCACTCTGTGAGAAGAACTGAGAAAACACAAGGAGGTGTTGCCATCTACTTGGACAAGGTAATGTCTGTGCTGCTAGAGAAGCTGCAGGAGTGGAGGGCACTGCCAGAGCTGTTGGGAGAATCCAGGACTAGGCCTAGCAGAGCAGGATACTCAAGATTCATCTCAAAATTAATCTTGAAGTTTGAGTCTACAGAGTTGTTATTGTCATTTAGTGTGATCAACTTCAGGTGAGGAATAAAAAGAACAGCTCATAAGTGAACTGTCATTTATTTTCTTCCCTAGCTGAGCCATATCTCTGACACTTATGTCCTGCATCTGGAGCAAGAGATTGAGGTGACCAACCTGAAGCCAGGCCATGTCAGGGTCTACGATTACTACAACCCAGGTCAGTGTGGAGCCATGGAGTGCCAGGGCTGCTTGGGTGTTTGCACTTGGCTCTGTGCAAGGATAACTTACTCTCTCCTGTTCTGTTGCAGAGGAACAGGCCCTGGCTGACTATAATGTCTTCTGCATCTGAGGTAGGTGCAAATCCCTTCCTCAGCTCCCTGTACAGACCCTGTACAGCAGCCTTGTGATGCTTCCTCTGCACCCCAGCCACCTCTCTCTGTCCTCCTGGAGCCCTAGGTATCTCTGATTCAGCGTGTTCCCTTCATCTAGGACTGTATCTGAAACGCCCTAAGCAGAATTCATGGTACTAGTTTCAGCTTAATATGCTTGGGTATGGAGAGTTCCTCTTTCTGGGGAGGGGCTGAATTAAAACAAGGATAGTGGATCAAACCAGAGAAACCCTTTCCTTTAGAGTCCTTAGTGAGAGCCTGTTCCCCCTAGCTGTTAGCATCCCAAAGTTAATAATTTGGGTCATATTATTTGCTCTCTGGGTTACTCTCTCTTCTGCTCTCATTTCTCCAGGGACTTGGACTGCTTCCTTCTTGTCCACTGCTTCAGCTCACAGGGATCCCACTAGTGCAAGATGCCCTAGGACATTGGGGCTGCTGCATTATTGCTCCTGGTGTAATGAGATGTGTCACCTGGATGAAAGTCACATCTCAGTGCTTGGGATATTGGTGCTGGGACACATCTTAGGGTGGATTTCAGGACTAACTCCAGCCTAACCTATACTGCTCATTCTGACAGCCATTACTTGGTGAATTCTTTGGGGTGTCTGATTAATTCTGATTGTTTTAATCCAGGGATTTTCTTGCTTGTAAAAAGAATGAAAATAAAATACAAATCACAAATCAGGGTACTGTGGTGTGTGTTTGGACTCTGTGACAGCATTTACCTGGGAGGAGTGAGGAGAAGCAAACTCTGTATCTGAACCGTGTCACTGGCATTCATTTATTTCCTCCAGCACTGGATTCTCCTCCAGCAGTGTTGTGCAGTCACCAGTATGGGGTGAGGACTCCTAGGCCTGCATGGAGACTGATCCCACCGAGCATCATCTACTGCACACAGATGTAGCTGAACAATAAGGTCTTGGCTGATTGTGCACTTTACGTGGGTATAGATCTACCCTGCTGTGTATCTCACAGACTGGCTCTGTCCTTCTGGCATAGAAAGCAGAAAGGGAGTGATTTTAGTTTCTGCAGCTCCTGTGGAGCTGGATCTTGCACAGGACAATCCAATGAGTCGTCAGGAAGGGGTGGTGCCCTGGGGTTGAACCCCCTGCTAACGAGCAAGGAAAGCGAGCAGGGTCTTTGCCACATTACAAGGAGCTGGACGGGCATTTCAACAACCAAAGAGTATGTGAAAATTCAATATCTATCACTGCTTTTTAAAATCAAACCTCACGATTTAGGTGCTGGTGATAGTGGATCTTTTAGCTTGAGGGTGACATGTCTCTGTATAAACAAGGAGATCTCCACAGACCCTCCCTAGAGCTGGCTGTTAAGAGTGCAATGGTTAAGCAAAGGCAGGCTTAAGAGTGGAAGGTCTGGAAGACAGGTGAGGGGTGAGAGTCAGGATTTGGTTACAGCCCTGAAAGCTCTCCATAACCTGCAACAAGGCTGGGATTTGTGGTGGTTTAAAGGGAAGAATTTGGAAAGTGTGTTTAAATTCTAACTATGAAGCTCCAGGGTAACCCTGAAGACTCAACAAGTCCTGTCGGTGAGACAAAGATATGAGCATTGCAAGTTCTTTTGTTTAGGAGTGAACACACCGAGGAGATCTGCCAGGGAGGCAGGCTGCTGACAGCCTGCTCTGTGCTTCGTGTGCAGTTTAACAGGGCCAGAAGGAAAGCACGACTCAGCACAGCAGTTGGGGGGTAGCAATACCTTGTGCAGCGCCAGAAGTGGCTGAGCTGATGTTGCAGGTGCCACTTTCTCCTCTTGCACCTTTGTTTAAACAGGTGCTTTCCCCCTTCTCTTTATTCAATTTCCTCAGCAGTCCATGAGCAATGCAGGTCTCAGCTCTCCAGAACAGAATTTTTAATACTTTCTTTGAAACTTTCTAAAAACACTCTGCAAATATTTCTGCTTGCTTTGCAAATGTCTTCTCTCTCCCTTGCCTTTGCATCTGGCAAAGTCTGTCTTTGCTGATATCTAAAAGCAGAACTAGAGCCAGTTAGGCCTGCAGCTGGTACTGGTACTTGGAGAGCAACAGTGGCCAGAGCTTGGAGTCTTGCAAAGAGGGGAGGGACTCCATCTATCACTGCCAATGCCACCATGTTCTTATAATCTGTTTTGCAGAGCTTAGCAAAGCACAGGTGTGAGAAAAATCCCCAGAACAGAGGTTTATTGGGAAAATAACAGCTGTGGTGGTTATACACATACAGGAATCCAACCTACCCCTTACTGGCACCATGAGGGGTAGCTTATGCATGAGCCCATTGTTGCAGAAGGAGTTCACACACAACCTCTCGCTACTCCTATGCGTATGTGTACACACACTCTGTGTAAAAATTACACATAGTGTCACTTTTGACTCAATATCCATTGTGATTTCTATTCCACTGTCTTAACATCTTTTCTCTGTCCTTCACAATGTTCTTTATGAGAGTTAAATAGTAGTACCTGTGATGTCTGGCTACTAGAGAACATTTGGAAGGAGGTGGCTGTCTTCCAAGAGAATTTAAAGACAGGGAAAAAAACATTTTTGTACAAAACACATTGATTTCTCTCTGGCCTAAACTTCCCCTTCTCTGCTTAGTGCAGCAGATGTCAAACATCCCAGTCATTTTTTATCCTTCACAAAATCGAGCCATTGTGGTGATTCACCCTGGAGCTTGGTGGTGTGCATTCTTCCATTTAGCTTGTGATCAGCTCGCTGCTTGAGCACTGAGGACTGCCAGGCTCCAGGGACACAAATCCACTACTGATGTGCCTCTTGCCTGTCTCTGGGCCAGGTGATGAATAGTGTGTGGGCTGGGGAAGGATCTTAGCACAGGACAGCAGCCAGGTAATGTGTGCCCCGTCACAAGTCCTAGAGGGGCAGAGCCCTGCTAAGAGGTGCTCCCTTCCCCAGTGCCTCCGGGCCACCAGCAACCGGTCACTGTGCTGGTAGTGGGAGATGGAGATAGGACTGAGGCAGATGAATCACACACACCAAGCCTGCCACTTTGTTTTTGTTGCTCCTACATTTATTTAATTCTGTTTCACTGGGAGTTAGACTGAATTGAGTGCTCAGGGTGTAGCTTTCCAGTCAGTGCTATGTCCAGAACTTCAGAGGTGTTCACATGTCTGCTCTCACAAAACAGCTGCTGGAGTCAGGACGCTCAATACCTTTGCCATTGTGAGCCCCTGTGCTGTTCTGAGGGATCTGGCTGTCCCCTGGCACTGCTGTGGATCTACTGTGAACAAACAAATGTCAGCTGGGATTGTTCAACAGGCACTGCCTGTACTTTTTGAGAGCCATGGAGAGAAATGAAGGGCAACTCAGTGTCAGAGAATGATTCACGTTCTTGCTCCGGTTCCTGCTTGCTTGTTTGTCCAGGTGCGCTTACACATTTCTCCCAACTGCTGGCACCAGCAGCTCTGAGCTGAACTAAGCCCAGGGAGGGGGAAAGGAGAGAGAGGATTCATATCTTCCCAATATGTGTATGTGCATGAATGGGTAATAAAAAGCCCCAAAGCCTACTTTCCTTGTTGTGGTCAGTCTGTACTAAAGCAAAGGAAAACATTACTAGGCCCTACATGTTTGAGAGCTCAGTTTGGTACTGAAGAATAAGTTAGTGGTACATTTTGATATGAAATGTCCTTGACACTAAAATAGAGGAACTTCCTTATTTTGAGAATAAGCAGTTTCAAGAACTAGATTTTCTTTTCAAGTGTGGTAAGATGCTCAGGGAAAAGTTCAGTACAATCAGTGGACCAACATGTATAAAATTAGCATGTGGGAAGAAGGTCCCA
This sequence comes from Edolisoma coerulescens, assembly GCA_013397115.1. Lineage (NCBI taxonomy): Eukaryota > Metazoa > Chordata > Aves > Passeriformes > Campephagidae > Edolisoma > Edolisoma coerulescens. The sequence goes on from VWZW01001241.1 coordinate 745,557, forward strand.
AACAAGATAGCATATGTTCCTATAAACCAGGGCTAGAGCACAACATTTTGGTGGCTAGAGAAGGCCCTGTAGGACTTCAGCCATGCAGCTTTTGACCTGCCTGACCAATGTTCAGCTCTCATTTCCTCCACTGGTGAGGGCGTGAGTAGGTTGGCCTTGAGCTGGAGCACAGAGCAATGTGATACAGCTGGGGTGAGTTTCAGCTGTTCAATTTTCTCTTCAAACTGAAATACCTGTAGGGCAGAGGTGAGGTGAGGACTCCAGCTCTGCCTGCTCTCTGTGCTTTCCTCCTCTGTGAAGGAGCAGAGAACTATGCATACACACTGAGTTTGTACAGAGCCTGGTCTCCGTTTCAGGACTGAGGCCTGCCTTGGGTGCTGCAGACTCAGAAAGCCTGGGGACAGTATGACCACAAGAGCTCACAGGGAGCTCCAGCTGGCTGCACGTGCCAAGGGGTCATGGGACAATCCAGCCAGAGGCAAAACAATGGGGCTTGGGCTGCAACTGGCACAGGGAGCAGGGGCAGTGCAGTGAACAGCAAACAGGCTACTGGTCAGCAAAATAAAAGGCACATTTGTCTGAATGATGCTGGTCTACCCACAGGGGAGCAGGGAGAGCAGTGAGGCTGGTGTCCAAAAGGACTTGGATTGGCTGGGGAACATCCTGGATGGTACAACCCTGTGCTTGTGGCACTATAAATGCAGGAATGAGGTGGAGAGAAGGAAAACTTGGGGCTTCTTGTCTGCTTTCTGGGAGAAACAGCAACAACAGCAGGAGTCCTGGAGACTTTGGAAGGAGAGGAGCAGCACTCTACTTTCTCTCCTGACCAGCCCTCCAGAGGAATCCACCCCTTTGGGGTTCTCCCATGAAAATGTGGACTCCCTTCCTCCTGAGCTGCCTGCTCTACACCCTGGGGATAGTGGCACAACCGTAAGTGCCATTTAAAAATCTCGTGATTGATAGTTGTGAATGCTGAGGGAAGGACCAAGATAGCTGGGAGAGAGTGTGGAACCCTGTGAGTTCCCTTCCCTGGAAGGGCTGGACACAGGGTGGGGTGCAGAACCTTGTTGTGAACACAGGGCCCTCCTGAAGTTGGGAACCTCTCTCTTGGATCTTGCTGCAGTAGAAGAATTAGATGAGCACTGGCAGTGGGAACAAGTGGAGTGAGGGACTGCAGTATGAGGTGGGATAAAAGGAAAGGTGTAGGATAAAGTGAAGGGCAAATGAAAAGGGCTGCAGGGCTGGGGATGGTTGAGCAGGAAGCAGTCTGCTGTCAAGGCAGTTGAGGAGCCATGTCAAAGAAAGGAGGGCAAATTCTGTTCTGTCACCTGGAAGTATTCCTCTTGTACTTATCTGAAATGAACTCTATACTTTCCATCACCCCTGTGCAAGGTTCTCACTCTGGTAATCTGTCCCAGTCACTTGAGCAGAGCAGCACCTCCTAGCCCCAGAGAGATGGCACATTCTCCTGTTTCCTCAGGTCAGCCTTTTAGTGCTAAGAGTGGGCAAGATGGCTCCCAGGATGTGATGATATTTTGTTTCCCCACTGCAGGAGGTATTTGATCATCATTCCAGCTGCTCTCCCCTACCCCTCATCCCAGAGGGCGTGCTTGGACCTCCATGGGGTTGAAAAGCCAATTCGTGTGGCCTTAACTCTTGTGCACCCATCTGGCAACCTCAGCCTCTACCGCAAGGTCGTCCGGAACAACTGGATCTTCGAGTGCACCAGATTTCAGGTCAGAGTCATTCTTGGCAGGGACCCCTAGCTGGCAGCTCCCAGTGTGCCCATCTGCCTCTCACCAAAGAAACAGAGAATGAGGAAGACAGAAGATAAGAGGGCATGGGAAGGGGTGAATGGAAAATCAGGGGGAGTGTTTAGTGGCAGCCTGGCGTCTTTGCTCTTTGTCTTTGTCTGTCCACATGGTACTCTTCCTGTGGGATATCCTGGGGGCACACTGAGGGAAGGCTGCCTGGCCAGGAACCAAAGGTCTGAGGAGGATGGATAGCTTGGAAGCACCCAAATGGCAGTTGTGCATCTCATTCTCTCCCCTGAGGAGGATGCACTGTCACAGCGTGTTGTTTGTGGATCTGTGATGCAGAAAGAGTCAGACTTCTCGTCTCAGACAGCTTCCCTCATGTCTGCTTCCTTCCAAGCTTTTCTTTAAGGGCTTGAAAATGTGCTGGAGGACTAGGAAAGACATGGGAGGGTGTGCACAGAAGCTCAGCACAAATCTTTCTGATTTGCCAAACTCATTTTCTTAGTTTGCACTGATGAATAAGAGGGAATTTCAGTCACTGTGGCTCACACACTCTAGGAAACAGATTTCTCATCACCATGGACCATTTCTTCGCTTAAGTCTTCTCCATCTTACTCCATGCAGATTCTGACAGTGGCCCCATGAAGGAGTAAGCACAATTTCAATGCCAGAACGGACTCCTTTTTTTTCTTGTCCAAGATCTATCCCAACTGCTACGCGTTGTTCCCTGTGCTTCCATAGACAGCCTTCAGCAACTGAGGGGACACCCTGTGCTGGCCTCCAGAGTAAGATGGCAAAGAGCTTGGCCTTGCAGGGCAGTCGAAGCGAGGACAGCACTGCTCTGATGCCTGCTAACATAGTGGCTCTCCTCTTTTGTGTCCTAGGTGCCCCGACCTGCTGGCAGCCAGGAGGTGGCCGCTGTGCACCTGCGCATCTCCAATGGCCACTACTTCAGTGCAAGTGAGGAGAAGAAAGTCCTGATCCGCAGGGCTGGAACTGGCACCTTCATTCAGATGGATAAACCCATCTACAATCCAGGACAGACAGGTGAGCAGCACGTGGAGCACCCTGACAGTGGCCCTGCATTGACCCTCTCAGACTTTGTTCCCAGTTTCCCGTGAGTTTTGTGCTATGTGGCCTCCTTGGGGACTGAGGGGGAATGCTGCCTTCTGCAGTGAGGTATCCATGACCCATGCTTTAGCAGCAGGAGGGGACTGGGAGGGGAGCTCTCACATGCTCTAGGAGCAGAGCAGGCTTGGAAGAGAGAGCAGGACCTGAACGTGGTCTTCCAGGCCAGGGCCAGGTAGGACTGGTCTGCCTACACTGCAGACAAGGAAATGTAAGGTTAGCCCTGGGCATAACCCATGGTAAAACCCCTAAATTGTGAAGCATCTGTGCTGCTGTCACATGTTTGGGGCAAGCAGAGGTGAGCAGGGCTGAGCAAAGGGTAAGAGGGGCTGCAAGGCAGGCACGGGGCTGCCACTAGGGCTGGGTGTGGAGTTACGGTTCTGGGCTGAGACAAGTGCGGGGCAAGTCCATTCCCAAATGCGCTCTGTCTGTAATGTGCTTTTCTCCTTTTTCTCCCTCCAGTGAAATTCAGGATCGTGACATTGACTGAAGATTTTGTTCCTGTTAACAGCAAGGTAAAGCCTGTTTAAGTGGAGGCAAGGAAGTCTTCAGGCTTCAGATGGTTCTGCTTCCTCTACCAGCCCCATGCCAGGGAGGCTGGGACAGTCTCAGCACACTGGATGGCCAATGCCAGCCCTTGAGTAAACCAAATTTGAACAACAATTCCTGTTGGCTGATGGCTCTGCCGTTGCTCACATAGGGTGGCTGCTGGCTGATGGGAGGGTTGAATGGTATTTGGAGAGTATGCCAGCATTCCCAGCTAGCTGAGTTAGCTGAGTACACCTGCCTTTGCCAAAAAAGCAGGCAGGGCTTCTGGGGACCAGCCTGTGGGTTGCTGGCCATGGGCATAATTATCGGACAAAGTTGTGTACAGCCCTCGCCAGACTCAAAGATCCCCCTCGCAGCCGTGGAAAGCTCAATGATTTGTGCAGTGTGTGGCACCTGAGGGTGGCAGGGGAGCCTGAAGTGAGCTGCAAAATTTTAAGAAAAATTAATTAATATGGGGAAAGATACACAGGAAGTGATCATACAAAAAAGAGAGAAAATGGTATAACCGAATTATACTGACTTGCTGCTGGCAGCAGCTCGTTGTCCCCACATCAAGGGAGGGAGAAGTTGCCAGAGACTTGTGTGTGTGGTGGCCAGGAAACTGCAAGGCTAGTGCCATTCTCCAGTAAGCAATTGTATCTGCAGCCAGCAGCTATAGCTATTTCACTCCTTGGTCCTCAAGCAATTTAAGGAGAGCCAACAGGAATTCATGCCATGACAATTAAATACCGAAGGGCACACATTAGGGGAGTTGGATCGAATCCTTCTAGACTAAAACAAAGGGAGAGATCCTTCTGGCTTCTTTATTGCTGACTTAATTTCCTCTTTTTTGGGCTATTGGGGAGGTCCTAGGATCAAACACTTCTTTTTTCTCACCAGAGGGAAGAATATGTATATTAATATACAAATATATAATATTAATTAGATAATAGAGTATAAACCATACGTTTACTTCCTTGCCACACAGTTGGTTCATGTACATATTTGACCATAAATGCTTGATGTCTATGTGGAAGTATAAGCAAATTAACATTGTAACTGTTAATTATGCTGTGATGAAAATTCAGAGATCATGTTTAGCCAAAGCTATTATAAAGGCTTGAGGGCACTGCAGCATTAAAGCTATAATATCTGGTTTGTAAATTAGATGAGTTGAAGTTAATGTGGATGCTGTTCATCAGCAGGTTAACCTGCACTCTTTTTTTTTATTTCAATGAAAACAGAGTTGCCTCTGACAACCTGTATGAAAGCTTAGAATGATGAATAATGTGAATTACATGTCAATTGCATGTTTGCAGTCTGGTTACTCTCCCAAGCCCTGCTCCTGTCTCCTTATGCTTTGTGCTCCCAAATTAGGGGTTCTTCACCAGTACTGCCTCCTGGATGATAAATCCAGTGATATAAGAACAAACGGAGAACTAATGGGCTTAGAAGGGCTGAAGTGTGTCCTCCCTTGTCCCTCCCTGTCACTGTCAGCTGCAGTCAGTATTAATTCATAACTCCCAGTCTTATCTCCTACACCAAGGATTTTAAAAGAAGATGTGGGGAGTATTCTTCCTGTAGGTGATGCAGTTTTGGTAATTATTGGGATATATGTTACAAAACTGAGGCCATTTAATGTTTGTGAACTTGGGGTGATGGTATTTGACAGTCTTCCTACTCTTCCCCATTTTATTGTAGCAAATTCTAGCTTTCATGGTTGTAGAATACCTATCAAAGTGCATCTTAAAAATCCAGGGATCAAAAAGCAAATCTAAAAAACATAGATTTTTATGTTACTCATTTCCCTTACTATCTCAAAGCAATTGTCCTGCTTTCAGTAGGATCAAGCTTCTTGTATCATAGTGTTTATCACAGTACAGGGGCTGGGTGGGTAAGAGAAGTTTATATGCAGGTTGGTGTGTCATGCCAGTTTTTGACAGTGCTGTCTGTTTACTTTGCAGTACTCCATGGTGGAAATCCAGGTGAGTGTTCCAGACTCCTCAGATGTTATAAGGAAAGGTATTTCAGTATGGATAGTACCTAGGATGCTGTCTTACTGGTTCAAGTTACTTTTCTTAGGCTCTATGTGTGCACATTCTCTGTCCAAATGCTTCTTGTTAACAAGCTTTGATGATACAAATGGTTCGAATTCACCAATTTCTACATTCAGAAATGCCAGCCAGCCTTTAGCTAATTCTTACAGTTCATCTTTACTGGAGACTGGAGAGTCTAAATGTCAGGACCTTCCATACCTTCTTTTTCCATGGCTGCACAGAGCAGAGTAAACCTGGGTGGCTAGGGTTCACCTCTGTTGTTGCTCCAGCATCACCATCTGGGCTAAAACCAGCAGGAACCTTTGAAAGCCTCTGAAATCTCTGAAATGCCTTTGAATCCAGTGGGCTCTGGGTAGAGAATAGCAGGCATTGCTGATGACTGCCTCTTCTTTCCTTCCCTTGCACCGCAGGACCCGAACCAAAACCGCATTGGCCAGTGGCTGGATGTGAGACCAAAACAGGGCATTGCAGATCTCTCTTTCCAGTTAGCTGATGAGCTCTCCCTGGGGACTTACACCATCAGTGCCCAATCCTCTAAGTCCAGTTCAGTCCAGTCCAGTACCTTTAAGGTGGAGGAACGTGGTAAGGAGAATGTAAAAAGGGATGGAAGAGGTTGCTTGTTAGTTGCTTGCCTGTCTGTATAACAATGTAAGGTCAAATATTGTAAAATAGGATTTACTGCCTGAGAGCTATGACTGAACACAAATCTATGGGCAATATCAGAAATCAACACAAGGGAGATTATGCTGGAGATTCCTGGAGAAGGTATCTTCTGGCACAGAATTAGAATACACTAAAGACCTCTGCAAGACTGTTTGGGGGAAAAAAAGGGAATTCTTTCTTTGATTTCCCTGTTTTGAATTAATGCTTGCTTTTACCTCATTAACATGTTCCTTCACGGGAACACACTCTCCCTTTTGTGTTCCTGTGTCCAGGTGGTCTTTTGCCCTTGATGGAATAACTCTGAAGTTTTTGTTCCAGTGTTGCAAAAGTTTGATGTTTTCTTCGAGGGACCGGCTCAGATTTATGCTTCAGATAAAACCTTCCCACTGCGAGTGTGTGGCAGGTAAGGCGAATGTTCAGGGGAAAGGAAAGATCTCATCTAAACTGTGTCTCTCTTTCCATATGTCTCCTATCTTTTCAGTCCATCAGAGAGATGGCTCAAGAAGAGTCAAACAGGGCTCTTCCTTTAGAAGAATCCCAAATAGTTCAAGAGTCAAACTGATGGGTTCTTCCTTGGGGAAGAGGTACATGAGCCACACATGAGAGAAAACATCCAGCTATAGGGAGACCTGTCCTAGGCAAGAGATAGCCTCCTTGGGAAGCTGTGTCTGTCCAGCATTGAAAGATCTTATGTGGGAAAAAACACCAGATATGGGACAGACCTGCTGAGGTAAAGGAGCAGGAGCTGGCATTTCTTTAGGAGCTTATGCCTTTTCTTCTCACATGCTACTGAACTTATTGCCTTCTTAGAAGCAGTAGATAGATTTCTCTACTTATGTCGTTATCAGCAAAAAAAATGGGCAGATGAGGGTGGGAAGGAGGGCAGGACCTCTGACAGTATGAACACAAAGAAGGGAGGACAATGAGCTCAAAAGCACTCGAAAGCAGGTGAGCATGTTTGTATTTGGGGCTGAATTCTCTGGGGACTTTTGGTGTCTCTTTTGCCACCAATTGGTCTGACATAATTTCTCATTAATTGGGACAGTTACAATTACAGCATATGAGGCTGTAGTAGTAAATAGTACACCACTCTGCATCACCAGGATGGGTCATAGATGTCATCTTTTTACTGATACCATCAGGAGCATTGTTCCAAAGGGCAAGTCAGAGAGGAGTCAAAGCAAGGAAAGGCAGCAAAGCAGGCAGAGGAAATACCTAAAAATCAGCAGAGCATGTCTGATGATGGAAACAAGAGCCCTGATCATGAGATAAGCCCATAGTAAGGCAGGTCTGAGGTCACTCTGTGGCTCTATTACTGCAATTTGCTCTTGCTGTCTGCAGGAACACACGTTTCTGCTCCTTTCCCCCCAAACTAATATCTTCACTGAGTGGATAAATCAGGTCCACTCTCTGTGTCTGCCCGTGATTCCAGGACAGCAAGTACCCAGAAGTGAGAGAGCTCCAGAGGGTGTGGGTCTGTTCCTGTCCGTGCTTTGTTTCTGCATCTCTTGGGTGTCAGACCATGCTCTTGCACTCCCAAAGTACTCAAAGTGCTGTATTTTAATTTGTGCCTGCCTGCTTGCCAGCTGCAGTAAGACCTTCATCACGAAAGGCACCTGTGTGGAGCAGTGTGCTGGACAAAGCACACAGTGCCTCTGCCCAGAGGCTCCCCTGGTGTTCTCCCTGCAGGTACAGCTATGGGAAAGCAGTGAGAGGAACCGTGCGTGTCACTCTGTGCCAGAAAGCAAGGAGGTGGCCCCAGAATGCCAGCAAGGACATCTGTAGGGAATACAGCGGTCCCGTGAGTACAATCCTGAAGGTATATGGGCAGTAAAGAAGCACCACACAGGACAAAGTGTCAAGGGCTGAGTGAACAGAATGAACTGCTCAGAGCCCCCTCCGGTCTGACCTTGAATGTTTCTGGGGATGAAACATCCACCACCTCCCTGGGGAACGTGTTCCAGTGTTTTATGAGTTCTGCATTATTATTTGTTGTAGCTGATAGTTATGAGAGAATGACTAATCCCTTGAACTTCTGACCCCTTCCCTTCTCCCCAGCCCCAAATAATACCTATCACTCCCTACTGCAGACAGCGAGCAATGGGTGTTTCACCCCTTCTGTCAGCACATCAGTCTTCAACCTGACTCCCAGCGAGGAAGACAACAAACTTCATGCAGAAGCCTCTCTCCTGGAGATGGGCACAGGTAGCTCAGCAGGGAAGGTACAAGGGCAAGAGGAACCATTCTAGGGGTTTGAAGATCAGAGAGGGCACACCTCCCCCCCTCCTCCTCCCTGCTGCTGGGATCATCACAGGGCATGGAGAGCTACTCTGCCAGCAGCAGGAGGATGAGGAGTGGCTGGGAGCTGGATGAGTGTTGTGGGTCCATGAGGCTACAAAGAGGCAGGCTGGCAGACAGCTTAAATTAAGAGGGAGCTGCCACAGGAGCAGCCTCCAAACCTTGAAGAATGCTGGTGCTGGGAAGGAAGTTTCAGACACTCTGCTCAGAGGGGTTGGGAACAACAAAGTGAGATTAAACTAGAATGCAGTAGTCACCTCTGGTACTGATCCTGCTTCCCTTGCACTCTGCATTCTAACAGGGGTGCAGATCAACACCTCCAGCCAAATCCTCATCTCCAGGACAGCTGCAAGGGCAGTATTTGAGACACCCAATGAATATTACATCCCTGGAGTACCGTACAGGGGGAAGGTGATTTTCTTCCCTTGCTTTTTCGCTCGCTGTCATTTGCCAAGGAATATAGCGTCTGGTAAATCAAGCTGATCCAAAGCACTTCCTGCTCCTCAGACAGAGTGCTTTACCTTGCACTGTGTCACATTGCTTGACAGTGTGGCCACAGTTGCTGCATTTCAGATTCCCTGTTGTGTTTACTCCTCCAGCATCTGCTGAGAGCAATGAGTGGTGTCTCAGCAGGGATGCTGGGATGCAAGGATGCCTCAGCTGTTGGCTAGGAGAGAAGCTGCTTGTGTTCTAGTCACACACACCTTTTGGAGCAGACAGATTTTAACCATGCTCAGCTTCACTTTAGAGATGGGGGAGTTGTACAATTCTCCTGTCTTCTTGGGGCCAGACTGAAGTCTGGAGGTGACCTACACAGGAAGGTCTATGTTTGTCAGAAAGGAAGGTTTTGGGTATGACCTTGGAAGAAATATCTGACTTTGGCTTTCCTGCCTCACCCTGTTGTCACCAGATTAAGGTTCAGGATCACTATGGAACTGGTATGAAAAACAGGAAAGTTTATCTTGTGATAAGGGTCATGAGGCGTCGGTTTATCAAAACGTACATCACAGATGACAGTGGAATAGCATCGTTCAACCTCGACACAACTGCCTGGAACAGCTCATCAGTCTCTTTGGAGGTAAACACCACCTCTGCATACAAGAAAGTGAGAATCCTTGAGCTCTCTGTGCTCCCCACCCCTGCTCTGCAGCTCCCTGCCAGCTCAGGCCTGGGCTCACCGCACAACTCTGTGCAGAGCCAGCTGCAAGGCACCAAGCCAACAGCCTTTCCCAGACCAAGCTGATGACAGCCTAACAAAGCACTGAAGCATGAAACTCTTCATTTCTGTGTGTGTCTGGTGCCCTTGCAGGGGAGGTTCACACTGGAGGAGCTCATGCGCACTGCTCGAAGGACTGACTTGAGTTACACAAACGCTTACCATCACCTGCAGCCCTTCCATGTCACAACCAAGAGCTTCCTGGACATACACCCACCCACGGAAACACTGCCTTGTGGGCTCAAGCAGAATGTCCAGGTGACCTTCACACTCAGCAGGGATGACCTGGGAGAAGACACCAGCCGTATAAGTTTTGCATATTATGTGAGTAAGGGTAGTAGATCACCTGGGGGAGAAGGCTGTACTGACAGAACCCCAATGAAAAGTTGAGGATATAATTTAGGTCATCCCTGGAGGGATGACAGCTAAACTTTGTTCTCAGGTAACTGGGTGAGTGCCACACCCAGTAGGGCTCAGCCTGGCCGCACCGTGATCCTGGTTCTGGGGTTCCAGTCACCTCCATGGATGGGAGGAGGTTTCTGTGTTTGTAGCCCATCATCCCCTTAGCCTCTGCTAAGGCTGCAGCTGGAAATGTCTTCTCCCTTTAAAACTGGATGGGGTATCCCTTTTTCACTCTGGTTATCAAAGAGCTGCTCAGTGGAAATGGATTTTGGTCTGGTCTGGAGGCCAGCCTATTAGAGGAGAAACACTTTAGCTGTCACTCACAAATCTGCAGTGAAGCCGCTACTCATCCACTGTCCTCATGGACAGACTAGACCAGAATCTCCCATGTTAAAGCTTCTCCTCCCAACTGTGATGTCTGCAAATCTCCTGAAGTCTGGGGTTGGATTGAGCCCACAGTTAATTTTGGGGGGTTTTATTTTGCTTTTGAGAGCAAGACGCACATAGGTAAGTGTGGATGCACTCTGGTGGCGAACAGCAGTCTGCTCATCCCATGTCCCTCCTCCTGCAGGTCACTGGCAAGTCTGGAATTGTTGTCAGGGGCCAGAGGAGTATCCAGATTGGGAAACTGAACAGTAAGTTGTGGCACAGAAGGGGAAACAGTTGCACCCAGTCAGTTTTTAGGTTGGACATGAGAGTTGGTGGAGTTTCTCCCAAATCCCCTCAGTCTATAAGTCCTGAGCAGTCAGCAAACAGGACAGAGAGAGGCTGAGAAAGCAATTGTGTCAGCTGGAAGAGGGCAAAAGGACAGAATGAAACAATGATGGGAAGGGAGACTGGGAGGACGTAGGGGAAGATGGAGTACATAGGGTCAGAGAATGGAGGGAGAGGGCAGACAGTGCAGCAGCAGGAGTTGGTTTGACATTGTGGGATTATACAGCACAGAAAGAAGGGCAGGAGGTCTCGGTGGGCCTAGGATGAAAACACTTTGCCTTTCCTTCCTCAGTGCTGAAGGGCTCGTTCTCCATCCCTTTGACCTTCACTGCCGACTTGTCCCCATCACCTTCCTTAGTGGTGTACGCCATCTTCCCCAGTGGAGGAGTCACGGCTGACAGCATCCGTTTCGATGTCGCCTTGTGCTTCCAAAACCAGGTGAGACACCTCTGTGGCTAGGGGAGAGCTGATGAGCAGGAGTCAGGACGCCTGAGGGAAGGAGACCCTCGGATCCTTCCAAGAGTGGACTGGGCAGAAGAGATGGAGGGGATATCTGCAGCACAGTGCCCAGGGACCAGGAAAGCTTCAGCAGTGACTTCTGATAGCAGTGGCTGTGCAGGGGAAACTCCAGCTAGTCTCCCTCTTTCTGTCTGTGCCATCTGTCTGTCAGCCCCCTCACACCTCTTTCTTTTTCATATTCCTTTCCTGGTGTGTTGCTCAAGGTCAAGGTAGGATTCCCAGATAAAGAAGCCCATGCAGGGTCAGCAGTGCAGCTCCAGCTGCAGGCAGCGCCCGGCTCCCTGTGTGCAGTCCAGGCAGTGGATGAAAACATGCTCTTCACCAGGCCAGACCATGAGCTGACCAGCCGAATGGTGAGTGCCTGTGCAACCAGGCAAAACCTCGGGAGTGATGGATGAGCTGAGCGAGGCAGGCAGGGACTGTGGCTAGGGGAGCTGGAGGCCAATGAATGAGGAGGTTTGTGTGTGAAGGAGAAAGCAGGGCCTGCCTAGGGAGAAAGACAGGATCACGTGTGCGTGCCAGGGGAGGATGGCATGAAGCATCTGGAGGTATCTGCTCCTTGCCCAATCCCTCCCTGCCTGTGAGTTTCCCTAGGTCTATGGTTTGTTCCCTGCTGCCTACCAACGTGGATACCCCACCCAAGTAGAAGAGCATTCAGATCGCTGTGTGCAGCCCCAGTCCTCATCATCTCTGCTACGAGGGAGGCCACAGAATTCCTTTCAGCCTGACATCTTTAACCTCTTCCGGGTAATCACCTCATGATGTTTCCCAGAGCCATTGCAATTATGACCATCTGAGATATTTTCTCCCCAGGCAGTCTGAGAAGGCCTTGCCTCCTCCAGACAGACTCTGCTGTCTGCCCCGACTGAGCTGTGTTGTCTCAAGAGATGTACAATCCCATTATGAGTAGGAATACCTGTATTTCCCTCCACAGATGCACAAAGCAAGGTGATGAAATCCTGGACCATCAAGCTCCATTTTTTCGGACTTGAATGGGGATGAGGAAGGAGGTCCTGGGCAGTGTACTCTTTGTCTACAGTATTAGAGAAAAGAGAGACAGGGAGTGATCCCAAGCATTAGACAATGGATTGTTGACATGGCTTAGTTGTTAGCCTGCTCTTTGCCGCTGTTTTGGGCAGTTTGCAGGCAGATCTCTTGGTGTCTTTAGGGCAGATCTCCTCCATGCCTCCCTCAGCACTGTGTCTGCTTGGGCCAGTGGTGCCCTGGGCTGCCTAGGCACTGGGTTGTCCTGATCCCAATGGTTTTCAGAGTAATTTTGAAGAGCAGCAGTCAACCTTCACCACTCACAGACATTTTTCTGCCTTCCCCGCCCTTCTTTTCCTAACAGAACATGGGACTGAAAGTCTTCTCAAACCTTGTAATCAAGAAGCCCTCTCAGTGCTCTCGTCGGGTGGATAGGAAGCCAGTCATGGGTGAGCTGCACTTTGAGCCTACCTAGGACATGAGATCACATCAGGTGGCAGAGCCCTCTGATCTTTGGGGCTTGCTGGTGGTGGATATTGTCTCTCTTAGGAGTATTGGGTGCTGCTGTCACAGTCTATCTGCCCAGTCCCTATGAAAAAGGGCTCTATCTAACATCTCTGAAGAATGTCACTACCTGGATGTTCCCTGACATTAAAGGATGGCACTCCCTTTCCTCACGGACAAGCCCAAGTGTGGGCCAGGATCTGTTTCCCTGTGTCCATTCCCATTCCCCAGGCTGTACTGAGACCCAGCTTCTGTCCCCACTTGTGGCCACAGAGACACTCATGTTCTTCCTCCATGTCTCAGTTTGCACTTGACAACTGTACTGAGCTGGCTCATGTGCCTGCCTGTATTTAAACCATTGCTTGCAGTGGAATGTGAGTTTTGTGTAGCAAGCAAACAGTACTACTACTCACAGAATTATAGAAGTGTTGGTTAAAACAGCTCTCTGAAGGTCCTTAGTCTCTTAAGCAACAACTCTGGGTCAGGTCAGGAAGGGGCTTTGTCTAACCAAGTCTTGGAAACCTTGCAATCAGCTCACTGCAAGCTGCTTCTCCTGCTGCCACTCTCTTTTCCCTTCATTTTTAATCTCTCCTGTGAAATCAGTCCATTCCCTTGTGCTTTCCTTTGCGAGACTCTTCTCATGTCTCCCTTACTGCTTGCTTTGCCTCCAGCCCCACTGCTAGGCTGTCTGTGGTTGGCAAGGTTCACCTCTCCCACTCTGGTGGGACTCCTTATTCTTTCTTTCAGGGGTGCCTTCTACAGAAGACCAAAGAATCACTGAGGAACAACCCAAATTTACAACTCACAGAAGATTTCACCACTATTTCCCTGAAACTTGGATCTGGAATGTGTACTCTGTTGGGTAAGTGTTTTCTGAATTTACAAATGGACAAAAGGATGGCCTCTTTGTTACAGAGTCTTGGCTGACTTGTGTTTGTGTAAAATAGGTGTAAAGAAATCTCCACATGTGAATTTTGTGGCTCTTCCCTGCATTTGTAGTGTATCAAACTAGCAGACTTTGAGGTGCAGAACGGAAGTGTACACAGATTTAGGGAACAGCAGTACACTTCCAGACCAAACCACCACACATTGGAGTACACTCTGCTAACTTCTCATTTTGGGGGGTGCACCAGCTAAACCTATATCCCTCATTGCCACAGTGCTTGGGTTAAGACTGATGAATCAGCATGCAGGGGGATATGGTGCTGCTGCTTTTCCAGAGCACTGAGTGAGTATACAGAGCTGTAAAGCCTGGTCAGTGTCTTGCTCAGGAGAAGGACATAAAGCCATCACTGATGGCATTTAAACAGGATTTATGGCTCCAGGGAAGAATTTGCTGAGAGCTGCCTTGCTGTGAGCCACTGGAGCAAAAGTCATTGGTAATACAGCAGAGGTTGATCCAAGCACGAGGACCCGTGTCACCTCCCTCAGCAGGGCCGTGAGCACTCCTCATTGCATCTCCTTCCCCCTCCACCAGCGGAGGATGAATCTCATCATACAAGTTCTCTCTTCCTCCCAGCTCCAATGGCAGCAGGAATGTCTCGGTCACAGCGCCTGCTGCTGCTGCAGAGTGGAAAGTCAAGGTGTTCTGCTTGGCTGGGAGGGGGTTTGGCCTTGCCCCAACCACGAGCCTCAGAACCGTTCAGCCCTTCTTTGTGGACATGGTGCTGCCGTATTCTGTCATCCGTGGAGAGACCTTCCTGATGAAAGCCACTGTCTTCAGCTACCTGCAGCAGTGCATACAGGTGTGTGTGTGCCCCTGTGTGTGGGACAGGCCCACTGTGCCCTCCAATTTTAGAGCTCATTGTGCCAAGCCATCTCACCTGAGCTGCCCAGTCACTCACCTGCATCTGTCATTCCCTCAGATCCATGTGGCCCTGCCTAAATCCTCAGACTTCCAGGTGGAGCCATGTCAGACTTGCAGGGACAAGGAGTGTCTGTGTGCAGAGGAGTCCAAGACCTTCATGTGGAATGTGACAGCAGTCCAGCTGGGTATGGAAACAAAAAGGGACTGGTGATGGGGAACCCTAAAACTGAAGTGAAAGAGTGTGGGAAGTCCAGAGAAGCTGGCAGAGCCAGGTCTCCTCTGAATCCTGAAGTTTGTCCTTAATGGTTCAAACATGCAATCCATGATGTTTGCTTTCTTTCTCTCTTCTGAGACAGATTCACCAGAGGGGGCAGGAACTCCTGAAGACAGGGCTGTGGGACCAGCTGGGAAGGAAGAGGCTGCATGGGTGTGGGTGGGGGAACTTTGTATTGCTGGTCCTGTGCTTCATATGCAATGGGAGGGGTATGCTGGGCTCCAAGGGCTGCTGGACCCTCTGTTGTTCCAGTCGTGTTGCAGTGCAATGAAATCACTGCTGTTGAGGCAGTACCAAGTTCCCTCATGCTCAGGGTGTCTGAACAAGCTGTCAGCACTGGCTGGCTCACCTTTACTGGCCAAACCACCGAGGCCATGAAGACCAACAACCCAAAGCCTCTCAGACCACTGTTGGTTAAAACAAGTTTACTCCATTTGGCCACAGGTATCAGAAATGGACTCTGTTGAATTTACTTACTAGGGACTCTGAATATCACAGTGAGGACAGAGGCACTGGACACCACGTCACGGTGTGGGGGCAGGAAGCCCTTGCCAGCTGCTGTGAGGGGGAGGCACACACTGACCAAACGCTTGCTGGTCCAGGTCAGTATGAGAACAGGCTCACTTCTGCCTATGATATCCCTGGCCTGGGGGGAAGGCAGACTGAGGTGGGCTAAATGGTTTTATCACCTCAGATTTTGGCCAGCAATAGCATACCAAAGCTGTGGCTTAGTTCACTTTGTTTCTCCCAGGACCTACCCAAGCCTATTCCCTTCTTGCAGTACTCTTTCTTGAGCCGTGTTCCCACATGTGTTTTTCTCCCTGTACCTTTCCCTGCTTTTCATGCTGTACCTGAGCTTTTGTATGTGCTCACTGGCCAGAGAGCCCTGTCCCCTGGGCTTGCTCTTGATCCTTTGAGCAGTGAAGCAGGCAGACCTGCCAAAAATGAGGAGGGTGGAGTCCCTGACCTCTGAATTCACACTGGAACTTGCTCTGAAATGTTGCTGTCATTTGGGAATTTTATGTGTGTTTTTGTTTCTCCTGTCCCACATTCATGTTTCTGCCCTGGCAGCCAGAGGGTGTGTTAGTGGAGAAGTCCTACAGCTCCCTTCTGTGCCCAAGAGGAGGTATGTGCCCGAGACGAGGTATGTGCAGAGCCTGAATGGGTTCTGCAGCCTGAAGTAACTACACCTGAGAGTAGGACTAAACTGTGGGAGGTCTGATGAAAGAATGTTTTGAAATTATTTTTCATGTAGAAAATTTCACTTCCTATTAGACAGGAAAGAACAAGAAATATTACTCCCACATGTGCTGTCCTACTGAATTTGCCACTGAATATCAGTGGCACAATCCTGCTCTGTAGCCTCCTTCCCACACTGCAGCCCCTGGATATTCCTGGGGCTTGATAGTCACCAGTGAGAGCTGCTCCAACTCTCCCACCCTGTCCCTGCAGCATTGCAAGTGTCTCCAGGATGTCCCTCTGTTGAGGGATGTCCAGCTGTGATTCTTGTGAGCCTTGTGAAGTGTGGTGAATTGAGCTGAAGTGAAGCTTGGTGAGCCCTTGGCCCTACCAGCAGCTCTCATGCGTGTCCTAATCTAAAAAGTTTCCAGGCAATGCAGCTTGGTGCAATGACCAGGACAGTCGGTGTGAGCGGGATGTAGGCAGTGTCCCATTTACCTGGGACAGTCTCGTCCCTCCAGTTAGAAACTTTTGGCTTGGTTTTTCATGCTACACCTTTTATCCTATTACTATTATCAGGAAACATGGCTGAAGAACCCGTGTCCCTTCGCCTCCCTGACAATGTGGTAAAGGGATCTGCCAGGGCTTCCATTTCCATCGCAGGTAAGTGACTTTTACTGTGGGCTCACAGACTGCTGGTACCAAAGAGCGAGGCTTTACTTGGTGCCAGAGGATCCACTTGGCATGGAACTGCCCAAAAAAGAGGATGCTGTGTTTCTATTCTCTGCAAACACCAACCTTTCAGATTTTTGGATTAGCACTTAGGCTTTCATGGTAAAAGTAATCTGCTGAGGAGAATAATCGTTCTTTTTCTAGCCTGGACTTTGGAGCAGAGACTCTAGGCCTTTACTTTTACTGGGACTTTAGGACCTTGGCTGTTTCTGTGTAGATACAAACAGTAAAGCTCAAAAAAGCAGTAAAACTCAACCACCTTGCCTCCCTGTTAAGTTTCACTGCTACAGCAGGAGCTCCTGGAGAGAAGTCTTTCCCAGCATTACGAAGTTGCAAAAGAACACTATGGAGAGGGTTCTGGGAGTGGCCATACCTACCATTAAATACACCTATTTGCATTGCAGGCCAGAACTGGTATGAAGCCAGGCCTGGCATAAGTAGCCATGAGTATTGTGCAACAGAACCCCAACAGAGGAAACAATACAAGTCCTTTCTGACTGGCTGGAGGACATAGGGACACCTTCACACCATCTGACTAGCACCCCTGCTGGCTTCCTCACATTTTGATGCTTGACATATGGCCAGGTAGAACAGGCCTGGCTAAAGACCAGAAGCATTTCAACCTTTCCCTGAGTGCTGTTATATTTGCTTGTTTATATGACACAGACTGAGCAGGTGCAGCTCTGCTCACAGAGCCCTCGTGATGGTTGGAGCTCTTCAGACTGCAAAAGCTGATAAGGGGAAGTTCTGCAGGGACTCCATAGTGTAGTCATGATGCCAAGCTGGGAAGAGGCAAAACAGTCACCACTCTCCATCTTGCGCTCAGTTGTTTATTCTTCTTTCCTCCTTTCTCCAGCGTTTTCCTCCTGTGCTGAGATGAAGCACTATTATCCCCGGCTTGGTGAAAAGGCATCTCAAATCATACTCAGACTTTCTTTGTTTCTTACACCCTTGCGTAGGAGATCTCATGGGGACGGCACTGCAGAACCTGGACCACCTGGTGCAGATGCCCCACGGCTGTGGGGAGCAGAACATGGTGCTGTTTGCCCCCGTTGTCTATGTGCTGCAGTACCTGGAGAAGACGAGGCAGCTGAGCCCTGAGATCAAGGACAGGGCCACAGGATTCCTGCGCAATGGTGAGTACCACAGACCCACCCTGCCCCTCTGCTTTCCCGTGTCCAACACAGCAGTAACTCTTGCCCTTGCACCCACTCTGTCAGCACTGTCCCCTCGTGTGTTTCTGTGCCATATTAATCACTGCTCCCATCTCTCCAGGGTATCAGACACAACTTATTTACAGGCACAGAGATGGCTCCTATAGTTTCTTTGGGCAGAAGGATGGAGAAGGAAACACTTGGTAAGCACTGCAAACATCCCTCACTTATGATTTTTCCTGTCTGGGTCAGATCACCTAATGTGCCTGAGAAAGCTGACAGGATGTTTGTTCCTTCTTTTGGATTGAGACAGCAGAAACTCTTTGACAGGGTGAGTCTCAGGTACTTGAGACACTTGAAAAAGCAGTCAGGCAGGGCAGCAGAGTTTCTGGGAAAGTAGAACAACAAAGATGTGATCCCAGGTCTTTTTTTTGTCTCTGTGCCCCTGCTGTTGGCCCACAGACAACGAACACCAGGTCATGCTGCTAGTGACCTGGCAGCCAAGAGGGGTACACATGGCTGGGAAAAAATCAGGTGAGAGCAATAAAATTCCTCACCTCAGTGAATGGAGAAGAGCCGCCTTGGCACAGCTTGTACCTATGGTGTTTGGCTGAGATGAATGGAGAAAGGAAGGGAGGAAGAAAATGGGGAATTCCACATTGTCCCTAGTTATTTGGGGTAGATGAAGTGGAACGGGTAAAAGTAGAAGGAGTAGGAGGTTTTTCACCTGTGAAATGACTGGGTAAAGTACATAAGTGGTATGTAAGTAGTATATCTGTGGAAACAGGGGTAGGGAGAGGAGCCACTTGGGTGGGTCTTGTGGACCATTTCCACTTTTAGATTGACTTTCTTTATGAAAATTACTCTTTTTTGCACCCCCACTATGTCACTAGTTCAGGGACAAGTACCAGGAGACTTCTGACTTTCTCTTTGCCTTTTTTTTTGTTTGCCTCTTTTTCTCACAACTCATTTTATTCCTAGGTTGACAGCTTTTGCACTCAAGAATTTTGGCCAAGCCAGAAAATACATCTACGTAGATAACAAGAACATCCAGGATGCCCTACGCTGGCTAGAGCAACACCAGCTCCCCAGTGGCTGCTTTGCCACCAAAGGGAACTTTTTTCACTCCTCCCTAAAGGTAATGATGGGCCAGGGCAAGTGGCACTGCTGGGGAATGACTGGACAGATTTGCGACAGCAAAAGATTGTGGGATCCCAGAGGATCCTCGAAAGTCCTTCTGCAACCTGTGCAACCAGCCTTAAAGAGAGGGAAAACATGAGAGGAGTGCTTTTCCTTCTGAGCAGTGTGCCCTCCTAGCACCACTTAAGAGTGAGAGGTGCGTTCCCTTCACAGGGCAGCATGGATGATGAAATCTCTCTGGGGGCCTACGTCGCTGCAGCACTGCTGGAGATGGGTCTGCCACTGCAGGTGAGCACGCTCAGCTCCCTCTTGCTCCCTCCTGCTCTCCTGGGCACCACCACGGGGACACACCAGCTTGTGATCCTGGTGTTCTCCAGGCCACGAACTGGGAGGGAACTTCTGGGAATGAGCCAATGTTTGGCCAAATGATGAAGTCATTCCTTGCAAGAGCCAGTGTTGTGAAACTGGCCTGGTGCAGTAGTGCTTGGTGGCAATGGCTCCCTGTGCACACCGGGGCTGCACCTCCTGTTTTCTGAAGACAGTCTGTAATTTAAGGGGTTTCTCTGGAGCTACATCAGCAGGACATAGTGTGGCTCCCTGGAATGAGTTCCCCAGCCCCCTATTTCACCCCTGTCAGAGCTTGGCATGTGTCTCCTCCCAACACAGGGCAAGCTGATGCAGACTACTCTCCGCTGCCTGCAGAAGGTGGTTCACAACATCACCAACATCTACACGGAAGCCTTGCTGGCCTATGCCTTTGCCCTGGCTGGGGACTACGAGACAACCCAGGAGCTGCTGTACAAACTGGAGGAACAGGCCATCAAATCAGGTGCTGCCTGCTGGGATTCTGGACTAATGTATGCTCGGCTGCAGCAGTCAAAAATGATATATGTATTTATACATATTCCTTGTATTTGTGCAGTAACTGCACTGTGTGACTGAAAATACAGTAAGTTATTTCACAAGCTGGGAGGGTGACTTGTCAGAAATAGTTTCCTCAGACTGGAGGATTTCAAGATTCCTTTGAGGGAGGAGGTAGGAATCTGTGAGCTAAAACAAGCTGAAGCCCTGGAGAATAAATTCAAGATAGCAATGCTGGCCAGAGTACAGGGAATGAACTGAAAGAGCCCTGAAAGCACTGTGGGGTTTGTTTTCTCTGAAACCCAAATTATGTCCTCCCTAAATGGCCTTCATGCTCCTTTTCCTTCTGCAGGAGGACAAATCCACTGGAGCCCCAAGCCAAGCTCTCCAGCTTCCACAGACTTCTGGCCTGGTACTCAGTCAGTGGACATAGAGCTGACAGCCTATGTGCTCCTGGCGTACCTCTCCAAGCCACGGGTGCACGCAGGTGACATGACAACTGCAGCTGGCATTGTGGCGTGGCTGACGCGGCAGCAAAATGCCTACGGGGGTTTTGCCTCCACCCAGGTAAGCAGTAGCTCCCCGGGGATCCTTTTGTACCGTAGGCTGGCAGCACAAGTCCTCTTGAGGTCTCCCTGCTCTGAGCCAGTTCATAACAGCTGATGCTTTCAGAGGAGTGACTGTCTCTCCCTCTCTAGGACACAGTTGTTGCCTTGCAAGCCTTAGCGAAATACGCAGCAAGGGCCTTCAGCACATCAGGCCAGGCAGTCGTGAGGGTGAGGTCCCAGAGGGCCTTTGGGAAGGCATTCCAGGTGAGCCGCCAGAAGCGGCTGCTGGTGCAGCAGGCAGCACTGGTGGAGATTCCGGGGCAGTTCCTGGTGCAGGCCCACGGCAGCAGCTGTGTCTTGGCTCAGGTGAGGAGGTGGGATGAGCATGGAGAGAGCAGGACTCGGCTTCTTTTCTCCTGCATGAGATCATATCTGGCCTGTCTGTTCTGCTTCTGGCCCTTATCCTGCAGACGGTGCTGAGGTACCACGAGCCTTCCCCATGGACTCCTGCGATCTTCACGCTGCATGTCAGCACAGAGCTGACCAACTGTAGCCAGGCGAATCCGCGTGTCCTCACCGTCCGCATCCTCGCCAGGTGACCCCAAGGGCTGTTTCCTCCTCCAGCAAGATGTAGTGCGCTTGGGGACAGCAGCCAGGAAAGTCTCAAGGCTCTGATGGAGGGACCTGGCCCTTGGGCTGAACAGGACAGAGGGTGAATTGGACAGGTGGAAGGCTTGGAGGGGGAAGGTGCTGGCTAACTCCTGTGAGAGGGAGCAGTGGCCGCTGTGTCCCCAGTCCCAGATGGGATACCTGGCTCAGGGCATGGTGGTGGAGGGAAGGAGTGCTCTATCCTCACAGAGTCAGACCCTCTGTCTGTTTTTTCTTCTCCAGCTACATCGGGAGCAGAGTCACATCCAACATGGTGATCATAGAGGTCTCCCCGCTGTCCGGGTTCATCATGACTTCCAGATCCAGAACGTTGGTAAGGACTTTGGAAGAAAGAAACCCAGCTGTGGTAAATGGATCGTGCCTGCTTTCTCCTGTTGGGAATTGTTCATTTCAGGCCATGAGGTAGCTAAATTTGCAGGGGACCTTTGCTGTTGCAATTGCAACAAAACCTCTTGTTTTCCTACAGCTACCCACAAGGGAGATCAGAGGTGGTGCAGCTTCTCCCACTGACAGTATTTGGACTTGAGATAGGAACAAAGTGTGCTGCTGGGTGTGCTAACACCAGGATTTGTTTATCAGAAACTCTAAGACAGGATTTCTCAGAGATACTCTAGCTCTAGCAAAAAAGATTATTTTGTTTTCCAATTAAACCATAAACCAGAAAGATGAATTATTTGCACAGCCCCCATGCAGGTCTTTAAAAGCAGTCGAACACTCAGTGAGATGAAGTAACAAGAATCTCTGCTGGTGCCTGCACCCATTTGCTGACCAACATATCAGTCATATGTACTACCCACACAGCCTCTGGTCCCCAGAGGGGGAAGATTCCTCTGCCCTGGGCAGGGTCAGTGTGGTTCATATCTGAGATGCTCACAAGGAGCGTCCAAGAGGGACTAGCAAAGATATAACCACTAAAGCCCTTAGGCATGAGAAAGGCACAGTTCCACACAGAGTCCAGCTCTGTATCTTCCCTTCACCAAAACAGTGGGTCCCTCAGGTCAGGAAGCCCTAAGGAAAATGCTCACAAATTTCTTTCTATTATTGTTTCCTATCCTAGTTGGAGAACAGAACCATTGTTAAGAAAATAGAAGTGAAAGCTAATGTGGTCTACATTTATCTGGAGAAGGTAAGTGAGAACAAAAGCATTTGGTGTGGTACAGTGAGAGCAAGAGGTCAGAGGACAAGGAGCTGTGTGAGAAGCCCGAGGCTGGTCTAGGTAAGAAAAGAGCATTGGTAGAACTGGGGGCAGAGGAAGCTTGCCCAATTTCATTGTCATTGGATTGGAATAGTGCTGTTCTTCACACAATACTCCATTTTAAAGTCCAGAATCTCTAATGGATTAGAGAAATATAGTGCAGGAAAACATTCAAATCCAGGATGATGAAGATGCCTATGACTTCTTTCTCCCCTTCCTTGCTAATTTCCTTCCATCTCCACTAGCTCAATGATGAATCTCAGACTTTCATTCTGCAACTGGAACAAGTAATTCAGGTGAAGAACCTGAAACCAGCCAGCATCAAAATCTATGATTACTACCAGCCAGGTGGGTTGCAGATTTCCTGCTACTCTGGTGTTGGGAGCTGTGTTCCTGGTCCTCTGGCTGGGAAAAGACATGCAGTCTTCTCTGTGCACCCATGTGTAATCACCTTCCTCATTTCCTTTTGCAGAGGAGCGAGCCTTGGCTGAATACAGTACTGTCTGCAGTTGAGGTAGGCAGCAAGTTCCTGTGTGACACCAACAGGGGCATCAGGAAATGGTGGGTCTTGGGTGGGAAACACGGAATATAAGCAAAGATGGGAAGGGGAATGGTAAGCACTGGAGAACGTGTACCCAGCGAGAAACAGGAAGTGTCTGTGTCTAGGTCTATGGAGCAGTTCTTCTTTGAAGCAGTGGTGGATGCTCTACCTCCTCCTGTGCACGTCTGCAACTGGAGGGGCAGAGATTTGCATGTGAGCAGAGGTAGAGAACTGTTTTCCCCAGGTGCTCTTAAAGGCAATTTTCCTGGTTTGGGAGAAAAACAGTAAACCTGAATAATCATTCAGTCAGACAGTTCTAGTCTCCTACTTTTAATAAGATGCCACACACAGTCTGAATCTTCCAGAAACTAACTGCTCAGCAGGAAATTCCAAGCATTATCTCTTTTCTTCATATCTCCATGTGGTGACATTTGGCAGGGGTGACAAAGGACTGACGGACTCTGTAGAGACTGCAGAGGAGGGATCTATCCCTGTTCCTGTGAGGACAATAAAGGGAGAAAAATCTTTGTTCCTGAAGTATTAAAACTAACCACTGGGAAGTCAGGGGCCTTTTTTGCACCTTGTGACCAAATGGTACTGTCAGGCCAAGAAGCACAGGGCCCTTATCACCCAGAGGGTTGCTGGGCACTGGAACAAGTTTCCCCAGGTAGTCACAGCACCAAACCTGACAGAGTTCAAGAAGCATTTGGACAATGCTCTCAGGTGCATGGTGTGACTCTTGGTATGTCCTGTGCAGGGCCAGGAGCTGGACTCCATGATCCCTGTGCGTCCCTTCCAACTCAAGAATATTTTATGATCCTAAGATTCTCTCTCACTTTATCTATACAAAGCCTTTGGCAGAATCTCCACTAAGGGTATGGAGCTTGTGGCAGACATCCGAGGACAGGGCTGTGTGCCTCCCTACAGGTGATTCATGGAGCAGGTGGTTTTCTCCATCTTGTGGGCTGTGGGCAGGAAAGCACACATGTGAAAGGAAAGTTTAGAGCAGGGGCAGGCACTGGTCAAGCTTAAGCTTTGCCTTTGCTCAGCCTGGAAAGAGGATTGGGCAGGTGTCCATTCCCTAGTGTGAATCAGAAGCCAGGCTGAGATGGAGAAAAGCTTGGCACTGAAATGGAGTCAGGCCCTGCAGTAAAGGTGAGCATGGCACGTTGTGTGCACAGGGCTGGAGGGATATGGAACTACAGGGCAAGTACCAGTAAAAGGAACTGTGGTGACTTGAATAAAGTGCATTTGATGCAAAATGCCAGCACTATCTGGTGATAGCACTTGGTACAGGCAGCCCTTGTTTTCTGGAACGTATCTCCAACTCTGTCATGATCTTGTCACATCAAATCTTCTACTTCAGTTCTCTTTCCGTCAGTTTCCTTCCTGTATCACTGGGATAAAGGAACTCACCCTTACTTGGCATTGCAAATTGCTTTCTACCCTGGACCTGCAGTCTGGCAAGTTTCTTGACCAAGGGCCTTTGCCTGCATCTCCCTCCCTTTCCATATTCTTCAGGACTATGCATGTGATAACAAAAGAGGTGTTGGGCTCTCACCTCACTCGCACGGGACACTGTAGCTCATCACTGCAGTTTCCTCTGGAAGACAAGAAAAAAAGTTCTAGTGAGATACATTGACAAAAACCCACGAAAGCAATCCAGCATTGTGCCTCTGTTCCCAGGAGAGGTGTTCCCTCAGTTTACTGGCTACAACTCCCCTCTCCTTGACGCATGAAACCACTGGTATGGGCCTAGGGATTCACCCAAGGCAGGAGGCCTTAAGTCCCAAAGAGCTCCATCACAATTATGAATTCCTCCCCTTCTGAAGGAATAGCAACACATTTCTAGCTTTTCTTCCCACTAGGAACCCCACAGAACAGAGGACAAGTTGGTTTTGGTGTCATTTTTCTAAGGGGGCCCTTACTCTTCTGAGTCATCCCCTCACTATGGGCCCTCTGCCTTCACTGCCTCCCACAAAAGAAGTGTTCAAAAGCACAGCTCCTTGCTCCACTCTCGTTGGGAGAGCCAGACCCTGAGTGGTTCTACATGGCAGCTTCAGGCCTGCAAGTTCTGGGGCCAGAGAGAGAAGAACCTACAATTTTGAAAACCAACAGGTTAAGTTCATGCCTAGAGCGGTTCTAAGGAACAGTCAGATAACCGTGTCAGGGATGGTATTGTCTTAGACTCAACGAAATTCAGAAATTTTCTTTCCAGAAGTACATTTGGGCGGTTTTTGCAGTACAGCATCTGAGCTCACCTGGCATGTAGTAATCATAGATCTTGATATTAGCTGGTTTAAGATCCTTCACTTGCATGTCCTGCTCCACCAGGAAAGTGTAGGTTTGAGGCTGTCTAGTCAGCTAAGACCAAGAAATGCAAGGATTAAAAACAGAAATAAAGTCCTGTAAGACAACCCCTTTCACCTGCTTGCACTCAGGCTCTCTGGAGACCTCACCACTGTAACAGATCTGTTCTGCTTTCTAGTGCATCTCAGAAATATCTTTTACTTCCCATTCTGTGACTATCTCCTCTTTTTGGTCAGCAAATTTAGCTCAGCTCATGAGGAACATCAAACCTACAGAGTCAGCGTGCGTTAAGTACCTAAAGGGAGTGCTAGTGTTCCCCACCAATCCCACCTTCCCATCCAGCTCTGCTCTGACCTCCTTCATGCATCTTGCCTCAGTGGCTACTTTCTTATTCACAGTGACATCAGCTCTTCTTCTCCAGTCTCACATAGCCCTCATTATTAAGCAGACAAATACAAGCTGTGGATGAACATCTGTGGTAGGGCAGTAGTTACATGACCTGCTGTTGATTGGGGTGCACATTGTGCTACCTGGCAGCCTGAGCTGAAATATTTCTCTGTATTGCCTTTCTGCTCTGTGCTGTAGATGTAACAAAAGCAGCATCTCTGCAAGCCTAATGCATCTGCGTGACACTAACCCACTCCCTATGGGGCCAGCTTAGTGCAGTTTACTGACAGAAACCAAGGACGAAGAATCACAGAAATGCTCCTTAGAAATGCTGAAGTTTTAAATACACACCAGGTCTCATTTCTGGTGCTGCTTAGGTATTCATGGAGCTAGAAAAAGGCTGGAGTGGTTGTTAATCTGTTGATTCATGAGGCTGTGGAGTGAGCACTTCTGTTCACACAACCATCTGGTTTAGTTTCAAATGATCTTGGCAAAATCCATGAGCAATCTTGCATGCTCTCTGCTGCATTCAGGTTGCTTAAGAGCTTTCTAAGATTTCAGGCTTGCTTGGATTTACCAGATGGATCTTATTACTGCTCCCCAGTCCTGATCAGGCACCATATATACGGACTTTCAATAGTCTCTGAACAGTGCCAACAGATGTAGGCTTAACATCAGAGTTTGCTTTGTTTCACTCAACTTAAGTGGCCCTGTAAGTGGCTCTACAGATGAACAACTGCTGACTGACACTTCTCTAGATCAGCAAACGTGGCTGGTATGCAGGAACAACAGCTCTGGATAGTTAGAATAGTAATGAAACCAGTAAACAAGAGTAAAAGCTATCTATCAGTCCATAGCCCCTTTAATGATGATGTTAGCCGGAATTACACTCACTTCCTCCAGGTAGAGAACGACTTGGTCAGCTTTGCTTTCAACTTTCTTCACTAAAGGCATTTTCTTTAGCTGAAAATAGGGGGGAAATATCAGAAAGGCTTTAATACAAAGCAAAAATATTCAGGGGCATTTGTCCTTGTGAGAGTATGGGCAAAATATTTACATGGCCAGGGAAGCTGTTGATGTAGAGAAAGGCAAGGTGCAGCCTGGGAGAGACTTTGGGTATAAGGATTTCTTAGGAGGAAAATAACCCTGTTTCTCGGCCCACAGGAATGATCACATTTCAGCATACAGTCCTGCATGATGGACATCCATCACTGTTCCCATCCCAGCTGGACACAAATTCGCAGTCTCACCTCTTCCAGTGAATCTGCCACGGGGCTGTATCCAGACAGCAGCTCCACTTGGATCAGGACCATGTTGGTGGACACACGGTTCCCTGTGTAGCTGCAGCAGGAACCCAGGGGACAGCACTAATGTTACTTTCTGAGCCATGATCTCCAGATACTCCAGCCCAGCTTTGGTACTCAGGTGGAGGAATGTGCCTTTCTTTCCAGTGTTTCTCCTGCAAGCATACCTGTTTCTGTACTGTAATAAATCTTTGTGCTTCCCTCGATCTCGCTTTTAATTGTGCCAAGGAGAGTAAGTTCCTTGGAAGCCTCCTGGTGTTACCTTCTTTAGGCATGGCAGGGAATATCACATCCTATGCCTGTTCTCTTGGCAGTTCTGTCCCAAGCCAGGCAGGAGTACAGCAGAGGAGAGTGGTGTGACAGTCAACCAGGAGCAGAGGAGGGAACACTTAGGACTATGTGTCAGTCCCACAGGACCTTCACATCATCAGTGTTTTGAGACCTAATCCTAGAAGGGGGTGAGACCCACAGAGCTTGGGAGAACTTGTGGTGAGTGGAATGGTACAAGACAGGACTGCAGCCTGAGCCACCCCTCTGGGGCCTTGTGCCTCTCACCCAGCTGGGGAGAGCACAGTTCAATGAGTGGGGTCACCTCGGCACTGGGACCCCACGAGTGAGGGGCAGCAAGAGACTGGCTGTGCCAGAAGCCAGGAAAGGGGCAATGGAGTGTCTCCTACCGAGCACGAATGGTGACAGGGAACCGGGTGGCATCGGGCGCAATGCACTCCGTCTGCACGGATATGGCAAAGGTGGCCTCACTCCTCAGGGGAGGGATGTGGTACCTCAGGATGGCCTGCCGGGACAGAAAGAAGCTGGATGTCAGAGAATAGCAGGGTTTTTTTGCTGGAGAGTATCCTTATCTAGACTCAGCTGCTGCTTGCTGTCTTGTATTGGTGTAAGAGAAAACTATGCGGCAGAAGCAGAGGCTCTGCTAGGAGTGCACTGCTCCTGGTGCATTTCTTGGAGGAGAGGAGCTGCTCTGGCTGGGTGGAGATGACCCACATTTCACTTGGGAAGTAGCTGTTACCTTCCTATTGGATCACAGTTACCCCCACCACCCATGACACCTAGATCCTTGCACATTATTGCAGCAGTTTGTTTTCACTGTTGGCTAAGTAGCAAGGTAAGATGTCCTCTGGCTTTCAAGGCTTTTCACCAGACACTTTTTCTTCCTAGCTGGGCTTACCTGCAGGAAAAGACAGCCGTGGCCCTGCACACGCAGGGTATAATCTTGGGCAATGGCTGGCAGCTCCACTGTCTGTAGCAGGAGACGATTGCTTTTGTCTACTCGGAAGTTTTGGCTGAACCCCTTGGAAGTGAGAGAAACCTGAAGATCAGGGCTATCCTTGCTGAAGATGGTGGTTGCATACAGGGCTAGGGCTTCCAGAGCAACAACTGTGTCCTGAGGAAAGAGAAAAACATCAGGAAAAGCAGGATTCCTGCTTCCTATGCATGCCCACTCCTTAGCCTTTCCCTCCCTCATACTGCGGCTCTAGCACACTAAGGGTCGAGCTTTTCCCTTTGGCTTTTAGCATGGGATTTTCCTTAACTCCCAGGACCTGTAAATCCATACATCCTTTTTTAATTTACTCTTTCTTTCTTTTTTTTACTGTGGGCTGTTAGAACTCCTTGCTCTCAAAAAGCCAGCATCAAATCTGATGATGATGATGGCTCAAGGGGATTACCTGGGTTGAAGCAAAGCCTCCATATGGGTTTTGCTGCTTGGTGAGCCAAGACACAATCTGGGATGCCTTTCTGATTTCATCTGATGACAAACTTGACTTTGTAAGGTGAGCCATGAGGATACTAGATGTCAATTCCACATCAACAGATGGAGCCCGATACAAAGATAGGGAATCTTCTTCCTGTTTGGACTGCTGACTCCAGAATATTTGGTCATCTAGAGGCAGAGTGGGAACATTTATGGAGTGTGCAGCTGTATCTAGTGACCCTGGAGTTCTACTTAGCCCCTGTATATAGGTACTAAATGAACATATACATTGGACATAAAACAGTTGGACGATATATGGGTGCACAGCTCTCTATTTGCTCCCCACACCCTGCTTTTCCCAGTAAAACCCTAAGCCTGCAGGCTGGGGAGCAGCTCCACAATATCCGTGAAGCTCCCCCGGTTTGGATGACTGGGAGGCCAGGACTGTGAGATCATCCATAGAAACAATCTGTCTCACAGTGTGGATATAACCGGGGACAGCTTGGCAAACTGAGGCTTGGATAGCCAAGCCTTGGACTCCCCACAAAGCTCCGGCAGTAACCCCCCACCACTCCTGCCCTTTCCATTCCCATGGTTGTTCAACCCAGGGATTTCCATGGAATGCTGCCTGTGGCCCTCCCTCTTGCCCCAGAGAGTCTTTGGTACCTGATATTATGGCAGCCTTATCCAATCTTTTGAGGATTTTCTGCCTGAGGGCCTTGTCACCTGCCACTGCAAAGGCGTTTGCAGCCAGTGCCAGGCTGTAGAGGTTGGGACTGCCCGTATCGGCATTGACCAGGTCCCTTATGCATTTCAGAGCTTTCCCCACAACTGGGTCCTAGGATACAATTGGAAGCACACTCGTTATGGGCAGGGTGTTTGGGAAGGGAATGCAGATTTCACGTGTGCAGAGGAGGGTGGACACAGGGACAGGACATACAGGGACATGACTGATAACAACCCCCACGTGCACAAAGGCAGAGCCCAGGCAGTGCCTGCGAGAGGCTGCGCACACAGCCTGCTGCTGCTGCCGATACTCACGGAGTGAGGCATCCCCGAGTGTATGAGAGCTGTCACGATCACAGAGCTCAGCCCCAGGCCTTCCTCCACTGCACCCTGCAGCCACCACAAAACAGAGAAGAGGGCTGCTGTGAGAAGGGAGAAGGGAAAGTTTTCCAGTGCCTTCTGCCCCCCTAGCAAAAGCTAGCACAGGCAACAGTGCTGGTCCTATTCCTTCTCCTAAGAAAGTGACAGGACTGGTATCCACTTTTAAAGGTCCTGCCTACCAGAGCTCTTCTCTGCCAGGGTTCCCCAATCTCCCCTGGGTAGCTGATTCCCTCCCTCTGCTGAGAACATTCCCCTTTCCCCTCCCAAATGTAAGATTTTCAGTAGCAGATTCAGTGCCAGAGGAAAGTGATGTTCCCCACTGCAAGGCAGCACGTGTTAGCTTTTGAGATGGAGGTAGGGCAGGGCACTGCTTCAGTTCCCATGTGCACATCATCAAATGCAAACCTTCATCATTCATAACTTGAAAAAGTGCCACTGTGACTAGGCAACCCTGAGTGTCACCCAAGGGTGACCTTGGGCACTTCAGAGCCTTCCTCCTGCAACAGAGTTCATTTGTTCTTGGCACCCATAGTGGACCAAAAAGTGAAAGAGTTCTGAGGTACCTAATGAACCACCAGGACATGTCATACCATCAGACCATTGTTGAATAGCTTCCCCACACTCTTGAAGCAACCAGATGGAGTCTGACTTTTAATCAGGGCACTGGCAGCATCCTTTATATTTTGTTCATCTATGTGGATGAAGTGCCGGGCTTGGCTGAAGGTCTTCAGGACAAGAGCAGTAAGCCTAGAGCCAAAGAAGGAAGAAGGAAATAGAACGGAACTGCCACTTGATGCATGTCTCCAAGAGGAGACAGGAGTCTCTGTGTCTTCTACTAAATCCCCCTGTAGGAATACCAGCAGGCCAGAGCCCCTGTGCAGATGGAGAACTGGAAGCAATGCACGTGAGTTAGATGCTCATGAAGCTTGAGCTCAGAGCCATCTGCAGCAAGAGAGAAAAAATTCAGTTCTTCAGACCTGCAGAGCTCTGCTAATTCCAACAGGGTGCTTTGTTGCCCTGGAGGGCTGACATTTAGTGAGATCACTCAGACCCATTCCCAATCCTGTTTGGGCACAAAGTATTCTGCAAAACCTGTAAAGAAGGCGCCTTTGCTGCCAAGTTTTCAGAATCAATCTCACTTGGGGTGCCCAAGCATAAACAATCCAACAGGGGTACTTCAAGTTAGTTCATTGTCACATTTGACAGAGGTGTTCCATAGACTAAGAGGAAGATTTTGTACATATATCAAAACAGACAAATAGGGAAATGGCATATTGCAGAGTGTGAAACCTGGCATGACGTAAATGTTATGGAATAAGAGATGGATATTGCTCTGGGTTCAGCTAGGGTGGAGTTACTCTCTTCTCAGTAGTTGTTACAGTGCTATGTTTTGGATTTGGAATGAGAATGGTGTTGAGTGAGCAGCTGTGTGGTGCCTAATTTTCATCTAGGCTTAAACAACACCACCTTCCAAAAGCTCTCAGGAGCAATTTCTGTTCAAAACTCCACACCTTCAGACTGCCTCATTTTCCCCAGACCAAAATCCAAGCCAGCTCGAGCCTGACCAGGTCAAACTGTTGTTCCTCAGTTATGTCTGGATGTCGCTGCTTACCAAGTGTTTCCTGGCTCACTCCCTTCCCCGAAGGCACTGTATGAGCCGTCTGTGTGCTTGTACAGGAGCTGCCGCTGATATCCTGCGGGAAGAGGCTGGGGGTAGTGAAGATGCTGCGTGCCTGCCATGTTCTCCAGGTGCCAACCTGCCCCACCAATCCTGCTGATCGTTATAGAGAGCCTTATCTCTGAGGAATTGAGCAGAGGGGTGCCGTGTACCACTTGTCCCGCTGACATGCAGTAGCCTGATTTACACTGCTGCGATTACCATGGTGTCAGGCAAGTGAACCTGCACAAATCCTGCTCAGCACCAGGCCTCTCCTGAGGTTCCTACCACACAAACACTGTAGTGGACATCCCCAGCTTAACAAGTAAAAATCCACTCACCGCTTTCCAGATAGCCAATTGCCTTCTGTTTGATTTCTGGAGTCAGCTGTCCTGTTTCTTCAAGGTATCGTGTGATAAAGACGTTTGGGGCAAAATGAACCATGTTCTGCTCACCACAGCCACTGGACATCTGGAGAAGCTCATCTATGTTGTCCAGTGCTGTTCCCATAATGTCACCTGTAGGACAGAACCACAGCTTTGGGAGCCATACCTATTCTTACATGTAAAACAATTCTGGTCTCACCAATTCTCCAGATAACCTGCTAACTGATCTCAGTTCACCTCTGCTCACGTGATGTCTATAGACTCTAGGAACAGTGATATGGTACTTGGCTGTCTTTCCCTTGGCTTGGTGAAATTGTACATCCATCCAGTGCCACTTGTATAGGAGAGATGGGAATACTTCTCTGGAAGACAGTACCTTGCTGTACATATTCTCTCTTATTACTCTGTTTGCTAAAGAAGACAGTGGCACCAGAAGAGATGTGTCCTGCAGGGAAAAATATTACTTCCAAAGACTCTTCTAAAAACTCACCTAAGAAAGAGATGTGGGCTCTCTCTGACCCAAGGACGATGTTCTCTGGCATAGTGAAAGAGATTGTCTCTGAAGCTGAAGTTCCTGCAAATGGCAAAAACATCAGAACAACAACAGGCAAGAGGAAGACGGCAGAGTCACAGGCATCCCCCAGGGGATGGTGTAAACAAGGCCAGGATCACCTCATGCCTTGGTGAAATCAGCATTCAAAAGAGAGGATGACACAGAGATCCTGTCCCCACTGATAAGGGACAGTGATGTGGTTAGACTGTGGCTTGATGTTGCCAGGAGCTTTTAGTACTGAGTAGGGCTGAATGGCTTTGCCTACCCATAAAAGCTCCAAAATCCCTGACTTTCTGCTCCCTACACACCTCCAGATAGTCCTAGAGTTGTTCAGACACCACACTGCTTCCCTCTGATCTCCTTGTTCGGTGCATAAGCACAGCCCCAGTGGTAAGACAGTATCTGGGGTCTCTGCACCTACCTTCAGGGCACAGGAGTGAGGTGTGGGTCTTTTCCTCCAGCTGCCCCTCTGCCTGGTGGGGAAAAGGCTGGTCAGCTCAGAAGGGAGAACGATAAAATCAGAGAGCAGCTACGCAGCACCCCACCTTCCTGCAAGCACCTTTCCCATCCTCGTGGGCCATGGCAAAGGGCTTCACACAGACAGCAGAGATATCCATGCCAACAGTGAAGTTGTACTGGGAAGCAGGTTTCTCAGCTGCTACATGGCTTTTGACCCCATTGCCCTGCCAGCAAGCAGTTCTGGCATTTCTGTCCCATCCAGTACAGGAGATGACACTCCAGTCCAATCTACCCTTAGAATCACTCCTTGACCAGCCTTGCTGAGAAACGTGTCCACCTCCCCAGCTGATTCTTCCTTTCCAGAGCCACCCAGTTTTAAGCCTGACCCAGCTCCAACCTCACCAGAACCCTGCAGTGCAGCCTGACCTTCACCAGCAGGTGTTTAACCACTGTGTCCTTCCCGCCCGACTCTGGCACAACAGCTGTACGCTCCATGCAAACATCTTCCCTCTCCATCACCTCAGCAGTGACAGTGAAATTCACCTTCCCTAAAAAACAAAACATTGAGAGGCACATCTATGCCTACATTTTAATTTGCTCAGCCTAGGGCAGCTCTCTCATGCTTTGCACAGTAGGCCAGTCTCCCTTCCAGCCCAGCTCTAGCTTCCTCAAACAGCTCTGCCAGTGCCTCCCACTCCTGCCTCTCCCTTGACCCCTTACCTAATTTTGTAGCCTTCACATCCCAGGAAAATGTTTTTGCTGAATCAGGACACAGGCAAAGAGTGAACCTGACATTTTCATGCAGAAATTCAAAATCCCTGGAGTCCATTAGGCTAAGCTGGAGCTAGAGGTGAAACAAAAGGGAGTTCAGGTTATAGAGCTGCTGCTGCTGTGTTTTTCCATTCAGGTCCTTGATTCAAATAACAATCAATCCCAGAAGCCAGGGGTGAGTGCGATGATGGCCTGTTGCAGTATCTGTGGGACACCAGCAGTGTCCCATGGACATGAAGTCATGCCAGGTTTGGGTACCCCCTCCCAGGTGGGGAGGGATAAACTGGTCAGCGATGGCTCTGTGTGGAATTAAATTGAACAACTTCTTTGGTATCTTTTGCCCAATGCCTAAGAAGGCAGTCCCTTTGTTTGGGTCTCTACTAGTAAAGTAGTTTCCACACATTCCTCTGCTCCAAACCATCCTGGAGGGAGCCACTCACCGCCATGCACTGCTTCAGGTAGCTGAAGACTTTGACTTTCAGGGGAAATGACTCTCCCCGGAAAACAGAATAGGGCAAAGTGGGTTCCACGAAGAAGGGCTTGAAGCTCCGCAGGCTGGTGGTCTCTGAGATTCCCAACCCATGGCTCTCCGAGGTGCAGAAGGTCATGGCTCTCCAGTCTGTGATACTGTCAGGTAGTGTGACAGCTAGCTCAGCAGCCCCTGAATCACTGAGGAGAAAACAGAGTGGAAGAGATTGTCCTCATCCCGGAAAGATTCCTCTTGGGAATACAAATGCACAAATTCAGACTATGAAATGGAAGTGCATGTGAAGGCGCAGGGATTCCTGGGAAGTAGGACAGAGGTATGGGAAGGATAGCAAATAGGTTGACAAGGAATGACTGAGAGGAAAATGCAACCCAAAATTGGCTTCTGAGCAGTGTTGCACATGAAATTCTTTTGTGTGGGCTCAGAGGGGTCCGTGTTATACACCCAATCTGTGCCATGGAGCATAGTGTGACATTTCCTATTGGGAAGGTGTGGAGACAATGGAACATGTCTCTTCTGAGGTGCATATTGATAGGATAAAAGGTAACACACAGCAGGGACATGGGAGATTCTGACCTGACCTAAGAAAATACCACGAGGATGGTCAAACACTGAAACACAGTTTGAGGAATCTCCATCCTTGGGGATACAGAGTGCTTGACTACAACTTGATCAAACAGGACCTGCTTTGTGTAGAATGTTGAGCTATGGATCTGTGGAGGCCTCTTACATCCTGCAAGAGTCTGTCATATTAAATTCCTAGAAGCATTTGGAAAAATCTCAAGCAGAGACAGGAACTGAACCAAAACTCCATTGTCCTTATCCACTTCTTCATACCTTCCTCTTTTCTTTCATGCACAGAAGGCAATACTGCCCTGTCTCTACTCCTGCCCATTCCTTCTGCTGTGTCTGGTAGAATGTCTGTATCCCTGTGGAGCCACAGCCCATGATTACTCACTTGATGGGAACCAGAGTCCAGATGAATGTCTCTGGGAACCAGGTACGTGCTGGCGCTGACTCGCTGCCCAGCTCAGTGTGCTCGGCCTCAGCAGCTTCAACACCAGCATCTAGTTCTGGGTACAAGCTCTCCAAGTCTGCCAGCTCGTCAAAAGCTATTGGGAATATAAGCATTCTTTCAAAGGCAGAGCAACTGTGAAACCAGGATAGAGTTCAGGCAGGAAAAGCCCAGCTCTCCACCCTCCCACTCCCACCCCAAACCCCCTTGTCCTCTCCAAGACATCTTCAACCTACTTCACTATTGTCTTCCATGACACAATCCAGGAGAGCAGGGAGATTCCAGTATGTGTGTGCTCCCCCATGAGACATGTTACCTGCTCACAGTTTTGCTCTCATTCCCTGAAGAAAAGCCTAGATACTGCCCAATGCCAATCTTGGCTCATTCTCTGGTTTCCAGAAAGACCTTTCCTAGTCTTACAAACAGATTTTCTTTCCTGAGACAGATGCCCCATTTCCCCCCTTGACCACATTATCTTCCTGCTCGCCAGCAGAAGCTTCCAAGCAGGTTCTTCCCTTGCAGCCTCCCCTCCACCCCTCCAGTGCACTGGACACACACACATGCCAGGGCCTCTCCCCTCTCTCTGGGGAGCATATCTCCTGTGCAACCTCCCACTCATCTCCGTAAGCCATCCCCAGCTCCTAAGTACACTGCATGTTCAGCTGCCCATGTGCAGCCTATATGTTACCCGTGATCTCCAAAGAAACAGGAAAAATCGAGATGTACACATGTAGTCGTAGTCAAAAGTGGTTTGGGTGCGGCACTCAATTGGAGACTTGATTTTAAGGCTGGTTAAAAATGTTAGACCTGCATTCTGGAGGAAAGAAGGGGAAGAAAAGAAGGTATATTTTGTTGAGGGGGTGGTATGTCTGTCTCTTCCCCTGCCTCCCAGCAAATCAGCCACATGTGTTGTTGCACCTCAGCACAACCTGCACATTTATACAGGGAGAGAATGCAGAACTGTCCTGCTCCCAGAGCCTGGTCCTCACACCAAAGGACTGTGGGGGTCACCACTTGCATGTGCATCCCTGCACACAAAATCATTATTTTGGCACCACAGTTTGCTGCCCACCCTAACCCAGACTTTCCCCATCCTTCACTGCCATTCCTTTCTACTATTCTTTCCCTCCTTTCCTTAGGTCCCCCTTTTCTCTCAGGTGCTTTGCTTTTCCAACCTCCAATCTTCTCTGACACAGGCTGATACTCTGCTCTGTTTCCAGTCCCTAGAAAGTCTAAAAGGCACTAATGGGGAGTTGGATTCTAGGAATCTCCCTGATCAATGGCAATTTATCATGCTGGGAGCATAGAGTGTCATTGACCTCTTAGTTCAAAAGTTTGGCAAATTCAGATCGTGAAGTTGCCAGCATTTATAGGAAAGACAACCTGTGAAGCTACCCAGTGCTGACCTGGGATACAAAAGGGCCCGGCTCTGATATTTCAGGCTTTCTGGAAATTAGATTTACCTTCAGAAGTTCATAAACATCTGGCTGGGACACTGCATAAGAGTATCTGTTGTACATGAATGGTGACATTGTTCCTGGTGAAAGGGCTGTCTGAGAGGCACCAATGATTCCTGGGCTCTTGTGGATAGTGCAGTAGTCACTGTAGACATCTGTGAGGGTGCTGAGCTGCTCCTGAGCATAGCTGAACATATTATACACCTGTAGACAGAGAATGAAAACAGTACAGGTCAGTGTGAGAGGTGGGAAGATTTTAATTTGTATCCAGAGGTTTCCTGTGACCTCAGAGGCCGAGCTCGGATCCTGCCTGTCACAAAAACCCAGCCCCAAGGGGTTTTGAGTTTTATGGAGAGCCTCCACAAATTTTAGATGTATTGCACCAGAGAAGCACACGAGCCCCTCTGGGGTATGGCTGCATAGCTGTGGCCACTTCCAGCTTAATAATTGTACCTGTGAGCTCAATGCAAACACTAAGGACACCTTCCCTGCATGAACCATTGGACAGCTTCTTATCTGACTGAAGGCACATCCTGGATCCACCGAGACAGTTTCAAGGGGTAATTCAGGTGTCCTTAGACCCAGGTCTAGAGGAGAAATGGGACCCTTCCACTGCCAATACACCACTTAGAGTCCACTCTGTGAATGGAACGACTGTCTGGTTCACGTGAGCTGGAACACAGACATGGACCCTATCCCACATTCAGCATTTTTTTAAACATAACTTTTTTTAGAGCACTGTCATGAATTGGTTCAGGAGATGGATGTCTCTTGCCTTCTGCTTGCCACTGTGGTAAAGCACTGTAAATTTAACAAGGATGTTACTCTGGGCTGTAGCTGGGGTTGACAGTGGGTTATTCTATTAGATCCCTCTGTAGACACTGGAAATTTTGGCTGGTGTTTGATGTTGGCCTTCATTTTTTCTCATTAAGCCATGCCCTGTCCCCATTCGAGTACTTGTTGGTATATCCACTGTGCTTTATTAACCAGCGAGGGTCAGCACTGAAGTGACTCACACTATCCCTGGACAGCTCAGCCTCTGGCCTCAGGAGAAGGACACCTTCATCTACTGCACGGATGCTGCACAGGGAGCCTGGAGCAGCCTGCAAATGGAGACGGACAGTTGATCCTGGAAGAGCCACTGCGTCTGAGAAGCCAAGCTTCACCTGAAACAGCAGAAGAAAGAGGGACTGCAGACATTGACAGATGAAGGAAAGGGGAAACTGGTTATTGGATTCTGCTGGATATCTATTGCCAGTTTGCAGATAATTAGCCCCCCTCCAGCCAACCTGCCCCTTTATGTTTTGCGTGCTGCTTACATGGTTCCTGAAGCAGCTGGAGACTTTCAGGCGGAAGGTGTCAGCTGCCACTTGTCCCTCAGGGAAGGCAATGTAAACAAAGAGGGTAGCCATGGATGAAATTAGGTCAATGGGCAGAGTGATGTTGAAAGCCCCACTATACTGACCTGAAGGAAGAAGGAAAAATTGAAGAAGTATTGGGAGATGCGAGGAAGTCTGCAATCCAAGGATTACAGCAGCAACATGCTCCTCCTCTGTAATACTTCTGTACAGTTTCTTGGATAAAACGATTCTGCCTTGCTTCTGGGGAGGCCACGGCTAGACCAGGATGTAGGTTAGTGCCATTTTATAGCAGTGACTTTACATCATATGGGGTCTTGGCAAGAGTGAGCACTTGGAAGAGAAAGGACTTTCCACTTGAGCCCAGAAAGAAAGATTCCATAAGTTACCTTGGAGGTCTCTGATAATTTCCTGCTTGGCAGATAAACTCTGACAGTTTCATCATTTGAGCGGGAGGGAAAAAAAAAAGGAAATTAAAAGACAGAAAAAAGACAGCATTATTTCCTACAGGGTTTTTTGTGACAGCTCTGTAGTTTTCTGTTAGTCTCAGATCACTTTTCTCTCCTTCTCCGTCTAGGCTGGAAGCACTTTCTTGTTGGGTCCTTAATCTGTTCCTGGTAGTTAGATGCTCTTACCTGATGGTGGATCAAGAAGCACTGCTGTTTGGCCATGATGCACAAGGGACCCCCTGGCCATAACCTACAGGGTAATGAACAGAACAAAGGGTTGAGAGCGCCTCTGCTCCGTGTTTGTGGGCCAGCAAAGGGCGCTGTGCTGACACACACCCGGCGCAGAGCTGACCTCACTGTCGCTGCCCCGCACTCACCAGGTGGTAGAAGCGCGCTCTGGCAGCCCCGTGGCCCAGCTCTGTGGCGAGTACGTGGTAGTGCACGGTGACCTGCTGCACATCCCCACAGGCTGGCACTGCCTGCACTGGCTGGATCCTCACAGAGCTGCGGCTGGAGGAGTAGAAGGCCCTCAGTGGGAGCGATGCGGTGCCGTAAGACACCTTCACGTTTCGACCGCTTGAGTCCTCCGGCTGGGACTTTGCCTGTGGCAAGAAAAAAATGTCTGCGGATTTCTTGCAGCTCTCCCTATGCCAAAACCAAGACTGACTGAACAGTGGGCTCCGAACAATCTCAGGGTAAGGTGTCTATTTCCACCTACTCCAAGTTCAGTCTCCTTCTGTGGAGCTTGGCATTGCCTGCTGTACCACACTCTGGGATAACTGGTGCCTAAACAGGAGCAGGGAGCTGTGCGCTACTAGGGCTTTGGCTGAAGTCCAAAATTCTGCAATGCTGCTGCTACCCTGGAAGCAAGCCAGGTCATTAGACCGTGTAGAGTGGCTTATTAGCCCCTGGATCAAACCATTCAACTCTGCTTCTGTATGGAATATGTGGATAAAGTATTAGCATGGATCGGCCCTGATAACGTATTTCACTCATCAACGCTGTTTCTGTATTTCTTTCAGCACTTTCCCTGATCCATAGGGTAGAGGTGGCAGGGGACAACTGAAGATCAGTAGCCTTACCCAACTTTGACATATGACCTATCTGTACTTAGAGTATAACATTAACATCTTTTGGACTTACAGCAAGGTCAAAATCCATCATCCAAGATACTTCTGGTAATATCAGAGACAGGGATTGCCTCAAAGCGCTTTGACCTCAAAGTTAGACAGGACAGGCATTAGAAACCTAGCACTACAAACAGACAAGAGAGTCTTCCTTGTTCTTGGGAAAGCAGAGGCAAGCTTTTCTCTGTCAATTTCCTCTCGGTGGCATTCCTATTTAGCTCCTTACATTCTAGTTACCTCCTTAGCTCCAGATTGGTTTGCAGTAACCAGTTCCTAACCTGTAGTGTAACTTTACTGCTGTTGTCCCATGCTGATGTCTCTAAGACAAAGGAGGCCATCCCAGTGTCATCCGTGAGGTAGGACTTGGTCTGCTTCCTGCTCCCATAGGACACTGTAAGAATCACCTGCTTGTTCTTCAGGTGTGTCCCATTAGCACTTCTGAGTTCCAGCTGTAACGATGTAGAGAACAGGCAGAGAACTGGAGGCCTCAGGATGGAAAATCTACCTCCCAGGAGGAGTCCCAATCCCCCTCTCTGCAAAGGGACTCTCAGGGCAAATTTTAACTTCTCCAACCCTTCCCCATTTATGCAGCAGCCATCTCATCTGACAAAGCCACAGATCCTGCAATCACACCTTTGGATAACCTGTTGGTAGATACGTCAAAGGAGGGACTGGGACAGAGGATTGTGCTGGCAGCTTTGGGCAGCTCAGAACAAGGGGACCCTTGGGCCCTTCTGTGCCTACCACCTGCTTAGGCCCAGCTGCTGGGATTTCCATGTTTCTTCCCTTTTCACTCACATTTCCATAGTAGGGAGCTCCTTGCTGATAGTAGTAGCTTGTTCCCCAGAACTGGAGAGTTGTGATATCAAAAGTGACCTTGCAGTTTTCAGTGGCATTGAACTCCACCCCTGGGAAAGACAGGAGGCACATGCAGGTGAGTACCATGTGTCCAAGCAGGCATCAAGATTGGATGAACTTGGCTAAGGGGTGGACTATCACTCATAGGGGATTGTAGTTTCTCCATGCAACTTCAGGAGTCATTTAACACATGCCCTCAGCTATAGTGCCTCCTACATTCTGACGTGACAGAATGACAGCAGTCTATGGGGAGGTCTCTGTCAGACAGTTCTCAAACACTCTTTCCCACTTTAAGATGGTCCTATTCATAATTGCCCTCTTCCATCTTCCTTCTCTCCTCACAGGAGTCACTAGAAGGCAACATTTTTCCTTGCCTTTCCCATGTCAGTTTGCAGTCTGCTGTCTTGTCCTGTGTGCCCACCTGAAATCACTGCAGTTGTTTGTTAAGAGAATGTGTGTCACTGCTTCTGGCAAGGGGCTGCAAAACATTTTCTTGTGAGGAAGGCTTTGCAAAATCTTGTGAGAGAGGGAACCTTATAGGAAACATTACCTCCCTATCTGG
This sequence comes from Edolisoma coerulescens, assembly GCA_013397115.1. NCBI lineage: Eukaryota > Metazoa > Chordata > Aves > Passeriformes > Campephagidae > Edolisoma > Edolisoma coerulescens. The sequence continues at coordinate 786,385 of VWZW01001241.1, forward strand.
GATGTGGAAATAAATCTAATGAGGAGCTAATAACAGTACACAGTCAGGGCCTTGGTTATCCCTAGTTGCTCTGAGTAACTCCTCATTCCAATGGGCTGTCCTAAAATATGGTTTAAGAACAAGAGAACCTGGCCTGGCCCACCTCTGTACACATTTTTAATGTGATGAGAAGACAAGAAAAAGCAGCTCTTGCCCATCTCTGCCAAAACAAAGTGACTGCCGGAGCTCAACTGTCCCCAGCAGCTTGTAGAGGAGCAAGCACACTGGTAAAGCCCATCCTGCAACTAGGAGAACTCACATGTCCCATGTTATGATACTTAAAAACATTCATGTTGTCATGCTGCTCCCAGGGAAGACACAGCCCTCCAAACATTAGGCCTCATGGGAGCCAGTGCTGAAAGCTCCAGTGGTTTGATGGGAAGACACAAAGATCCATAAGGGATCTTACAGCTAAAAACCGAAAGACAAGTATATTTTATAAGCGTAAAATAAAAGATTTCCCACAAAGTGTAGAATCAGTTTTTTCTACCTGTTCCACTTTCTTTCAGAAAAGCCTCAGCCTCCAGGATGAAATCATAATTATCAGCATGCTTCCGGTGGAAAATCTTAGTATTCACTTGAGTGGAAAAGCAGCCATCCTCATTTGTCTGAGAATATGAAATGGTGTTTGTTAACCAACCATGAAGGCAAAGAGTATTCTGTCTCTTTGCCCCTGTTCCTCCCTTTGGCAAGAGGAGCGGGTGTCTCCCGTGCTCACCTCGCCAGTGTAATCCTTACAAATACTGCGCTTGGCTTTGGAAGACTTTCGGTTATAGCGGACGTGTTTCCGGCACACCACAGCCTTCACACTGCCCTGGACTGCTTTCCCATAGGTGTACCTGGCACAGGGAGCACAGAGGACTCGCACACAAAAACACTGGCTCAAGAGTGAGCAACGTCAGCTTTAACCTGTGGTTTGCAGCTGCACAGCCCAGCAGCCTGCAGAATATTCATGGGTCATCAGCACAGCAGAGGAGCCCAAGAAATACAAATGACCTCATCAGATTGAGACAGAAGGCAGTGGTGGGCGAGTTCTCTCCAAGTCAACACTAGTCCCACCAGGCAGGGCTAGGGGGCATTGTGCTGGACACAAGCTGAGCCATTATTCCTGCAGCACTGCCACTAATAAATGCAGCAGAGGTGCTGTATTGTAGGGCTCCTGCTACATTGAAGGAATTCACTGCCACACTTTCAGACTCACAGAGAAAGTAGGGACAGAGAATACGGAGAAAGGTAAGAGTCCAGGAGAATTACTTAGCGAAGGATGCCAGGGTACCAACTCTTGGGGTGGGAGTAGGGTTGGCAGAGACCGTTTTGAGCTCAGTTATTGATGCCTGTGCATTTTTCAAACCAGTAAAAATGCACCTTCTGCCATGATAAGTCAGCTCACATGCCACAGACGTGGAGACGGAAGTTTTCCTCTAGGATGGTGACCACCCGAGGCATCTGGATGGAGACGCTGAACTTGGGCAGCACTGTGTGAAAGCAAGAGCAATATAATTCAGTGACAATATAAAGAGTTCACTTGTTCCAATCCTTCCTAAGTGGTTGTTTACAGAAAAAAAACCTCTCCTTTTGTTCCCTGACTGCCAGCACAGGGCCAGGTAGGAAGGCACCAGCAGCCCAGCCAGGAGAATGGGATGGGAGTAGGCAGCTTGAGTGTCCTCCCCAGAGCACAGCTGTGGGACACCGTCTCACTCCATCCTCAGGACATGGGGAGGAGAAAGCCGGTGGGCCTGGGTGAAGGTCAGTGATTACACGCATGGGCAGGCAGTTGCACTTCCCAGGCGACAGCACAACCAGCACAGCTGTTCACAACTGCATGGCCCATTCAGCTCTGTGTGAGGAGGGGGCTGGGGGCTGGCAACACACCTTTCTCTGCTGCCACCAGCTTCCTGAGGCTCTTACCGTACTCCTCTACCCTGAAGGTGCGTGTGAGGTCAGGCACTTTGATGGTGTACTCTCCAGCCGGTGCTTCTGCAGCCAGTGGGAAGGACAGGTCCACAATGCCTCCCACAGGTGTGACATCCAGCCACTGAGCAATTCGGTTCCCTTTGGGGTCCTGCACAGGGGGAAGAGAGAGCAGTTATTTTTCAGTGCAAAAAAACTCTTTTGAAGGGTGTCCAAGCTACCAGGGCATGGTCTGACCACATATTCTCTTGCCCGGAGAGCCCAGGTTTATGGCACAGCTACAGTGCTCAGGTGAGTCCAAGCTCAATGAGGAAAGGACTTTTCTCCCTGTCTCATTGACAAAGTAAATCTATCATATTATTATTCTCTGGTGGCACTGCCATCTCTGACTGCTGCAAAACTATGGTTTACTGCCTGCCTGTCTCACTAAGACAGAGAAGTGGTCCTTCTTAGAGACCTCTGTGGTCACTGGAGCTGGCACAGCCCCCAAGGTCACTGTGGAGACATTCTGCCTAAGGCAGGAGCTACTGGGGAGTGATTTCTAGGGAGTGATGTCTTGAATCCCCAGGAAAGTCTGGGGAAATGACTCCAGCACTCAATGAAGGGGAACCATTGAAGGCCACTCATAAAAGACAGTGTTCACCCACTGCTTCTACTGGGAGGGCAGGATGCAGAACTCTGGGTACAGTCATACTGCCCAGCCACTAGGGGCTGTGGGATGATGGGTGCTTCATGTGGAACAAGTGGGCACTGCTGTTTGAAAAGGTGAAGCTGGATCAGAGTTTTATGTTTGCACAAACTGGCATAAAGTATTGCATAGATGTCTCAGAAACCGTGTGTTTTTGTAACGATTCCTTGCTGGGTATGGCATGTACATTAACTACTGCCCATTCCTAGCTGGGGCTCTGACCTCTCTACAGAGGTATTTCAAACTTCACCACCACTTTCAGGTGTCTTTCCTCAGCACAGAGATTACACTGAACAGATTTTAAGAATAATAGCCTGAAGGCTGCTTTAGGAAGTGTTTCACGCTGCGCAGTCACAACACTAACTGGTCAAACTTTTGTTCTCTGTATGTTAAACATAAAAGTCGCCTTAAGGAAACTTCAGGATCTTCACAAGTCTTCAATTCATAGGCTACAGGTGTCTGGTGACCACTCTAGAAAGGTTTGCTGGTTTTCAGTGGCACCTGTCATTTACTGCAGGGATCCCTGTGTGATCAATGTTGCGACACTGCTCTGCCAAACTTCTGTGGATGTGGAAGGAAGGAGGGGCAAGCAGTCAAGGACTGTTCCCATTCATCCTGAGGTAACCGACTTTGTGCATCCATATTTCCCTACCACCCTCTCCAAACCTGTGTCTTCCCCAAGGTGAGAAGAGTTCACCACTTTCAATAAAGGAGGAGCTTTACCTTCAGTTCCACCGGGCGCTGCTGTGGGGAGGAAACAACAGTTACTGGTGGGATGCTTCCAAGTAAGTTACCATCCACCTCCCTGGTATTTTTTTATTTCCCCAACCATCCATCAGCCTTCTCTAAGCAATTCCCAGGGACTGCTCATAACCCAACATCATGAGCAGCTCCTGTGTTGCAAGTGGTGCTCAACTCTGTTTGTAAGCACCAAAAGCAACACTGAGACCAGCTGTACACATCACCTGGCTGGACCAAGCACTGATCTAGAAGACATGCAGGCAGCCCATAACATTTCCAGACTTCAGGTGTCTTCCCTCTTGACTTACTGTTTCACTGCTGGCAATAAAGTTCTGATCCAAGGTCACAATCCGCAACTTGACTACAAAGCAAAAGAAAAACAGGACGGGCTGAAAGGAAATCAAGTCTCTCAATAGTAAATAACAAGAACAGATGGCTGAGAAAGATGTGCACACGTGCTTCACTGAGAGGATGTGGGCAGCAGATAGAGCCATCCACTCCTAGGCCTATGCCCAAAGCCCTGCTAGGAGCTGGCAGCCTGCTAGAGAAAAGTGTTAGGAGAGGCAGTGTGGGGCTTTCTGGGAAGGCTGGCTGTGCTGGTGAGAAACAGCATTTTTCTGGACAGTGGACCTGTGGTGGGCCCCTCAGTCTTGCCTACAGTGAAGGTCATCCTAGTGGAAAGTGGGGAGGGGCATGGGGCAAACATCTGTACCCTGTGGTGATCTGAGCTGTGCTAGGGCAGTGGTAGGACCTGTAGGACTACAATCCTCACCTGAGGAAGTTTGTGGGGAAGAGAGGGATTTAGGGCCCTGACAGACAGTCATGGCTTTGACTGGAGCAGTTGTGAGTATAACACTGTGGCCTCTAAACCTTTTCTCACATGTGAAGGAAAACACAGAAGCCCTGCTCACAGTGGCATGTGCCACGCTGACATAGGAGAGAGGTATTCCCAAACCCCTCAAAGCCTAGAAGGAAGATGAAGCCTGTGGCCCATCTCCCTTCCTGAGCAGGTCCTGCTCAGAGGACTAGAGAGTACACCACATTTTGTGGCCTAAGGACCACTTGCTCTCACAAGACGTGGCCTTCTGTCCATACCAATCTGTCCAGGTTTGTACACAGGTTTGTCTGTCTGGATAAAAGTCTTCTTGTCTGCGTGCTTGATGAGGACTTTCTGCTTCTTCTGAAACTCTGAGTTGCCTTCCACAACTGTGATAACAACAAAAGCCACTTCATCAGGATTTCCAACAGGAGGAGGGACCTGCAGGTATAGTTACAACCATCATTCAGGGTGGATCCCATTCACTGATCCTGAAGTTTTTGGAATAATGATTATATTACTTTTGGGTTGCTCCAGTTCTTCTTGCCCTGAAAGACCTCACAGAACATTTCAAAAAGTTTTCTAGAAGAGTAAATTATTAGTGGGGCTACACAGCAGGAAGGACACTGGCAGACCTATGCAGGCTGAAGCAGAAGATTCACTGGCCAGTTAAGATGTCCTCCTGGGAAGACACAATTCTTTGCATTCCTGCCCAGCAAGAGCAGAACTCATGCAATATCCACCCTGCTGAAAACCCTTGAAAGTATCTTCCTCACCTGGAAGATTGTGCAATGAAAGAAGGGGAGCTGAGAGATGGACTGAGTGATCAGAGTCTCATTCCCAGCTCTGCTTTGCAAGGTGACCGACACATGGATCGGGACTGCTTTCTCTTTGCTGAGCTGGAGACACACTGTCTCTGAGAAGGGGTAGTAGAGCTGAGATGGTATTGCCACGGCATAGTTTCTATCGAAAAGAAAAAAAAGATCAGATTAAACTGACTTTCTAAGAGGACAGGTTTTGACCTGTATTTAGGTACTTCCTAAGAGACTTCTGGTCTCTTCATTCTGCTCTCATGACACCAGTGGGACATGACACCGTTCTCATCTATGGGTACTGCAGACATTGGCACTGAGGCAGCACTCTATGCTGCATGCACATATGAAAGATGAAGTCACTGCCTTACAAATTGAAAGTGAAAATAAGGTGAAGGGATCTCCCCACGTCACCCAAGGGATCAGCAGCAGCTTGGCTCTTTTGCAGGTTTCATGAGTCTTCAACATTTTCACTGAACCACACTACGTTATCACCATCAGTTTAATTGGCTGGTTTTCCTACTACTCCTGGGCTCAGAAACAATGCCCTACGTGACGGACCCACTGTCCCAGCTTCTTGTTCCAGACACAGAGACTCATGAGCACCTTCAGCTCCTCATACTCTTGTCCTCCTTGCTCTCCCATCTCTGCATCTACTCTGAGCTGCATCCATAACACCAAAAAGCTGTTCACATTGTTTGTTTGTTTTCATCTTTTACTGCACTGCAGCATCTACGACCAACAAAAAGCCAACATTCAAGCAGATTTCAAAACTCTTATCACTGACTCCTCCCACTCACTGCCTCTGGACAGGCTCAGCCAGCAGCATGTTTTGCAGGAAGCAGAGGGCAGGGCCTGGAAAGCTGAGAACAGCAGGAGGAAGGGAGGCGACCTGCTGGCAGTTCTCAGCTGGAGCTCAGCACCCTGGCGAGAGGGAGTCAAAGTCCTGCTGGCCAGGGGCCTCTGAGTGCTGTCACACTTGAGTGCTGCCAAGCTGCCTCGAGGATCTCAAAACACATACTAACAACATTTTGTTTTTCCTATTTGAGCTGACTCATGACACCTCCCTCCTGCCACTTGCGCCAACGGCTGGGATGAGCACTAAAAACTCACTGTTTGAACCTCCCATACTTCCCTTGCTCCTAATGAGCCTTTACTCTGGAGCATTTTCTTACACCCCTTTGACAATTCATCCCTTGCTCTTGCCTTCTGAGCTATAAAAGCAAGAAAGAACATCTCTGGGGCTGTCATCCAAGGGTCCCAAGATCCAAGCTGGATCATGAATCTACGAAAAAATTGGCATACAGGCAGGACAGCAGACAACCTATTGAAGCAAGCGATATTTCCATAAAGCAAAGCTGAAGGTAACAGTGGCAAGCAGGCAGCAGTAAAGCACATCCTTTGCGTGGGAGCTTGTCAGCCTCTGGAATATGTCCTAGAGGAAGTACTCCCACTGGATAAATTTTTTAGAACTAGGCTTGTGCACACCACACCACATGCAGCAGGAGGGAACCCAGCTACAACCCACTGACATATTTTTCACTGTAACATCTACTGTTCAAGCACAGTCATGCTTCTGTTTGCACTTGTGCCATGGCTGCAAAAGCAAACGCCTTCAGAAAAGCAAGAACAAGTTCACAAGCCAGGATGTCACAGCAGTGCCTGCTGGAACAGGAGCTGCATTCCTGAAAAAGTATATGAAGAGAAGCTGTGCTGGGAATTGTCCTTTTCAGAGGTCTGAGAAAAGGCGTGATGGGAGCAGATGGCCAGCCAAGCCTGAACGAACACACTGCTTTACCAGGAGCATCCCTATCAGATACTTGGGCTCATGCTTGCTCCGTTTGTAAAGGCACTCAGCTTTGCTGGCTGAACTATTAAATGGTGACCTATGACTCTGGGAAGAAAAGCTTAGCCCAAAGGAAGCATATTCTGGAACACAGTAGGAGACATGAGATATTGGCAGGTCAGAATTAAGCAGACAGAGGAAGCTGGCAGAGTTGTTCTGCCTGAGTCCTTGCTGAAATACATGGTCTACATCAAAGGCACTAAAGGAAGAGCCAACTATCAGGGAGAATGTGAGGAAAGGTCACATGGAAACCAAATGAAACCTTGGGAACGTGAGAAATTATGCCCCTCTGGAAAAACACCCTTCACCTTAAGACTTCTGTCCCATTTCTGTCATATTGCCACCCGCCCCCCCCACCAGGATCCCTTTACAGAGCAGAGCACATTTGCAAAGCAGTGGAGTTCTTACAGCATTGCAGGCATTCCAGCTGTGCTAGGCAGGAGAAGGATGCTGCCCCACAGGAAAATGATCCTCCACATAGCTGATTGCAGGTCAAATTCCTCCAAGGAAAGCTTAGCCAGTCCTCAGTACTCCATTCGCCCCTGCTTCTGTTGTCTTCCTTCTTCCCCTCATCCGGAGCCAAAGAAGCACACAGCTCTTGCCCTGACTGGACGCCCGTTCCTCCCTTGGCTTCAAATCCAAGGTGGAAATCAGGCTGCTCGTGGCTGGAATGTGGGCGGGAGAAAGGGGTGGCGACAGTGTTTACTGCCTACAAATGAGAGGCAGCTGCTTCGAGACTTGGTAAAACTTGTTGGTGTTTCTCTGGGAGAGGGCTAGTCTGTCTTACGCAGCACTCCTGGGAGCAGGAGTACTTAGTTACTGTATTTGGTACAGGGGCCCGATTTTTTAAAAAGTCTTTACTGGGATGTCACCAGAAACTTCTGGATATTAATTAATTCGTTGTGATGTCAGTGGATTTTACTCCATCGTTCTTCTTCTGCAGAACTTCTTCTTAGGTATTATTTGCTTCTTACTGAAATTTCACTCTTGACCTGCAGCCTCCAGCCAGACCAGCCCAGGGCTTCACATGCACCTCTGCCAGTGTCTCTATTCCTCCCTGGAGGAAGGGAAGAACTTTAGCATTTTATTATCTTTTTGGTTGTCTGTTTTTTGTCTCGTTAGTTTAGACTTGAACTCAAACCCCCTTTTAATTTTGGAGAATCAAATGTGCTCCCAGATCAGTGACATGCAGTGCTTTAAACCTGAGGTTTGTCTGCAATGTCAGTGCTAGGTTAAAGGCTGGTGTGCCCCTGTTCCATCAAACTGTGCTCTGAGAGAGTGGGTGCTAGGCACACATATGGGGACTGTGCCAAAGTAAATCCAGGGGATTGCTTCAGCTGGGAGCTAGGCACGGGTAGATGGTAAATTCTCTCTGTGCTGTGTACCTTTGGTTGTGCTCTGCTAAAACACAACAGGGGCCAGGGCAGAATGGGGACATCCACCTTCAAGTGAGGTTGTAACTAGAGAGCAAATTCATCCAAGCCCTGTGCACTTCACTGCTGCCCCTCAGGAGATGGAAACACAAGGGTGCAGTGCCCAGGAAGAGTCTGGAGGAGATGGGTGGTGGTGTCAGTGTAGAATCACGTTATGGCTGGGGAAATCTGTCAGAAGACTGGGCATCCAGCTTGGGCACATGTAAAGTAGAGATTTGGTAAAATACGTGTGGACTTAAAATGTCATGCTTTATTTGGAAAGGCCTTACAATGCAACTATGAGGGGAGCCTGCACAGGTAGCAGGAACTGCCCTGGAAAAAATTTTGTACCCAGGAGGATCAGACACTGGCTGGGATGGATGGGTGGACAGAGCTAGTGACGCATGGAATGGAGTAAAAGGTTTTTACTCCAAGCTCTGAGTAACAACTGGATAAGGGGAAGATCACTAACACTGCTTTTTAAAAGCTGAGGATGCTTTTTACAAGCTAAGAACAGTAGCTCGTGTGCAGATTTGGCTCTCATCAGATACTACAGCCAGGATCCAGACCAACCATAGATGAGATGAGACTCTCCCAAGTCCCCTTCAGCCTGAGTTAGAGATAAGTATTCCCATATATCTCCTCTCAGTGTCCTGGCACCCATGGCCTGGAATACCACCTGAATGTTAATGTGGGTGGAGAACTGTGCTATGTGACCTTCACTCTGCTGCTGGTAGGAGCAAGTAAATATTAGCTAATGTCAATAGCCTAGAAAAGATATTATCTCCATATATTAACTCCCCTACTCTTTGAACCTAGGAGTATCTGAGGGGGTATTTCGGATTGCTCCAACTCATCAATACATGCAGTTCACTCCTCCAGTGTGGATCTCGTCAGCTGTCTGTCCCAGCCCAAGCAATGGGAGCACCACTGCTCCTCTTAGCCCTGACCCTATTCCCAGTGGCAGCTGCAGCAAGCCTGGAACCGTGAGGCTCTCTCCTTTTGATTTCGGGGGGCTTGGTGGAAGGGCCTGTTGTTGGAGGGTGGTGCTGAGGGGCTGCACTCTTTGGCATCACAGAGCTGGATGGTGGGGGCCTGGTTCCCAGGGAGGCTGAGCAGAAGCAGCTCCTGCCGAGTCCTGGGCATCGAGCACCGCTGCAGGGGAGCCCCTGGTGCTGGCTTGTGCAGGCACTGCACTGCACACATCACAGAGCTACAGAGGCCACAGGGGTTTTGCCTCTGTTCCTCCAGTGCTGGTGAGGGTGAAATCTGGTGTGAGGACTGAAGCCTTATGCCTCAGCCACTGAGTCTTCAGCTTCATTCCTCACACAGCCTTGCTCTGTGTACTTGCAACTGGAGCATCATACACTGGGCAGCTTTGCCCTGGCTGGTGGCAAGGTGGTGACACAGAGGAATCGCGAGTTCTCCACACTGGGCATATTCCTCCTTTCTTGTTTGGAAAGGAGCTTAAAAGTGCTAAACTTCCTTCAATGCAGTCCTCCAGACATTTCTCACCTCTTCATGAGAGCAGCAGAGATGGATTCTGGCCTGTCCACCTCAGCCTCTGACTTGTTTTTGAACATGTACTGCTCTCTTCTAGGCACTATATGGTGGTGTTCCCCGCTATCATTCAGCAGTCCCACGAGGAGAAGCTCTACGTTCACTTCAGCTCCCTAACTGAGGCCGTCCACCTGGCTGTCACCTTGCAGACAAAAACCCAGAATCACACACTGGTGGAGCAGGATGTGGAGAAGCCAGGCACTTTTCAGAGCATCACCTTCCAGGTGAGTGTAGACATGGCTACTGATTTGACAGTGGATGTTTTCACCTTCACTTCACACGAGAGCACAGCACTTCTCTGGATACACTGTCCTTCTCCTTGCCATAGGTTCCAAGCAGGCTAAGTGTATTTCCCTACCAGTGCCAGGCAAAATACAACAGTGTCCTGGAGTCCAGGAAAGTAGGCAATCTTTCCTATGTAGAAAAAAATCTGTTCTTTTGATCTGTGTCAGCGCATTTCATCCTATTTAAAGTGTGGTGCTAAACATTTTCCTTCAGTTTACTCACTGTTTTGTCCCTAAAAATGCTTGTATATCACAACAAAAGTCAATGCATTGGGAGTACATTCTTTTAATCCTTGTTTCCTCAGGAGCCTGCCCCTCCAGCTCCAAGAGGACCATTCTGCTCTAAAGCTGCACCTACATTGCCAGATGTAGTTGCAGTCTGCATAGACGTTGACCTTGCTTTAATTTAGCTGTGGTGGTGCTGAACCCACAATGAACTGAATGTCACCGAGGCAGTCTGGGTATTTCTGGAGTGGCTTCAGTTCCTGTCATTGCTCACTGCTGTAGTTAGTTTATCTAGGCACACCGACTACAGAACCTTCAGCTACATTTCTGGAGAGCCATGGAGATGTGTGTGGTGCTGAGGCTCTACGAACTGCCCGTCTTCCTCAGCACTGCCCAAAGTCACTGTGCCTATGCCCTGACTGTCCTGCAGACTCAGCAGAATTCAAGGAGGGGCTGCAGGCACTTTTGGGTTTTACATCAACACGACAATGATTAACTAAGAGTTTGGTGCCAGCCCTCAGGAGAGAGTAAGTCCTGGTTCTGGAAAGCCAAGGAAGTCTGCTGTTAGCAAAAAACAAAAACCACCAAAAAATCCTTCTCCTGCTGAGCTCAGTCTTTCTGATGCTGAGATGTCCTGTGTTTGCCTGATCAGTATCCCATCTCCCATTACTCCAGATCTGACCTTCCTATGGTTTTACCCAGTTCCATAAAACTCTCACATTTATATATTCGTGTGAGAATTACATGTCAGTTCACTCCTAAGTTCATGAACAAGGCAGTGACTGCTTCTCCCTAGAATCACAAGTGGGTTGCCGAGTCATACGGAAGAATTTGGACTCTGAAGTTCAGGGATTTTTTAACAGTGAGATGACGTCTTATATCTGGGATAAGATGCAAAGTCGCTGATGATTTTTTCTCCATTTCCTTGTGTCAATCAACCTAGGTGCCAGACCTCATGTTAATTCCCAAGAAAACACATGATTCCAAGACACAGGTAGGATATGTCTCGTCTGCCTCTCCTCTTACAAATTAGAGGGCTTCAGCTTCTCCTGTGCCTGAGCCATGTTGATGTTGGAGATGCAGGGTGGGAAAGATAGTAAAGAGGAAAAAGAAATGTACGAAGAGGCAAATGTGACAAACAGAAAGGCAGAGAAAAGAGAATGAAGAAGCTGGACAACAAAAAGAAGACTATGACTAGGGAAAGGAGAGACTAAAATCACAGGAGATGAAAGGAGGAGGGGGGCATCGGAGATTTTGGAAGGACAAGTGCCTCTGGTTCTCTTTCAAGCTCTTTGTAGTCTGAGGTAATTTTTTTTTTTTTAACCTGACAGCCAGAGGAGGTGGTTTTTCTGCATGTCCTGATCCACAGTGGAGACAGTGTGTTCCTTGAGGGTCACAAGAAAGTTCTGGTCAAGCCCCAGAAGAATATAATTCTGATAGAGACAGACAAGGGCTTATACAAACCTGGAGAAACAGGTAAGGCATATGGAAATGGGGAGGGAAGGGTCAAGATAGCAGCCACACCTGGAGGGAAGATTTCACTGAGTGCAGCAAGCTAAGGTTGTTGGAAATGGAAGGAAGCAGATCTCTGTTATCCAGTGTTTCTAGGAACAGTCTGAGTCAGGTTGTTCCCCTCCAAGGTGTGCTACACCAAATTCCCAGCCTGCTGCTCCTGCGTGTTGTTTTGGTGTCATATCTCTAGTGACACCTAAAGGGAAAGTCAGGACTCTCCAGGACACTGGACAAGTTGTTTTTTGAAGATTGTTGTTCATATCTGAGTAAAGCCTAGAGTGACAGTTGCAAGATGTAGAATTACAGAGAGTTACCCCACAGTCTTCACAATATGAATGGACTGCAGACAGACCCCACTACAGACAACTCCACTGTTTACCCCAACTTTGTAATCTTTCCAGGTAAAGGCAGAGGGTTTCTGCAGCACACTGATGCGTATAAGCCTCCCAGACAAAGCCCTCTGGAGTGGGAGATGCTGGGGAGGGCTGTTTGGGAAAAGACCTGAGTATCTCTGAGGTAAACAGACATGAATACTGGAGCATAGAAAAGGAGAAGCAGGTTTGTGCAAGGACATGTTGCAGCCAGAATGCTTTACTATGTTTTTCTTTGTATCTACAGTGAAATTTCGAATTGTGAACCTTGATGAGAACCTTCAGGTCATTAAAAATGAGGTAAGTATCACCTTGTGCCTTTCTAAAAGTAGGAGCTTCAGTGTGGAACACATTGAGAGGCCCGTGAAAGAGTCATCTCCCTTCATGCCTGCTGAACCATAAGAACAAATTATCTTTGGAGGAAACCACTCAATCGCTGGTCATTTGGAGAAAGACAAGTGTAAGCTGGCACAGAGGGAGGAGGAGACGTACTGTGGGGTCTGGATGGGGCAGACATTTCTGGTCAGGGACCCATGTCAGGCAGAGTTCTTTATACTGGTTCACATGGACGCTGTTTCACAAAACTGAGATTGTGTTTCTCTTGTTTTCACAGTATTCCCAGATATGGCTGCAGGTAAGTGACAAAGAAGTGACCGAAGGGATACGTCTGTCTCTTCTACTGTGATCTTTCACCCCCTGAGTTATGCCACAAATTCATAAGGATATGGTTGTAGTTCAGGTCCAGCTGAAGGTTTTTCTACGTGGTCAACCTGGGTTCTTCATTCAAACTAGTACCTCTGTGGTGCACACAGCTCTGCTAGAAGCAGGGCAGTACTGAACCTTTACCCAACGCCTTGTCTGCACAGAGCACAGGGACAGGCACTCAATAAATGCCTCTCCTTCCCATGGTGTTATGATGTTGCCACTTCCCAGTAGCTTTACTGTTCTTGGCAGCCTTTGTAATTCCAAAGCTTACTAAAATAATACTGGAGGGAAGTGAAGGTATCTCTCCTGGTGACCTGGAATCTTCTCTACTGGGTCAAGGGTAAGCCCTTGTAGTGCCTTCTTGTGCCTGAGTATGGCTGGACCTGCCAGGTAGATGTGCTCCCAACGTGACTTGGTGGCTCTGCGTGTCCTTTCCCAAACAGGATCCTGAACACAACCGTATTGCTGAGTGGCTGAATGTAAAGTCAAATCACGGCATTGTGGATCTATCATTCCCCCTGGCATCCGAAGCATCCCTTGGGAAGTATACCATCTCAGTGCAGCAGGACATGGCTCAAAAAACCTTCAGTGTTGAGGAATATGGTGAGGCTTGAACATCAGAGGGGAGGGAAAAGCAGTGTGGGTAGCTGGAGGAGAGAGCAGGGTGATGTAGCTGTGTTCATCCCACCTTTTGCTTTGGGAGAACAACAGAGTGGGGACAAGGATGGAGGATGGGTCTGTGTGCACACCTCACATGGGGCTGGAGGTTCTGCAGCTGAATAGGGTACAAAGGAGAGGCCGTGGGCTGACATCTCATTCTACCTGCACCTGGGCCCTGTGATGAGCACATTTTGCTGCTCATTGTCACCCTTTTCTAGGCTAGGTTTGCCATCCACTCCAGTCAGGTGCTATAATGGGAAGTGGAGCCATGTCTTGGTCCCATTAATTGGCATTGAAAGACAAAACCCGGTGCCATTTAAGTGTTTAAGCATGACTGAGCTGGAGCAGAAAGCAGTCCCGTGTCCAATTGTAGCAGCAAATACAGGGTGGTGTGGCTGGAGGGAGTAACCCTATTGCAGAATGGTGATGAAGAACTGGGGACATCACTGTCTTTCCCTCATCTGGACTGCAGCTATAACACAACTTCCGTCAGTGTCCATACTCATCCATACCATCCACTGGTTTTTTTCCTCCATCCTTGTCTTACTCTCTTCCATACAGTGCTGAAAAAATTTGAGATGAAGATTGAGTGCCCTCCACATATCACTACAGCAGATGAGGAATTTCAGCTGGAGGTCTGTGGCAAGTGAGTACATGATACCATTGTGATCTCTGCCCTTTGACTCCACCATCACCTCCAGATTGCTCATAAACAAGAAGTAGTCTTCCACTTGTCAGTATGATCTTTTTGCATTATCCTGTGTCTTGGGGAGACAGCTCACTCTCTGAAATGGGCTCCTTTTCACACCTGGTCACTTACTGTGAGGCTGAAGGACACTAAGGATGGTGGGTATAGTGGGTGGAGAGGGATGCAAAATCATTTTAAAGCATGAGCAAACAAGGTACAAAGCAAAGCTCTCCAGGCTCCACTTCCCCTGATGAGAATGGGAGGTGTCCTAGATCACTATTTCTGCTGATGGTCAGCAGACTGTCTTTTGGTGAATGTTTCTCTCTTTTGACATAGGTATACTTACGGGAAGCCTGTTCAAGGGAAAGTAGAAATTACTGTTATGACGTTCTCCCAGGCCATGGAAGGCAGTTTTACAAGTTCTGCGATTCAGAAGCAAAACAGCTGGGTAGGTGAACAAATAAGAGTAATGAGTATCATGTGCTGGAAATGTGTTTCTGCCCCCTTAACCTGCCTCAGTGCACCTCAGGTGGGCACCAGCCTGTTTAGTCTGGTGTCTTCCCAGTAGCTGGACATGATCAGACCATTGATTCCTCTTCCCGTATCCCTGTTGCTTGAATTACTGCTCTAGCTGCGCATACCTGACTCCGTGCTTTGGGAAAAGTTGTAAGATATGGGAAGCAGTGGTGCGTGGCACCTTTTCCAAGGGTCTGTATCATATTGGATGCAATCAGATCACCCCATCAGGTGGGGGCTATTGGGATCACCAGCCTGTTCAGCCCTGTGACCACTCCCACTAATAAGCAGGCTATCAGAGCATCACATGGGCTGTGGATCCATGCCCTCTTTCTTGCTGTATCCCTGCACAATGGGTCATCTTAAGCTTGCTAGTGTCTGCTCTGAAATTATGTCCATTGCTGGTTACACTTTCTTCTCATCTGTGTCCATTGTATATTTGTGGTTAAGCTTCACATTTGTTTTTTTCCCACGGGTTTCAGATGCAGCTCTTTTGGCCTGACAGCCACAGGAAAATATTTCTAAATGTCAGACCAGCCAGCAGCAAGCCAGAATATAAAAATCTATCTGGATCTCTGCATCTTTTTAAATGCACTCCAGCTGGAATGCTGTACAGTCTTAGCTGTGCAAAACACCAGCTGAATGCCAGCTCCACATGGCATGTAAGAGGCCCTGGAAGGTTCTGAGGAGCACTTCACAGGCATGGCTAGAAACACTGCCTGTACCCGGGCTCTGCCTCAATGCTTGGCAAAGCTCTTGCCATCTGTACCTGGCAGGATGCCCGTGTTTAATATGGCCATGTCACAGGAATGGTCATGTCTGGAAAGCCACACTGTCAGGCTTTATTCATTAGGGCCATAGCATTTCAGGGAGACCTTTAGCTCATATAATGAAACTCATGCTCTCTCAGCTATGTGATTTGGGCTGAATCCAGTCTCATGAGTTTGTCTGTGACATAATTAACTCTTACGTGATTTGCCTTAAGTACTTTCTTTTTTGCTGCTTTTTTGGTGACTGTTTAATCCAAGCACATTGATTTTCTTTTCTGCCTAAGGTATCCATGACGGGTTTCTGCAGTTAGGATTTGTAAGCTTTACGCTGTTCCAAAAATATCTGGAAATACTTCTTTAGGACTGCCTGGCATCTATGGAACAGTTTGTCTTCCTCTACACCACTCTCTTTCTCTCTGTTCTCCTCTCTCTCTGCAGACAAATAAGGATGGCTGCGCTACTTTCACAGTGAAGACAGAAGCTCTGGAAATAAATGAAGCTGACAACCATGTAATTGCAGTAGGAAAAATGGTGGAAAATGGAACAGGTACTGGATAATATGTGGAGCATTCTCTTTTTCACAGGCAATATTTTTGGTTCTGGTCTTTCTGTGGCAGTGGAATTTCTTTTGAAAAAGTCACTTGAAGGTTCCCAAATCTTCTGTCATGGTAATAGTCTCTATTCTAGTACCTCTTTCATCTGTTTTCACCAGATTTCCTAATCCTCTCCACCCTTCACCTCCCTTAGCATGTGTATAACTTTTTAGTGATTGCCTGGACACCAGGGTGTTCCTCAGCCAGTTGCAAACTGCTTGACGGTTTATAACTAAACAGTCATCTGGTTGCCCTTTATCTTCAAAAAACATAAACAAATAAACATATAAATGAATACTTATAGGCTATGATGCCTCATGTCATGAAGCAGGAAGCCCAGAAAGCTCGAGGGAATCATATCCTAGAAGAATGTATTTTCTCTCCTAAATTTAGAGCTTGTAGATGTTGTAGGTAGTGTTGAAGTGCCTTTTTGTCTTCTGCTTCCCTAAGATCACTGCTTAGGATTCAACAGATTTTTCATCTCGCCACCCAGGAGCACATTCTGTGGAAACAGCTCTAATTCCTGTTGCAACGATAATGAAATCTATAGAGTTTATCAACCTCCATCCATTCTACAAACGTGGGATACCATACACAGGGAAGGTAATACTCATGGATCCCTTCTCTGCTGAGAATGCATCACAGATATAACCTTTTGCAGGTAGAAAGCAACAGTCTCCAGGAAAGTAAATGCTGCTCTGCTGGGACCCAGAAACTAGGAGTGAAGACTCCTGTAGAAGAAATTTTTTCTCCGCATCCTATCATAGTATATTTCCTGGACTGGGATTCTGGGGCCAGCTGCAGTTTCTGGAGGCTTCTCCAGAATTCTGAAACTAGTCTGTGCATATGGGATGGGGGTGGTGTCAGCAGGCACGTAACATTCCCTTTGGACAAAGGCTCCTGGTAACTTGGCAGCAATCTCTAAGGCCTTGCATATCAGTTCACTGGCAGTCATTTCCAACTCAGGTCCCCTGGGTGATGCTAGGACTGCTGTCCTGGGGCTAGAAACACTTTCACCTGGGCCAGTACTGACCCCAGCATGGAGGTCAACGAACACCAAGAGCTAAGTTGTTGGAGACAAATCTCTTCCTGATCATCTAAGATCCTGCAGCATTATCCAAGAAGCACCTCAGGATCTGAGGAATTCACCTTTTCCCCCAACAGAGGTGTCTCATTTGCCTGTACTACCATTTTGTTCCAGTCCTGAACAGCTTCAAATTGTTGATTTTGTGTATTTATTGGACTTTTATTTGGATCCTTCCAACCGGTCTGAAAGCTAGAAGGGTTGAGGGAACCCAGTGATAGAAGCAATTAATACTAAGCACTGGCAGTGCCTCAGAGTCTGGCACAGCAGGGTATTAACTTCTCCCCCTTCCCTACAGATGTTCTGCCACAGTGCGAAGTCTCCCCTCAGAAATGAAACAGTCCATCTAACAGTTGACGTCAATGATGAGGAGACACATCTGTCACTCCTCACAGATGAGAAGGGGGAAGCTCACTTCACACTGGATACCACCAGCTGGAACAGCACGATGGTTTCTCTGAAGGTGAGTATCAGCCACTGAAAATCTTTTGTTTGGTGTGGGGTGTGTCCCATGAAAAGATAAAAGAGGAAAAATGATATTGTGGTCAAATCTACTAGGCTTAGATTTTTTGCTAAAACTTTGTAAGAGAAAATCTTGTAAGAGACTTTAAAATGACATTTCAACAAATTATTTTAACCATGCAGGTGTGCAGTCTGCCATCAGCTCAGGTGATAACAGAGTTTCAGCAGGTGTACAAGTTCCCTTGCATCACTTGATACTAATTGTATTGCCACCTTGTGTTTATGTGCTTGAAGGGTACCTACAACCCTCCAACTGACGACAGTGCATTTTCTGCTGAAAGTGAAATAGAGGAGAGCTTCCACTGGCTGAAACCTTTCTACTCCGAGAGCAACAGCTTCCTTGAGATCAAGGCCAAGAATGATGTGATGTCCTGTGATCAAGAGCAGGAAGTGCAGGTGGATTATATCGTTTCCCAGAACAAACTCAGCTCTGAAGAAGACCACATTGATTTCTACTACTTGGTGAGCACAGAAGACAGATGATTCTCAGGGCAAGGTTATGCTTGCTGGCATTTTACCCTTTTCTCAGAGCACAGAGATACTCAGAGGAAAGGTAAAGCTACTCCTAGACAGTCAGTTTGTGACTTCTGTTCTGCCCAAACCTTCACCTGCTTTCCAGTTCCTGGATCTCCTCCTAGCCCCCAGCTGCATTGCTTTGTTATCCATGTCTTGACCTAAGCTTGGGCAATAGATGCCTGCCGTTTGCTCTACTTTCTCTTATGTCCACATGGATGGCACTGGAGGGCTAGCCCGAACTCTGCCCAGAAGATGTGCCCCAGATGTCCATCTGTGTCTGGGGCAATCTGTCTGAGAACTAAGAGGCACTCTCTGGGGCAGCTGACATCCCCCCACCTGTTCTGCAGGGAAAAGCTTGAAAGGCCCTTGCACAGGGCCTTGATGCACACTAGAGCTATGTAGTAGTGTTTTGATAAAGTCCGCTTTCAAGAAAGGGAGTCATAGCAAGGGCATGACTACAGCCTAGCCGAGAGGTTATGACTGTCTTGGTTACTGAACTGGATTCACTCATACAATCAAAAAGTTCTCAATCCTAGTAATGTAAAGATCTGAGTTTGCTGGGTCTTAAGAGCAGCTGCCTGTAGCTTCAGAAGCACCTCTGGCTTTCCAAGCAGCCACACCTTCTCATGGCCTAGCCAACACCTCTCAAATCCTACCCAGCTATACCATCACTATCTCTGCTGCAGAGCCCTGGAAATCATGTCCTGACAGAGGAACTTCTGGGGCAACATTTGTCAGACGTCATTCTCTCTTCTCTTGTTCTTTTCACACTCTCCTCACACTCTCAGAATTCAGACCCTTGAATGGCACGTCTCTTTGCTCTTCAGGTGATAGCAAAAGGCAAGATCCTTTTCAGCAGACAGAAGAAGGTGCCAATCACCCAGCATGAGAGTGAGTAAAAGCATGAGAAATTAAGTGCCCCATAACACACCCCAGAAAACTGACTGCTCTCCAGTGACTCTGAGTGCAGGTGTTATTCTTATCCACAGGTGGGAAATAGTGAACTGAGTTCTTAGTGGTGGTCCTCCTCCTAAGACCAACACAATCTCCTCTCAATTCAGTGTCTTGCTAGGCAACTGTCCTCCTTCTGTCTTGTCTAATTGATCTAATATCCAATCTTATGACTTTGCTGCTAACTTGTACTTTTGGAGAAGATGTGACTCAAAGAAATGGCTGGTGTGCTTGGTTTATTGTTAATTTGTGACATTGGCTGTGTGGGGTGTTCTTATCTGCAGGTAGAAATTATGAAGTCTCTTCTTTTGATTCTTAATGTGTGTCCCACTCCAGTGAGCTGATTCAATTGGATGTTGTCCCTCTCTTCCTTGCTGCTGTTTTGTGCAGATCTGCAGGGCTCCTTCTCATTGACTCTGCCCGTTGGCAATGACTTCCTGCCTGACATCAAGCTCCTGGTGTATGCGGTCTTCTCGGATGGAGAGGTGGTGGCTGATGTGGAGCAGTTTGAAGTAGAAAAGTGCTTTAGACACAAGGTGAGCAGAAATCACACGAGGAGTGTCATAGCATCATTGATGTGCCCTGGTCTGCTGTGGTTCCTGGTCCTGTTTTATCCTCATCCGAATGGTGTAAGCTGGATATACCAGTTTAATGGATATACAGAAAACCAGATGCCCAGTATCTTTGGCTGGGAAACAAGACAGGTAACCTCCTTCTCCCTGAATCCGTAGTCCTGCTCTCCACAACACCAACTGGCAAGCTTTGCTCAAGGAGTAAACCAGGTCCCCTTGAACTCTGTTTTCTCCCCCCATTCCCCATTACTGACTTGGCAACACACTGTCCCTCATACACTCCCTAACACAGAAGAGAAGCCTGTCTGCTTAGCTCTCTGTGGTAGTTCTGGATCAGAGGCTGGTGCATGTGTGGTGGTAGAGGAATTCTCGCTAGGACTGTGTGCACTGCAGCCTCTTCAGTCTTCCCAATGGATTTCCAGGATGGCCTGATTCAGCACCTCATCCCCCTTCCTTACCTTATTTGAAGTCTTTCCCTCTGCTACCCAGACGTACAAGAGTCACAGGGTCCCACTCTCCAAGGTTAAGCCCCCAGATCCCGTCTTCTTTTGCAGGTGGCGCTGGAATTCTCACACAAGGAGGAAGTCCCAGGATCCAAAGTCAGACTGAACCTCAAGGCTGCTCCAGGGTCCTTGTGCTCTGTGCGAGCTGTTGACAAGAGCATCCTCCTGAAGAAGAACGAAACCCTAACAGCAGACAGCGTGAGTGCAGCCTGCCATGTCCAACACCCTAATGTCTGCCTGCCTTCTGCCTGTATGCATGAGTGGGAGGAAGCCCACAGTACATCCCAGGACAGCTGCAGTGTTAGGTGGCTGCCCTGCCATTCCCCTTCATCAGCCTCTTCTGAGCTGATCACATTCCTCACCATCAGCTCTGTGCTGTGAGCCTCTGCCTGAAGGATGGTGGACGCTACATGGCACTGCAGGGGCAGGCAGGGAGAGCTGCTTCAAGGAGATGCTGGTGCTTTCTGCTTCGTGGGAGGGTGCTTAGCAGCTTTCCTCACATCCACATCTCGGCTCTACCATCTTCCACCAACCAGTGAGGTTAAGCCTTTGAAATGGAATTTTGCCCCAGCAGGGTCCTCCTATCCCTCTGCCCCAACCACTGTTGAATTATAACCATAATCAGTGGTTCTGAGAAGTTCTTTAGAAAACAGTAGCTAGGTGAGAGCACACAGAGCACACAGTGGCTGGTGAAAAGCGGTCAGTATTTTGTCAGCACCCAGGGGGATTCTGAGAATCAGAAGGGTTGGAGGCACTTACCTTAAAGCAGCTGTGTATTTCAGAGGAATGAATTAAAAACTTGGAGCAAAAATACTGTAAAAATTGAAAATCCTAACATAAATCCACAATGTGTACCAGAGACAATAAAACAGGTATATGCCTCCTGCAAAGTTGTAAGCTAAATTTTAGCAGTCCAGTGTGTTACAAAGAAGCCTCACCAAATCCAGGGGGACACACTACACCTGTTGATAGGGCCCACAGTGTGATCTGGTGTTCCATTTCAAAGGGATGCTGTCCTAGTGCAGAGCACTTGCATCATTTACTAACAGGTATTTAAAGTAGTAATCCTTAAATGTGTAGGTCAGATGTGCCAATGCCTTGTGTTTAAACTGAATCATGCATTTTTATCCTAATTTTGCACCCTAGTGTTGAAAGGCTTGAACTGTCTTGGAGATTAAAAGCTGCTTGTCTACATCCACTCCTTGGATATATGTCCTTTAGTATATATTATCCTATACATGTCCTTTGTATTATGTCCTTTAGTATAAGCTGGGCCACTCCCAACGTCCTCAGCTGCAAAGCTCTGCAATGTGTAATAGAGGGCTACAACCCAAACGCCTGACCCACACACATGCTTGTTGGCCAGCTCCTTTTGAAGACCTCTGTTTCTCTATTGCAGCTGTATGAGGAAGTCTTTGATGACAGCTTCACGGTTGGAGGACGAGGCTTGCCTTACCGCTTGGAAGACTTTGAGGCATATCCCTGTCTGCCCCAGCAGCCCAGCCCCCACAAAAAGGCTCGGATGGGTGCACCATGGTACCAAAGCGAGGCTGATGTCTATAATCTGCTTAAGGTGAGTGCCTACACCTCCTCTAAACTTTTCCTGAGCCAGTGAGTTCCAATAAGCCGTCCTGAATGCCTACAAGAAGTCATCTGTTCCTTGTTGTTTGGTGTAGCCACACTCATTTGGGGACTATGGGGAAAATTGAGTAAGCATAGTACAAACCACCTGATTAGAGAAAGATAGACAGTGTAAAAATGAACAAATTTACTTTAGGCTACCATTAACTATAAAGGGGGAGTGGCAAGACTACAGCAGTAATACCTGAGCACCTCACCATATTCTGACCAATCACCACTTGGCTACTATTTTATTTACAAACTACTTTACTCTGTGTTTCACTGAGTGTCTCCGTAACTTACCCTCAAAGCAGTTTTAATAAAAGGAAGTCTTTCACAATTTGGCTTTACAGCTAACTGTCACGACAAACAATGAAATAAGCTAATGTGCTAACAAGCACGATAGCCAGAAAAGTGTTAACATGTCTGCTAACTGAAATGCAAGAAGCTCTGCTTCTGGCAGAATGCTCTTTTAAAAAATATATGCCAGTAGAAGCACCTTAAAATAGGAGAAGAGGGTAACAACACACTGAAAACAACCCAACATGTAGTCTGAATTGAATGGGTTTCTTAAGTTGACAGAACTCTACCATAGAGATACAGATCTTGATTCCCTTCAAAAGGCATGTTACTGTGCTGTCTCCTAGGTGGTTATTCCTTAGACTGTGTGTCATTGCTAGGGTCGGGCGTATGAAGTGCAGATCTAGTTGAAATCTACTTGTATGAGAAGTAATAGTTGGTCCCAGTATTCCTCAGAAACTGGTTTCCATTTCTCAAGCACTGGCCAGAGTCTGAGCCTGTAAGTTTATGCATATAGATATAAACAAGCAGCATTTAAAAGTGTTTTGCCACTGGCCACCAGCCCTCATTTGATACCCACGATCATGAGATAGTTTCAACATTCCATGTTCCCTTTTATTTATCCGTGATTTGCTGTCTGTACTATTTTCCCAGAAACTGCGCATGAAAATATTTACCAACACTAGAATCAAGAAACCTGTTTCCTGTGTGCGTCCAGACTTTGAGAAAAAGATATATCTGAGAAAAAACTATATGGTTGGTAAGAAGCAGACACGCCCATCTCCTTGAGTGAAGGGGCTCCCCTCTCCCAGTTCTGGCCAGCCTGCAGCTGAGACAACTGACCCCCTCCTGCTGCATTTCTTGTTTGTGTATGAGAGCAACAAAGCTTGTGTCTGTTTCAATGGACCTGATTCACAAGTCACAGGTAGAAGCTCAAATCTCCATGCTTTCTTGGTGTCCCTGTGTTCAGTGTTTTTCATACAAAATGTAGTGTGCTCTCTGCCAGCACTTTCACAGATTATTTAAAGGAGTGTGGCTCCATTTTAGCATGCTGTCTCCCCCTGGATCCAGACCAAATTTGGATCCGTCAGACTGAGCCTTGGGCTAAACTCTATTCAACTCTGTTTCCCTAAAGCTGTGTTCCCCAAAGATACCCACACAGTGTCAGATTCTCATGGAAACACTAGCCCTGTCCACTCTTTCTCCGTGTCACAAAACATTTGTGGTTTGTGTTAGATTGCCTGTGAATGAAGAACTTGTTTCACCTGTAGCTATATATGCTGTTTTCTGAAGTATCACTTGCTCTCTACCAGGCAGCCATGCTATCTATCCTGATTCTGAACCTCACTCTGCTGACAAGGAGAAGCCAAAACCACGGACGCTTTTCCCAGAGACCTGGATTTGGGATTTGGTCTCTGTCGGGTTGGTAACAGCCTCTGCCTTCCTTCCCCAGGGACACTCCTGGAGTATTCTGACTGCTTCTAAGCAAGTCCTCCTCTTCTGCTTCCTGCTGTAGGGGCGATGGACAAGCGTCTCTCCAAGTTGCTGTACCTGACACCGTTACAGAATGGAATGCCAACACCTTCTGTGTTGCCGATACTGGCTTTGGTTTCTCGCCTCTGACCTCTCTTAGGGTCTTCCAGCCTTTCTTTGTGGATGTATCACTGCCATACTCTGTGATCCAAGGAGAGACTTTCAGTCTAAAAGCCACTGTCTTCAACTACCTCAAGGAGTGTATCCAGGTGAGTTCCCCCAAGTGAGTTCCCCCAATTACATGGCCTCTGTCAGAATAACTTGAGCCCAAAGGCAAGCTCTGAGCTCCTCAGCAGCCCTAGATTCTGGCATCTGGACCATAAAGCACAACCTTGCACTTTATGACACAGGGCATTTGCTGTTTGGTGCAGTGCCTGTTACTAACACTAACACAATGTGTGCTTGTACATCCAACCACGCTCAGGTCCACACCAGCCTCACAGAGACCCCAGAACTAAAGGTGGATGCCTGTCCAAGCTGCCACTTCACCAGCTGCCTCTGTGCCAACGAAGCAAAAACCTTTGTGTGGAACGTGACGGCGACCAGGCTGGGTGAGGCTGGGCAGAGGGATGTGTGGCAGCTCGTGGGAGGAGGGGTGGAATTTGCCTGTGTCTGCATGTCTGGGCCTAATGCTCGCACATACAGCTGTCTGCTGCAAGTGCTCAGCAACGTGCCCCTGTGCTCCCTGCAGGCAGACTGAACGTCACCGTGAGCAGCGTGGCAGAAGAGTCACACAGTCTGTGTGGCAACAGGATTGCTGTGACACCTTTGCAAGGAGGGAGAGACGCAGTGATAAAACCTCTGCTTGTGAAGGTTGGTCACATTTCAGGGCGGAGAGCCCTTCAGGTTTGTCCCCTGGGGCAGTCAGCAAGATGCTAAGAGGAAGTTTAGCCCCTTCTTGGACATCAGACAAACTTGCTAAGGCAGGGTGACTTCCTTTCCTGTCTTCCCTATCTGAACTACGCTTTCTCCATCTGCAGCCAGGAGGTGTCCTACAAGAGAAGACCCAAAATGCCTTTCTCTGTCCTGCAGGTAGGGGGCAAAAGTTCCTGACTGCCATTGATCATGAGACCAGGATGGAAGGGACAGGGTTACTGCAAATACCCAGATGTGGGGGAGGAATTAATCAGAGAGCAGGCACTGGTGGCCCCCTCCCTGCTCGGGAGAACAACCACTATAGTTTGTCCATGTTAATCTTTTACCCGCCAAAATTTCCTGTAATGAGGCATTTGTTTGCAAGTCTTGGCTCATGTGACTTGATGTCACATTACACTTCACCTGGGTCTTCTTGGATGTTACACTTGTATGAATGGCTTCTTCCATGGGATAAATGTCTGGGTTCTGCCTTCCTCAGATAACACCATCTCTGAAGAGTTCTCCCTGCCTCTGCCTGCAGAAGTGCTGGAGGGATCTGCCCGAGTCACGTTCTCTGTGATTGGTGAGAAAGGCTTTCCCTGCTCTTGGGTCTGTAGTGAAAAAAACTTGCACAAAGCTTTGGCCTTACTGATGCATTGACCCAGCTCCTCATGAGATCATCTGTAAGGGGCGTGATGCTGGCCTCAGGAATGTGGATCAAGTAATCTTTTCAAATATTTATTCCTCTCATAAGGAATGATTCTAGGTGATCTCCAAGTGTCTGGGGAAAAAGGCACAAAATAGGATATCCTTTCTGACTTCTGTCAGTGCCATCCGCCTAAGTGAACCAAAACCACCCCCACAGATTTCCACCTACTTTGCCTCTGTAATTCCTTTCCCACCTTGGTACCTACTCAGGAATGACAGCTCTTTACCTTTCTTCAGACCCCCTCAAGCTTCCCTTCATCTTCCCAGAACCATGATGGCCTCCTTTTCTGTGCTGGCCTAACGTAGGAGGGGTCACCAGAAATCTCAATCATGTCTGTTCAGTCAGGGACTGGCTCTTTTCTAGGATCCCAGTAGAGCCTAGGGAAGGCAGCAGTCCTTTTGTTTCACACTGCTCAGTGTCTGTGCTTTTCCTTTCTCCTGTCTCTCCTCTCAAATGTCAGGTGACATCATGGGTCCAGCACTTCAAAATTTAGACCGGCTGCTAAGCATGCCCTTTGGCTGTGGGGAACAGAACATGGTCCAGTTTGCACCAAACATCTTCATACTCCAGTACCTGAATAAGACTAAACAACTGAACCCAGAAATTAAGGATAAAGCACTGAAATTTCTGACAACAGGTAAGCATTGCCCTTCTCCCTTCTGCTGCAAAATGAAGCTGCTATAAATCAAGAGTGTGGAGCACGGGTCTGGTGGGGAGCTGAAGGGCAGCAGCAGGAGTGATTGCCAGAGTTGTGACAAAGGAAGGTATCACAGAGAAAAGGGAAATGTGTCACGCAAAGAAAAGTTTCTGAACAAAGCACGACTTCTGGCTCTGCCAGTAATTGAGGTACTAACTCTGCTTTTTTGAGAAAGGTGTAGGTGATTAGTGATTTCCATCATTATGTGATGCCTGTTTGTTTCCTTAGCAGTTCAAGGCTGACAGAAGCACCCTGTGAAAATAGGGCATCAGCTGCTATTACATGGCATAAAGAGTGGCCTTTGGGAATAGATAGGAGTTCAGTAGCTTAGTGTTTCCCCATGTTTTAGAAAACATATTTTGGGGGCATGTCAATTCTCTCCAGTATAATCTGAATTTAGTATGGTGCCAGTGTCTGTGTCTCATGTAGTAACATGCCTCATATTTCAGCCTGCCAGTCTCCTTGTCTGGAGAGGATTTGACTCCTTTTCTTTCCCCCTTTTTCTCTGGTACTGCAAGCACGTACTGAGAACATGTACATATATCTGCGAGAGTGGGGCCTACCCAAGAGAATGGTGGTGGCAGAGAGGAAAGACAAAGGGTAAACAATAAGGCTGTGAGGAGGAGGGTGAGGGAGAGCAAACAGATGCAGACAGCATTCTGCCCTCAGAGTTCAAAGGCTTGTCCTTGTTGCTTCCTGTACATCCCATAAAAAGTGCTTTCTTGAGTCCCAACAGGGCTAGGAGAAGTGCTGAAAAGCAAACAGGGTTTAATTTGTGTCCCCTCTAGGAAAAGCCTTGTTCCTCACTCCTACCACTCTTTTCATTCACAGCAAGGCCCCTGAGGGCTCCCTGGCACATGGGGAGCTATGAGGTGGCTGAGCATGTCACCCTTCTGCCAAACAGCAGGGCAGGTACCGCCAGCACTTGCTCCAAACAGCTCCAGTGATGCAGAGCAGCCTCATGGGCATTTCAGCGGTGCTGTTCAACTGCTTCTTGTCACACTGATGCTGTGGGATGCAAGGGGAACTGGGGCTGGTGTGCTTGTCTCAGCAGCTCTGACTGTAGGAGCTGGTGAAGCCTCTTGCTGTGAAGCCATCTTCCCGTGGCAAGGATACAGTTTGAGATGCCACAGGTCCTCACAGTCAGTCACATCCTGTTGTCACAGGTTACCAGCGCCAGCTGCTCTACAAACATGACGATGGCTCCTACAGCGCCTTTGGGAAAGGTGATGAGCAGGGCAACACGTGGTGAGTCACCAGAATTGCCATTGTCACCCTAAACCTGTTGTCCCTGCTGGTCCATCTCCTGGCTGTGACATGGGATTCCTCCGTGCTCTGCTCACAGGCTGACAGCTTTTGTGGCCAGGTCCTTTGGGCAAGCCAGCTCTCACATTTACACCGATAAGGAGCATGTGCGCAGCGCCCTGCTCTGGCTGCAGAAGCACCAGCTGCCCAGTGGCTGCTTCCAGAGTGTGGGGAAGCTCTTCAACAATGACCTGAAGGTATGGCTGCCAGACACGGGAGTGGGGGCCGGAGGAACGCAATGTGAGGCACAGGGTTGCTTCCTCAGGCTTTTCCACTGTGAACAGTAGCACAAAGCAATGTCCTCATGGCCTAGCACACCTAAGGCATCTTCCCAGAGCAGAATTAAGAACATGGCCTAAACCAGCAGTCATTTCCTCTGTGTGAGGTTTTAGACTCTGCTAGGCTTTCTTAATTTTTACTCTAGCTAAAAGACAACACAGCTAATTGTGCCAAGGCACTACAAAGGCACAGGGAAATAAGAAATATTTTTATATTTCAGTGCTTATCTAGAATACCCTGGCTTGATTCTCTCTCTTCTCATACCTTACAGTGCAAAATACTCTATATGCTCTAATACAGGATTGTCTGAAGACCCAGTTGTCCCTCCACTTCCCCAAAAATAGGACTTCTCCTGGAGCTTGGCATCCCCCAAATGATTCCTGCAGCATAGCTGGAAATGCACCAAACCCTTGGTGAACATGCCCTAGAGCTTAGGTACTGAGCAGTGCATGTGCAGCATTGCAATACTTGGGTTCATCACCTTTGTAAAGGTACAAATAATCCACACTGGTCAGATTGCAAAATTGCCCACATTAAATACAAGGCAGATTTATGAAAGAAAACAGGCTGCTACATTAGTAAAGCAAAGGGTTACACATTTTTTTTCCTAAAATTTGGATGCAGTACAAAATACAACCAGAGTGTGTGTGTAGACTGTTCATCCTTGTCTGACTCACTAATTTCCCAGCTTGAGCCTTCTTGTCTGAACAGAACTTTTTGGAATAGGTCTTGCACCCTGCACCCCCCATACACTACAAAGTTTCTTCTATTCAGTGTGAATGATGCTTCTTAGCATCTTAGCCCAATTTCCCGCTCTCATTTTAGATGTATTCTTGTCTCATATCTGAGGATGTAAGCAGAACCTCCTCAAGAATGAATGTCCTCTGAGGTGAAAAGCAGCTCCTGAAAGCCTGTTTAACACATATTAACCTGTAGCTTCTCAAAGCAGATGAATTATATGTAAACTTGCACAACTTCTTGTATGCAAATCCTGCATCATAAAAACTTTATTCAAGTGTACAGTTGTAACATATTTAATAAAATAAATTGTTTAACGGTTTGCTTCATGCCTTTCTATGAGAAGGGATGTCTAGGCTGTGTGAACAATATGGCAGAGACTGCCCTCAACACCAAACTTTCATGATATTCAGCAAGTGAGCCTGGAGTGCTTTCCTGTCCACGAATGCCTAGAAGCATGTTGCTGCACTCTCTCAGATGCAGTTTTAGTGGCTGTACAATGACAGGCAAGCAGTGGTTGGGTTTGCCCTTTTCTGATGAGTGTCTGTGTGCTTGCAGGGCGGTGTGGATGATACCATTTCATTAACAGCCTATATTGCTGCTGCACTGGTGGAACTCCATCTGGAGAAGAATGTAAGTCACACCTGAACTCTTGCAGGGCCTGGGAGTATGCTCCACCATTCATTTCTTCCCTGGCTGGGGGCTTCAGGGAGTCCCCAGCTTGAGCTGGTGAAGGGTTCTGTCATTCCCACCTTGGTACACAATAAGCTCAGTAGGAAAATTTTAACTCGGTGAAAAGTTCTTAATATAAATGGCCTGATTTGCAGCAAAGCAGAGCACTTGCTTTTCCCAGCTGATCTCAGGGGAAACAACTGTCTCTGAAAATAACAAAGGGCTTGCAGGGAGAGGCAACAGTTTTCATTAAACTGATCAACAGAGCTAAAGGAGAAAAAAAAGGCGACTTTTCAGGTATGCACTGTCCTCCTTCCCCCTCCCCCCAAATAAAAGCAATGATCTTCAAGACAAGTGTAGACTGTTCTAGCAAAAGAGAACTGATATTCCAGGCTTAATGGTACAGTTCTAAAAACAACATCATACCCTTCAGGATCCGAGACCCACAGCATGTGGGTCTGACAATTCTGAGCCAGTGTGTTACCAGGCACTTCCTACAGCTGGATTCTCCAGTGTATTAGCAGTCCCATATCCCAGTGATATGTCCAGCACACCTTTCAACCCACAGTTAGTGATGCTTTGACCACTCTTCTTCACCCTCCACAGCCCTGGGAGAGATGCTAGCACTAAAATACATCAAGGATGTGTCTGAGATAGATGTTCACAACAACATGTTGTTTCGTCAGAGGAAATTCACTTGGTTTGGATTCCTTTTTCAGGGCACCATGTTGGATAATGCCTTACATTGCCTTAAGAATGTAACACTTGATGAGACAAGCCTTTATGTCAAGGCCTTGATGGCTTATGTCTTCACGCTGAGTAAGGACATGGAGATGAGAAAGCAGCTCCTGGATATGGTAGAGGAGGAAACTGGTAGGTTGTTGCTTTGGGGTCCTAGAGATAATGACTGCGTTCAAGGTCTGATAGCTGTAGCACTTAATTGCAGTATTCTGGGGAATTTAGCTATTCTCAAATAGGCTTTTGTGTCAGAAAATCGTAATTTGTTGAAGCTGTGAGAATCTTTAGTTTTCTCAGACCCAGGAAACAATTTCTAATCAAAAGCAGCAGAAGAAATCCATGCTTAACTTGTGCAGTTAAAATGTTTATTTGTGTTGTGGTGCTCCTGTCATTCTTCAGCAATTCATACATAGTACAACAGATCTTGCAGAGGAAACTTGTTTCACCCTGTCTGTTCAGCTGCTGCTCAGGACATTTCCTTGAAACATTCAAACCTTTTGACTGCTTCCCCGTTGCTGCTCTACTCAGCTTAGGGCCCTTGGCTGGATGGACCTTTATTGCTGTGTTGCTGAGCTTGGTTCTTCCTTTTGTCTCATTAGCTTGGGGGAAAAATGGACTTCTGTCCTGAGTGAGGATGCTGGGATGGGTGTTCAAAGTGCCTAAACCTATGGTTAAGCAGTTGGTAATATTACCTAAGTTGGTTTAAGTAAGTTCTTCCCCACAGTTGCTTGTCTGGCAGTGTGGTGAGCTATACTGGGGGCTGAAAAATAACATAGAAAAAAAAAAATGAAGACAGAGAGGATTTTCCAGCCTGACCAGCAACCAGTGCTGAGTGCTGCTCACTGCACAGCCACTCAAGCTGCCAACTGGCTTCACAGGACAGCCAGTGGGAAAACTGGAAGGAGTAGGATTGCACACATTCACTGCAGTATTTGTTCAGAGCTGTCTCTGTGATAATACACATGGAACAAGGAAAATACCTTCCCCACTGTGATAAACATAATGAAGGTTCTCCATAGAGGACTTTAGCTAAATTCTGAAGTCTTGACTGTTTTTTTTTTTTTCTGAAGTCTCTGCTGGTTTTATGCAAACAAGTGATTTGGTGGTTCTTCTTTCAAAAGTGAAGGTTTGTTCTGAAAACTGACTTTGAATTTAAAAGCATTTTGGGTTTTCACATTTGTACCATTGCAGAAGATGCTTACACAATTAAGCCTGGCAGAACTATGCTAAATTCTTAGCTGAATTTTTGTTTGTCCTCTACTACCACTGCAGCAAAATATTCAGTACTTGTGAGCTTGGACCTGAGGTGACAGCCTAGCTCTTGTTTAAATTGCCCTTCACTATGCACTGCACAGTGAGGATGCCAACAAATTGGGTAGTCTTTCTCCTCCAGTAGCCTGACAGCAATTCTCCCTCAAAGACTGAGCAGTTCTTGTACAAGAGGTACAAGTGACTGAAAATGAGTCCTAGAGCTTTTCAGCACAGGGGTCCGGTTACTCTATGCTAGGCAAATGCAGAAACAGCAAAAATGCTGTAGCTTGGAGACATAACTTTGAATATACACTGAGATCTATAGTTCTTCTCTACATATTCCTTCCCCCATCAGCACAGCTACTGACATCACAATCTGCCAATGAAAAGTCTTCTTCCATGATTGAGACAGTAGCCTACATCGTCCTGGCTCATGTCTCCAAACCAGACTTGACATTCAATGAACCCTCGGTGAGCAAGCTTGTGCACTGGCTCAGTGGACAAAGAAATGCCTTCGGAGGATTTGCTTCCACACAGGTAACAAACCAGGGAAGACCATGGTGGAAAGAGAAGAATGTTGTGCCTGGAGTGATGTGCACATCTCTCATGTGCATGTCACTCTAGACCCATCCTTTGCACACAAAGGTATATGAGGTCTGTTTGGGAAAGGGAGTGCCATGGGGAAACTCTTCTCTGTGTAGTGTAATTGGGATTACCGAGGGTCGTCTGGCATTGCTAAGCCCAGAGTTCACAAGCTGCCCTTTCCAGGCAGCAGAAAACATCCTGCTGCCTGTGGCACAGACCCTACCTATGCACTTATTGGGACAGAGCCTGCCTGTGTCAGAGGGTGAATCAGGGCCATGAGGACTGTGGTTCTCTCTGCAGTCCCTGAACTAGTGTGCTGGGTCTTGTCCTGCATGGCCCCACAGCAAAGTGACACTCTCTCTCTCTCTCTCTCTCTCTGCCTTCAGGACACGGTTGTCAGCCTGCAGGCCCTCGCTCAGTATGCAGCCCTCATTCCTCAGGAGATCAGAGATGTCAAGGTGGCAGTGAAAGGCAAGGGGGCTTCTCCACTGGAGTTCCACGTGCACAGGAACAACAAGTTGGTCCTGCATCAGGCATCTCTCCCTGCAGACACAGGGACCTACACAGTGCAAGCAACGGGCAGTGGCTGCGTTTATGTCCAGGTGCGTATGCGTAAGGAACAGAGCTCTCAGGTTTCGCCTCCGACTACTGAAGTGAGGTTTGGCTTTAAGCAGGCACTATCACCTCAAGTTCTGAGCAAGATTTTGCGTTCTAGGCAGAATCATGTCAAACTTGAAGGTACTCAGGTGTACTTTGTTGACATGTTTTCATGCAACCAACTCTGGTATCTCCTCAGAAATGTCTCAGCTTTGCTGTCCCATCCTACAGAGCCTTGTCATTATTAAGAGACCAGCAGATCTGAAGTCAAGAGTAATGAGACACAGAAGAGTACATGCTTCTATTTTGAATGTGTGTTGTTGATGTCACTGCTTCAAGAGCTGGACATTGTATATCTTCTGACACAACATTCTTGGGGTTGTTACCACATGCAGAGATGAGGAGTGATGTGGTACCAAGGTCTTCTTACTCCAGTACACCAACACAACTGGTCTATCAGGAGGATACATCTTATTGTTATGGCAGTTTGGATAGTCATCCACTCGTGAGCCATTCATGCAGCAAAGAACGCAAGTCACTCCCTGTGAAAACCTTTTTTGCTGGGTCACCTCTGTTCAGATGATCCCACAGAGAATCTTATGAAGCTCACAGAGAATCTGCAAGCAGTGTCTCGTCAAGGGGACATAACAATTATTAATTGTTAATGCATGTAGGAGGTCACTAGAACCATACTGCTTGGCTACACTTGCATGTAGTCAACAAGTATAAGACATCTGATGAGCACATGCTGGTGAGGCAGTTAGTCACCAAGCAGGTGGAGGAAGATTGGCCTATGCTGCTCTTTTGATGACTGTTATCATCCCTCCTGCTGAGTTGTCTTCTTGCCATTTTTTGTTCTTCTTTCTTGAGGGGTTTGTAGTTGTTTTACCAGTATTTTTCCCTTGAGACCTGGAACTACTGACTATTAGCATGTCAAGAGTTACTTCTTTCTCCTTGTGGGGCAGTGTTTTAGCTAATGTGCTTCCTTGAACCTTAACAGTAACTTTTTTTTAATGAGACTGAATGAGGCCTTGAATCACGGATAGCTGAGTTTCCAGGTTTTGGGTTCCATTTGGCAGGTGTATCTGATGCAATGTGCTAAACAGCACATCTCTGAACAGAAAGCACATCTGGGTCCAACTGCGTTAGCCACTGGCTAAAAAAAAAAGCTGGAGGCACAGGTAGTCCTTTACTCAGAGGAACTCTGGGGCACTTCACAGAGATGTTTTCTCTCCCACCAGACCACTTTATATTATAACATCCCACCACCAAAAACAGAAGAGGTCTTTGTCCTGGATGTGGAAACAGTACCAAGAGAATGTGATGGTGTCAGGAAAGAGTTTGACATCCATGTGTCTGTCAGGTATGAGATCCCTTGAGGCTCTTTCTTCAGTGGAAAAAGGTGTGAACTCAGTTGTATGACTAGAACCCCATGAATGTCTCCTGTCTGTAGAATCAGAGACACAGGGATGACTCTCTTCTTCTCCATACATCCCAAGGAGATTGTTAACTGAGAATTAAGGCCTAGAGAAGCATGGCAATGCACTGGCAGTGTCTTGCAGAACCACAGCAACTATCTCAGGCAGCATGGACCAGCTCAGCAGTCCCCAGAGCACCAGCAGCTGAGCTCCCGTGTTGGGGGACGCTTGGCATCCTGGGCTGAACCAGCCCCGAGGTGCATCCCCCTGTAGTGTGAACCTCTGCTGGAACTAGACAGCAGGAACTCCAGTCCCTATCCATATTTTGCTTGCCTGCATCTGTCTAGGATGAGAGTCTTGATCCATATTCTCCATGCATTACTGTCCTTACTGAAAGAGAACAAGACTCACAATGTCACTCTCAGCCTGTAACAGCAAAGGTCATTTCCACCTGTTGGAGAGGGCAACACGAAGCCATATTATTTCCACATTAACCATAACACATTTGTTGCACGATCTGTCTCCATGTTGAGTGAGTAGATGGGGACCATTTTTTGTCCCTTTGTCCCATCAGTTAGACATGCTGCTGAGCTTTTGTACCACTGTAGGGCAGGGCACAGTTTGGAAGTGTCCATTAGTATCTCCTAGAAATGCTGTGCTGCCTTCCACATCTAATGTGCTTCTCTCCTGACCCCCTTCAGTTATGTAGGGGACCGTGGGATGAGTAACATGGCCCTAGTGGAGGTGGAGATGCTGTCAGGTTTCATTCCTGTGCAGAGCTCTGTGAAAGAGGTAAGACATTTCCTTTGACTTTTCTTGAGGATATCAAAATCTATTTTCCAGATGTAGCTCAGTCACAAATATCCAAACATTTAAGAAGTGTCAGAGAATGGTAACTACAGGTGCAGATATAACAGGTTATTTCACAAGGCAACTTTCTACTTGCACAAGTGGTTGTGCAGTTTTTTGTGTTCATAGTGAGGAGTGCATACACAGTTAGAGAGAAGATGAAAAATCACCTAGTTAGAATCACCTGGCATGCACTGGGCCCCTTTGCTGTTACCAGTGCCATTTTTAGGGATATTCCATGAAGTGGTGTTGAATCCCATGGAGTTGTTCAATGACATGCTCCAGTGTTCCACACAATAGCTGGGAAGATCCAACATAGCCTCCTACTAACCAGTTTTCCCTTTCCTACAAGTGATGGAAGTAGGAACATGGCCCAAGGACACTTGTACCAAAACTGAAAAATATTTTCTAAGGCTTGATGTGCTCCCAACAGTCTCAGTGCTGAGGAAGGCAGACCTGACTAGTCCCCAGACTAGGCTAAGTGCTTTTGTCAACAGTGGTTCATTGACAAATTCCAAACCTGCTGTGAAACAGGGAAGGCCAATTAGCTGATGTTAACCAAGCTCATCTCTTGCCTTCCTATACAGCTGGAGAAGGTACCCCTCGTGAAAAAGACAGAGATTAAACCGGACAAAATCACAGTCTACTTGGAGGAGGTAAGAGGAAGACCAGAGGGAGCTACCCATTCAAGTAGTAGCAGCTGAAGTACTTTGCATCGGGACTTTAGCAGATCGGAAATACAAATCTCTAGGCTGGTCAAGCAGGCTAAACTTTTCACAGAAGAGGAAGAGGGTGGAAGAACCTGGAAAGATAGAAAAAAACCCCTCTGATGCAGAAGGAGTAAAGTTAGTATGTAAGTGATTTTGAGATGATCAGTGCAATTCTGCTCACTTCCATTCTTCTCTCCAGCTGGGTGAGAGTTCTTTGAAGCTTAACATCTCAGTGGAACAAGATGTTGAAGTGCAGAATCTGAAAGCTGCAACAGTGCACGTCTATGACTACTATAAGCCAGGTGAGATTTCACTGACATTGGCGTAAAGTAACTATTGTACCCCCCACTCGGACATAATTCTGTGACCCTAATTCCCTTAACTCCCTTATTCCAGTGCACTTCCTCCAGCAACTTCAAGCTTGGGTTTCCTCCATACAAAACTTCAACATTCAAGCAGCCACTTGTTTAGAAAAGTTCTTGAGACAAGGCTGCCTGGCACTATGATTATGTTGTGGGGTGTTACGTGTTCCAAACGACTGTGTTTGTTTTCTTCCTCCAGCTTCAAACTAGAAGACTTCTCTGATAATTTGCCATGCTCTCTCCAGCTGTTTAGCTCTCTTGAGAATACTCAGGCATTTATTTAAAATCAGGATTACATAGTGCTACCCTGATCCACTAGAAGGCAGAATTTAGTTGTATGCATTTCATGTATAGTGTAATAATCCTACCATCGTGTCCTGCCACGTCTCAGAGGATAACAGGAAAATAACTTGTTACCCTTTAAAGCTCTAAATGAATTATCAGCACAGAGATGAGAGATCTTGATGATATTCTGAGTCTCTCTGATTATTCTGTGCTCAGTATGAGACAAAACAGCAGATGGAACATTAAGAATTATTTAAAAAAAAATTGGGAACAAAATTGAAAAACTGCCACTGGAGATTTAGAAAGCAGCACTACATGTCACATACTAAATTCTTGTTCCCCCTTACAGCCCATGGCAAGAAGAGGAGGACATTTTTAAATCCAGCTATTACAAAGCTAAATATTGTCACCTAATACGTTCTCTCTCTGCTATTTCATCCTGTACAAGAATTTGTGTGCTTTGCACATACAATTTAAAAAGTGTTATCTGACATGAACATACTAATTATCACTAAATAAGAAAGGCTATCAGGACACGCTACTGAAAGGTTTTTTATTTACAAAAAATGTCCCTGCATTAGAAGGTATCACAATGCATGAGGTGGTCTTTTATAGTTGTATGGGATACATGTTGGAGAGACAGATTGCTGGCCTGACCCACTACAGACATTTCTTTGTTCCTGCATTCACAGTCTGAAGAATGAAAAATTAAGGTAGTGGGACGGTTGTGCTACAGAGCAAGAAGTGTGGCACTACCTCACCATGCAGTCCTGCAGCTCACCACCCTTTCTCTTTTGTTTCTACAGATGACCGCACAGCAAGAGAATATGCCTTCCCTTGCAGTTCAGGTTAGTGTTACCAGGCTTCCAGCTGGAACAGAGCAGAGGACTGGTGGTAAGCAGGCAAAGCATCCCAGCTCTGCTCTGCATTTAATCCCATCATGTGATGTAGAGCCTTCTTGGACTTCAGGTTGAATTGGGATCTACTTGTGGGCACAGTTTCTAGCCCAGGTATTAATTTCAATGTAGGCTAAGGCTTGAGCACACTATGGAGGTTAAAATGGTCTATTTTTATTTCATTTCTATACAGTCCTCACAGCATCCCAAATCGAAGTACAACTGGAAATGCCTATGCCAATGATAAAAAGATGTTGCAACTCATCCCGTAAGATCTCTTAGTCCATAGACACCTTCCTAAAAATTCATCAGGCACTTCGCCTTTTCTTTCCTCTTTCTTGCCACAGATGCCTCAAAGAAGGTTTCCTCCTAGTATGCTCTGACTCTGCAACCTGAGTTTTCTGCCTCCATAGGGAAAACTTCACTGCTCCAGGTCTCCTCTTCCCTGCTGTGTTGGAAACATCCTATTTCCTTTGCCCTATGTTTCTATGTGAAAACTGGCTTAATACACATTAGTTTGGGAGCAAGTGAAATAAAGTATGTGGAACCTGGAAAGAAGGCAGTGACTTGACAGTTGATGAAGATTTCAGTGCATGAAAAAGAGGGAAACACTGTGCATGTCATGGTTACATACTTTGCATTTGGTCACCATAGTGGTTTAACTCTCTCTCTTCCCCAAGTCCCATCTCTGAGCTCCCTTTTCAATTCAATTAACACAATAGTTGATCTGCAACCAATCTCCATGCAAAAAAATAACCCCTCATTTTTAACCCTGATCTGGTTTACTATGAGACCCTGGGAATAATTTTTCTGTCACAAGTGAAGAGTAGAAACAGGCAAGGGAATGCTAAGGAAGAAATACTTTACCAGTTCATTCAGACAGAAAAGGACTGTACAGCAAAGTCTTATGAAGGGAGGGCATGAAACCAAAATAACACTCACTCCAAATTCACTACATGTTTAGACTCTGACAACACCCAGCCCCATCCTGTCAAGACATTAACCCAAATGACTAATCCTTACCCGTGGCACTACTTAAAAAAGACAACAATCTGAGGAATTTCAGGATGCAACACATGCAACAAGACAACAGAGTGTATGCAGATGGCTCAGCGGGGTATGCAGTGCCATTAGGAAGACAGCACCCATAAAAAGGGGGATACTCGATAAGAAAAAATGGGTATTGGTTTTACAGAGCTGATTGCCAAAAGAGGAATTACCAGGATGCTCATGCTAAAAATATGAAGTAAGATATGAAGTCAACAAGCCCAGGGGCAATGGAAAAGAAGTGAACAAGATGAGCTGGGAGTTTGGGAAGCAATGATGATACTTCTAAAGAGGAAGTACTTTGGGAGAAAAGAAGGGGAAAGAGGAACATAAACTGAAGCAGGTCCTGTGACAAGGATTGCTTGGGTTATCTCTGTAGTAGCCCTTTGCCTGATCAACACTGCTTGCAAAAGGACAGTAAATATATTTTTTTCTCTGACCATTCAGAACAATTGGTCCATAAAGTGGGCAGAACAAGCTCTTCCACACGGGGACAAAAGGAAAATAAAAGTCTCACAGCAGTGCTTAACAAGCATTTAGGGGAGGTAGAAAACCTGAGGAATCAAGTGATACATTCTGTGGACAGTTCATACAAAAAGAGGACAGGGTTGAGTTCAAGGAAGCAAAAATATGAAGGGACTGAGCAGGATTGTTCCCCTAGCATTGCCCTTTCCCAAGATATTTTAGAGTCTCTTCAATGGTGCTCTGCAAAGGGAGCAAATTGGGACCTGTTGCCTGTCCCAGTTGCTTTCCTGACAAGTCTCTTCCTCTGGATATTTGGGCTGGACTGAAAGAGTTTTGGGGTCAAAGCCCTCTGATCTGTTGAACTTCAGATAGGGAGGCTGTAAATAAAACCTGATGCCTGTAACCCAGCGTCCTCATTGTGCCCGTAAGCCGGGCTCTCCCATCTCTAAATGGACGTGTGCCAAGGGTCTGCTTTACAGTTTATGGGATCAAATTGCCATGAAATTAGATCTTCATAGAAGCAGGCCCACCAAGACTCCTCTGCTTCTGATGATAGGAAGTCTTGGCACCTTGTACCTGTGTGGGATAGATAAGTGAGAAAAACTAGTGTGTGAAATATGAATACAGATATTTCCAGGCTGTGGTTTCAAATCAGATTGATGTTATTCAAATGCAGATGAGAGGGGCTGAGGAAGCTGGCAAAGCAGAGAGCTGAAAAAAAGCTGCTGTGTGGCAAGCTCCCTAAAGATAGGAATGTACAGCAGAAGTCAGTGAGGTCTTTGCCTCTTGAATTAAATATTAGGGAATGCAATAAGTGGCTAGTCTGTGCTGGATGGGTAATACGATGCTTGCTCAGTTCTGCTGGCTGTTGAAAAGTGCTCCCTGTCCTTGGTGACATCCATAGGAAATACCTTCCAGTGCAAGAAAGGAACCTTTGCAATGTGTAAGGAAAGGTAGGGCTGGTGGCCAGGAGACTTCCTTCCACCACCCCACCACAACTACTGTGTGGGTCTTGGTTGCCCAAATGGTCTGGAGGCAACTGGGAAAGTTCCTGCAAAGTTTTGCTGCTTCAACCTGTAAACAAAGAAGGTCCAGAAGAGCATAGTACAGGAGGCAGCTAAGAGGCAATCTGGTAACCAGCATCTCAGACATAAAGGGATTTTTCTGCAAAGAGAAGCTCTTAAAAGGAGTGGGAAGTAGGCCCCCTTAAAAGAAGGATGACTGTAAGCATACAAGATGGCTCCAAATGGACTCTGACCTTGTTAGAGCACTATTATAAAAAATAAATGGCATATTTAAAATCTATACATGAAAAAGATAGCCTGTACAATGAACAGTCTGCCACAAGAGACAGGGTTTTCCTTCTGAGGTGCCTGAAGGTGATGGTCTCACTTCCAGACTGAAGTGAGTCAATGAGTGTGGGAAAGGGAAAGAAGACAAGTGCAGTTACATAGACTAGATGTCTGTTTACATGCCTGTGCTATGTGAAGCTGTACGGCACAGTATGCAGGCTCATGCTTATGCTACGTGCTGTTTATTCACCTGTGTAAAAGGTTCATTTACTACCACTGTTTTCCCGATAAACTGGAAAAAAATCCCGTGAACTCGGAAGGTGCATTTTTCCGGCAGGGCCACTGAGTGTCACCATCGCTCCGTGGCTTGCTCTGCAAGATGCCGTTTCTCCAGGGAATAAACCTTTTCTAAAAAGGGCTGGAATGGGGGGAAAAAATAATTGGAATGGAAATGGGCTGCTTTTTGCTTCTCCCCAGAGCTGGGAAGATCTGCACCTAAAATGTGAGCCATCTATGAAATGTATTCTGCCTTATATGTAGGCAAAGCATTTGTCAGGTTTCCAGCCAGACCCTCTAAGCCAGTCTTACAATTCGCAGCATGATCCTCAGTGACAACAATTATGGGATTGAGCAAGTGCTTTATCAGGAGACACTAAAACGGCTGAGATCTCATCATTTGGAGAGCAGAATGAGCAGAATTTGTTGAGAAGATGAAGTAGTGATATTTACCGAAATAATGAAGGTGATGGATAAAGTGAATGGAAAACTGCTCTTCAGCAAATCTTTCCATGGCAGACTGGGCGCATGGGATAAAACTAGTTGGTAATCAATTTAAAACAAATAAAAAAGGTACCTTACACTAAAAGAACCGACTGCTACAGGAGTTATGAAAGCCGAAAATATCATCAGGTTCAAAAACTCATAGACAAACTAATGGAAAGCCAGTCTATACCAAAGGGAACAGGTCGTGGATTATTCTCCACCATTCCTACTACCATGCGTGGATGGGGGAGTAGAACAAGGGGAATGGACTGTAGATATTGACCAGGTGCACCTGCTTTCCCTGAAAAGTATTAAGGGCAGCTGAACCTGGTGGACTGAAAGGTCCAGTGGCTTCCTTTCTTCCTGGGTCAGTGGAGGTGAGTGAGAGCTTACTTGTTTCACATCCCAGCAGCAGCAGAGTGGTGTGCAAGTTCACAACAGAGATGCACCCACAGGTGGATGCTGACAGGAGACAATACTTCAGAGACACCCAACAAGCACAGTGTTAGTGGCCTGATCCTGTTCCAAAGGGTCAGCACTCAGAGAAATGCACTTTCATAGCTCTCAGGTTTTTGGCCCTATAAACCTTTCATCCTACTTGCTGACTAGACAGACCACATGCACACAACAGAGAGCACAATAACACGGGAAACAATTCAAATAATTTATTTAAAATGTCATACAGGCTGTGGTGATCAGATGCAAAACTTGTGCAGACAAACATACTGATTGCCTTTGATTGGTTTTGTTTATCTCTACCTTTTCTCCACTTGATCCGCCTTGATCCCTCCATTTCCCTGCCTGTGATTTTTACCCCAAGCATACCAGTGCAGTTTTGAAAACTCTAAAATTCTCTTTATCGGTTCCAACATCCCCCCACAGCTGCTAAGTACTTGCCTGTAAGTCCTAAAGCCTCTTTATTGCAGTATTTCCCCCTACCCCTATTGCAGTAACTCCCCTTCGTTTGCATACATTCCAGAGAGTTTCCTCCTTTGAATCCACTTCAGTGAGTTTTGCAATAGGGACAAATGGCTTAGTCGTTCATCCAGTTGTTGTGGCTTTTAGGCGTGGTGGATTCACAGGGATTACTGTTTGCTGGGTTTCCTGCCTTGTCATTGTTTCTTTGTTCACTGTCTGACCTTTTGTTTTGAATAACCTTAAATATCTCCTTGAAAATCAGCCAGACAGTTTTCCATCTGAATTGAAAAAGAACCCTCAGCATTTAGAGCAAGTATGTTTGGTAACAGCCCAAATGCCCTCCTGTACGGTGTGTTTTGCTGCTTTTCAGGCAGCAGCAAATATTATTCTGTGATTCTAAGTCGATGGGAATTGACAGCAATTCATAATGGGAATTTCCTCCTGCAAACTGATAGCCCAGCACGGTCATTACAGAGCCAGATGCAACGTTCTTGCGACATGAAGCTCAAACATGCCATTTGCAGGAGTATTTATGCTGCTCATGGCCTCAGTGGTGCTTGAGCTTCTGCACCTTGTACATGTAGATGGAGCGTGACTCATTCCTGCTTGTCTTTTGCTTCATCCCACTTGTCCTTGATGCACGTGATGGCATTCTGAAAGGAAAGTCACCAGCTCTCATCAAGATGACCCACTGGTCTGACCCGATGGGCATTTATTTTCCTAGAAACAAATATGTTGATCATAAAATCATAGAATGCTTTGGGTTGGCAGGGACATTAAAGACCATCTAGTTGCAAGCCCACTGTCATGGGCAGGGGCACCTTCCACTAGACCGGGTTGATCAAAGCCCCGTCCAACCTGGACTTGAACACTGCCAGACATGGGGCATCCGCAGCTTCTCTGGGTAACCTGTGCCAGTGCCTCACCACTCTCACAGTAAAGAATTTCTTCCTAATAGCTAATCTAAACCTGCTCTTTTTCATTTTGGAGCCATTGCCCCTTGTCACTACGTGCATACATAGTTCCTTTCCACTTAACATCTAAAGATGGCAACATTACGGTTAAAAATTCGTAAGTTTACCATAATCAACCACTCTTACCCTAAGCCGGGCAACTGACAGGCAACAAACGGATGCTCTTTGAGAGTAATCAAGAGAAGCAAGGTCCAAGTGCCTGCACAGCACAGATTCTCTTCTAAAAGCTGCCAACAAGGTCTGGCACTGTGGTTTCTTTATCCTGTTCATGAAAGTTTCCACTGTGCACCTCTATGTGTGCTCTACACGACGAAGGCAGAAAACCTCCCGCTGTGTCCCGTTTGTTCATCAAAGCTTGTTCCAGGTACCAACACAGTTTACAACCTACATTCTTCTCCCAGGCAATTAGCAACAGGACGAAAGGGCATAGTCTTTAGCTATACCAGGGGAGGTGTAGGCTGGACAACAGGAGGAATGTCTTCATAGAAAGGGTGATTAGACATTGGAATGGGCTGNTGATAGAACGAGAGGACACAGTCTTAAGCTGCACCAGGGGAGGTTTAGGTTAGACATCAGGAAAAAATTCTTCACTGAGAGAGTGATTGGGCACTGGAATCATCTGCCCAGGGAGATGGTGGAGTCACCGTCCCCGGAAGTGTTTAAGGAAAGACTGGATGTGGCACGCAGTGCCATGGTCTATTGCCATGGTGGTGTTCAGTCACAGCTTGGACTCGATGATCTCAGAGGTCTTTTCCAACCTAACTGATTCTGTGATACATAAAACGACTAACTTTAACAAGGTTAATCAGTCTCCAAAAGGACGGACGGTAAAGCGAGACCCGGCACAGGGGACACCCGCTCAGGCTGGCGAAGAGCGCTCTGCTCCCGCCGAACACCCGGGTTGTGATTCTCATCAGCACCGTGTTGCCTCGGTGCCCGCCCCGCAGGCCCAGCAAGAAGCCACGACCGAGGAGCGGGACCGCGCTCGGCGACAGGGCCGGGCGGCCGCTC